>JARDVH010000194.1:4510571-4521324 GCA_030324005.1 Negaprion brevirostris
AGGTCTATAGATTGGTAGGTGTTGATGTGATCGGCGCAACTCGTGGGCCGAAGGGCCTGTTTGTGCTGTAGTGTTCTGTGTTCTATGTACATACATGATGCACTGTTACAAATCACAAGAGCTCATTCAACCGGAGTTTCCAGACTCCAGACGTGTTTCTCCCTGAAGGACAGAGTCAGCAGACCTAATTGAAATCCAAGGTCTGCAAGTTGAACTCCAGGCCACACATGTTCCAGATTTGGAACGCGATAGTCATCCTTTCACTGTGCATGGATTCAATATTAGAACTGTTTTCCTCACATCATTAAAATTGCATCGTTAGCAAATACGCAGCAGCTGATCTAAAGTGTTGTTTACCCTATTTCCTCAAGGGCAAACGGGTATGTGCAGCAGACGTCCAGGTAACACGAGAGAATTGGAGAAAAAACAATACCTTCAGTTAAAAGATTGTGCAAATTTTGCAGTATCGACCGCAGCTCAAAATAAAACGGAGGATCAGACAGAAGCCTCGATTTATCTCCAAATTGTGTAATAATTTGCATTGTAAAGATAATCGATGTTCACATTCCAAAAGTTAGTTGCATGATTGGGAATCACTTCATACTATTCTTGTTACTTTATTTATTGTAAGCAATCGGCAGCACCCCCCCCCCTTTAAATGTTACTTTATTTTCTAGTGATGTTTTAAAAGTTGCTCTCCTCTGAAATAATGCGGTTTTGTTTTAAGTTTCATTTCTGAGCAATGAATTTGCAATTGCATCATTCGTGCCAAGGAATGAACTTGAAGGAGAAGCTGCTGCTAATTAATTATCCCACGCTGATCTAAACGCCACTGTTAAGGTAATATTCTTAATATAATGGAACATTACTGTCTGATGTGGAAGGCGGGATTTGTACTCGTCAATGCCTCGATGAGCGAATCAGCAGTTGGTTTCTATAATCTAGCCCTCTTCAGCCATGATATTTAAATGCCCGTAGTTGCGGCCTCAGTGGAAGAAGCCAAATGCAGAGAGAATTTCTTGGCACCATCTTCTCCAACTGCAAGAAAAATGCGGTCGGCGATTTGTCTCAGTTTGTTGCTGGGCTTGTTTCTCCGTGAGTATATAGACATATTATTGTCCAAGACTCATAACGCTATTTCGTCAGTACATTATAGCTGTTGTAGTGTGAAGTGTTATCCAACTATCACTGTTAGTCCATGTCTGGCATGTTACGGAGTCAGGGATCATTTCATTCGGATTAACACTGGGTTTTTATGAATGCTATTTGCAGGTGTTAAGACGGCTATTGTGCTGAGTCAGCCAGAAGCGGCAATCGGGAGACCAGGGTGCTCCTTCAGACTGACCTGCCAAACAAGCGGGTTTGATCTCGGAAGCCAATGGATGGCTTGGTTCCGGCAGCCTCCGGGAGGAGGGTTGGATTGGATGTTTTACTACCTCCACTCTGCGAGCAAGCATTCAGCACCGGGAGTTGAGAGCCGATTCACAGCGTCAAAGAAGATGTCAAGTAACATCTTCGCTCTGGACGTGAAGAACCCAGGACCAGAAGACAACGGGATCTATTACTGTGCAATGTTACAGCAGGGGAGGGGAGCGAACTCACTCTGTCTCGACAATTGGGGACAAGGGACCATGGTGACGGTGGCAGCAGGTAAGCACAAAATGATATTCAGATATTGTACTGCTTTCACTTTCATGTTATACTGATGTTCACTTTAATGTATGGATGACTGCAATCGGTAAAATCTCCCTTAAGTTTGTTACTCCCCCTCAATGGTTCATGCGACTCGTATGAAGATAATCTTAAAAATACAAAGAACAAAGAGATGTACACATAGGAGCAGACGCCTCGGCCCCGTAAACCTGTGCCGATCAGGATGCCCTAACTATACTAACAAAAAGACCTTTTGCAGTTACTCGTTCCATATCCCTCTTGCCTCTGTATTCATGTCTCCACCCAGATGCCTCCTTTTGTGAATGTGCCTGCTTCCAGACAGCGCGTTCGAGGCATCCACTAGTCTCTCAATTACAAACGTGCCCCGCGCATGTCCCTTCAACTTCCCCCTCTCAGCTTGGACCTGTGCCCATTTGCATTTGATACTTTCAACATGGGGGGGAAAAATGCCTCTGACCATCCACCCTGTCGACGCCTCTCGTTATTTCGTTGAAATCCACCAGGTCCCCCCTCAGCCTCTGCCTTTCCAGCGAAGACAATCCTAGTCTATTCAACCTCTCCTCATAGTTAACATCCTTGTGACCAGACAACATCCTGATGAAGTTTCTTTGCACTCTCTCCAAAGCTATTGTGATCAGAACTGCAATGCAATACAACACATTGGGCCTCAACAAGGTTTTAAGTATCGACAACATTATTTCCCGACATTTGCACACAATGCCCTGCCCAAGTAAGGCACGCATGCCATATGTCCTCTTAAAGCAGATTATTTAAACACACCACTTCTCCACATTCATTAAATACTTCTATGGATTATGTTCATATTTGATATGCTTTAGCATCTCTTTTTTTTTTTGCACAGAAGGCACCTTGCTTTTTACTTGAGCAATTCACAGGCTAAAGCATGTGTTGTCGTTTCTGCAGCCTTTGAATCTCCAGGACATCTAATGGTCTAGGCTTTTGTGATGAAATTATTTAACATTGATGGAATACGATTGCAGGCAGAACCATTTCCCGCGAAGCTATGTTAAAAAACAACCTTAAAACGCAGTATCTTCAAATTGTCAGTTATTACTCTAAGGCTCGCAAATGCTCATGTGTAGTGCACTATATTTCAAAGTCGTGTATATTTATCACAGATCTACCGTTTGTTTCATTCCATGATTTAAATGAGAGTTGTCATAATGCAGTAGCATAATATGTTGATGAACTATCTGAGAGTCCCCATATTAACTGACTGAACATATTGCTTCTGCACACAACCAGTTGCTCGCACTCGCCATTCAAGTTTGTTCTAGTAATTGATAAATTTAGAGAGCTGCAGAGTTGTTGTGTTTCGTGTTCAGATATTCTGGCAGTGTTATTCTCCTGAAACTTTGCCGAATGGATGTGCTTAACTACAAAATGTACCAAAGGATAGTTTCAGATTTGGTGCTTAGCTGCTGTGGCATGTTCTGGTCATTTTACAAGGAACAAACAACAAAGAACAATACAGCACAGGAAACAGGCCCTTCGGCCCTCCAAGCCTGCGCCAAATATGCTTCCAACTAAACTATTCGTTTGTATCCCTCCATCCCCAGTCTGTTCATTTGGCCATCCAGATAAGTCTTAAACGATCCCAGCGTGTCCGCCTCTACCACCTTGCTTGGCAGTGCATTCCAGGCCCCCACCACCCCCTGTGTAAAATACCTCCCTCTGACATCTGTGTTGAACCTTGCCCCCCCTCACCTTGAACCTGTGACCCCTTATGTTCTTCACCTTCGACCTGGGAAAAAGCTTTCCACTGTTCACCCTATCTATGCCCTTTAAGTCAGTATCATCTTAGAAACTGGTGACATCGAGAATGTTAACTTCTTTTGATTGCTGATTTCACCAATGTGTTCGGCACAGCAAGTTTGGTCTGTTTAAAAGTTTTGAGGATTGATGGATTACCCAGGGATCTGTGACTTCACCAGTTAGACCATTTACCAGATTGCAGATGCTGACGTTTGCTATCAATCAGGAAGCGTGCCATCAAGGTTCGACTTGATTAGCTATGGACTATCGGATGGCTATGTTGAAGTTGTTTTGTTCTTGCTGCTGTATAGGTTAACTAATTTACTGTCAGATTACCGTATTCTTTGAGAACGATGATTTGCCTGAAGACATGTGGAAGCACAAGCGTGCTACTCGAGCATGCACCACCATCCAAAAAGGTCATGGCTGATCTTATTGTGGACTCAGCCCCACTTACCCGCCCGCTTACCAAAACCCTTAATTCCTTTACTGTTCAAAAATTTATCTATCCTTGCCTTAAACATTCAATGAGGTAGCCTCAACTGCTTCCCTGGGCAGGGATTTCCACAGATTCACAACCCTTTCTGTGAAGAAATCTCTCCTCAACTCAGTCCTAAATCTGCTCCCCCTTGTTCTGAGGCCATGCCCCCTAATTGTAGTATCACCCGTAAGTGGAAACAACTTCACTGCTCTATCTTATCTATTCCCTTCATAATCTTATATGTTTCTATACGATTTCGTCTGTCTGCAGTCTCTCCTCATAAGTCTCAACTCTGGAATCAATCTAGTGAATCTCCTCTGCACTCCCTCCAGTGCCAGTATATCCTTTCTCAAGAAAGGAGACCAAAAATGTGCACAGTACTCCAGGTGTGGCCTCACCAGCACCTTATAAACTGCAACATATGAGCTCACTCGAGTCTTAATCCATGTAGGTGTAAAAGAGGTCAAATGTAAGTTACGAATCGAACTGAAAGATGTAAGTAAGAATCTAATTGTCACTGTCAGAGAATCAGGGAACCTGAGGACTGACAATCAACGTTTTTGTTCATGTTCCTGTGTTTCAGGTTTACAGTTCAGTTTTGTTTTGTTTCCACTGTTTGATACACCTGAGCATGATTAGTTTGATTGTCACTTCTAACTTAGAGATATAACTTAAAATTCAAGCTGGGGACACTTTTAGAATGCATTCCACAATTAACCTTACAGAGCTTCAGAGGGTTCCGTGTAGTGAGATTTAGAATAATCATTCCGTTCTGCTCTGACGTGACATGGATTCCACTGGCAATTTTGTTTACCTAATTTGTATCTTCGTCCAAAAAATAAGATGAAGGTGATGTCACTTAATAGCAAATCAATATTAAGTTATGATTGAATCAGATTGATTTGAGCCTTAGCTGTCAAACACGCTAATTTAAGGGAGTGAGTTTAAAACTACATGTGCTGATATGATCACTGATTTTCTTTTTCACTTCAAATACGGAATATGCCTCTTTGATGTGCAGCTAATGCAAAACATTCATGAAATATTTGATAGCGAATAAAAAAAACGCAGCCTTCATCAATCGCTAACCCACATCTTAACTGTCCCACGAATATTTGCTGAACTGATGTAGAGGCAGATATCATCTCTGAATTAGTCTGTCTGTCTAACTATCTATATATTGATCTACCTACCCACCAATCTATTTGTCTATCTGTCCGACAGAATATCTGGTTTTTGTCTGTCCATCTACTAGATAACGAACGAAGGATCTTGACCATCGCTTTTTTTTTAACATTTCACACAGACAATGTATCGTATCAAAACTGTGAAACATTTTGCGTGGATGTTAATGGTCCATTTAAAATTCAATCTTCAGTTGTCCAATTTTGGGACGTCTATCTAATTCACATCGAAGAGATGGTAAATTGCAGCGTAAATTCAGTCAGGTGAATGAGGTATGGAAAACAGTTAAAATGTGGGAAAATTGACCAAGATTCAAGCAGATATTCATTCCCGTTTTTATTAAAAGTGTGAATTCTCTACACTGGATCATACAACGCATTTCCATTGACTCCTGTGTACTGTAATAATCAGGCCATATTTTAAAGAAAAAACCCAAAATATCTTAGTAAATGTCGTTCATTGATATGGAAGCACATTCTTTTACGATGCAGTCTGATCAAAGGACTGTTGATTAAGCATCTTACACAGGAATTCGGGAAGATTATTTTCCCATTTAGTTGAGTTGAAAGGCAGAACAACATATTCAAAAAGAAAAGAAAAAAAATTGAAAGGCGAGAATTTGAATACATGTTCCACCGGGTTTGGATAAAAAAATGTAAACATCGAACAGAAAGTAAAAATGCTGCGAATAAATTAGTTCTAGTGGTTGAATGTACTTGATGAGCTGAACAGATTATGCCATACAAATATCTCATGCATAGAACGTCGCTTTTCAGGCTTATGCATTGGCTTGTGTAAAAGTGCTCTTTCTGACGGCATGTTCTGTTAACATTTCAACTCATAAATGCAACTTATGATCAGAATAGGCATAGAAAGACAAAGAAACCCTAGAATATAGAAAGAGGCCATTCGGCCCATCGAGTCTGCACCAAACACGATCCCACCCAGGCCCTACCCCCATATCCCTACATATTATGCCCACCAAACCCTCTAACCTACACATCTCAGGACAATAAGGGGCAATTTCTTAGCACAGCCAATCAACCTAAAATAAAAACAAAACATAAAAGTATAAATGTTTGAAGCACTTATTTCCTCAATATTTTTACATTTATGATGAAACCGAATCATTGACAGCCCCAGAATTACACTTTGGGCTTTAACACCTGTAAAACTGGGTCAACTTTTATATGAGGTACATGAAAAATTACATTTTTTTATTGGTCAAAAATCATGGGGTTGACCTTTACATGGGATTAACTTTTACACAAGAATACATGTAGTTTCTTATTCAATAGTTGGTTCACAAAAATGATTTGGCAGATGTTTTGTAACAGTGTCTGTGCAGTCACTTTAAAGCACAATGGATATTTAACACATGCCAGGAATTATTAGAATCATACAACTTGATTTCTTTTTCTGAGGTTAAACATCCATTCAATTCACAGCAAGCCATTCAAATGTACTCTGTTTTGATTTGATTTATTGTTTTCCTTCACAGACCCAAATTCAAAGGTAGATTCAATTATTCTGAAAAGTGTAAATATAGCATGATAAAATGTTTCAGTCATCTTTGTTTAAATGATAGTTTACATGCTACAGACAACTTATGCTGCAAAGACAATAAGTTTGAAATCACAGTGTAAGTGCTTGTTATATGGTTGGTTCCCTCCAAGCATATGGAACTCAACACATGATGTCTGCACGCATGTTTTTGTCATTATGAGCCCCAGGAACCTATCATTCACAGCAGCTAAAAATATGTAATTTGGTCAAGTCATGCACGGGCTGGTTGCCCGCTGCGAGTTTGTATCTAGACACCTTTGCAGACTTTTTCTTTTCTATTTCCTGAACATGAGAAGAACTTACTTCATGAACTCGAGTTGTTCCATTGCAGAATGATCACTGTGCTCTCATTTGTTGCCTTCATTTTTTTTGCACTAATTCATCTCTTTAACAAAGTCACAAGTTAAATAGGACAGTCAAGTAGGATGAATTTTTGACTATTTTCAATGAGCTTTTTCATAGTGATAGTAATACTCTCTAGTCACAATAAATGGCTGTAGTATTTCTGTGCAGTATATGTCAAATATTTATTTGCTTAGTGGATTGGCCATGCTAAATTTCCCCTTAGTGTAGGTTAGATGGATGGTAGATGAGTGGGGTTACAGGGGTAGGACGATCAAGTAGGATGATTTTCTGATATTTTCAAATCAGTTTTTTGGTAGTGATGATATTCTATGGTCACAATAAATGGCTATGGTATTTCTTTGGAGTATATGTCAAATATTTATTTAGTATATGTCGGGTTAGGTGGACTGGCCGTGCTAAATTGCCCCTTGCCCAACCAACGTGTGTTGGTTAGATTTTTGTATATGAGTGGGATTATAGAGATAGGACAGGGGAAGGTACCTGGGTGAGATATTCTGTCAGAGAATAGCTCAGTCTCGGTTGCAGACTCGCTAAGCCGAATGGCATCTTCTGCACTGTAGGGGTTCCATGATGCCCAAAACTAAGCAATAGTGTTCCCATTTGTTGAATTTATGATGATGAATCTACCACTTAGTCTGTAGAGGGGACACTTCTTTGCAATGCTGCACAGTGGGTATTCTTATAACACATGGACTGTGCTTATTCAAGAAGGAGCTCACTACCACCCTCTCAACGGCAATTAGGGATGAGCAACAAATGCTGGTCTAGCCAGTGATGCCTGCATCCTATGAACAAACTAAAAAGTCACTTCATATATGTTCTCAAGATCACATAGGAACTGCTTGCTCAAAATTGACTGGCAAATGACCCTTCAGATTCACAACCTTATGGGTGTGCCAATTGGCATTCCAAGTTGGTTGCTGTGTAAAACTTCAAATCTCACGTGTGAATTTTGTAGATTTATTAATTGCCACGTTGCAGGCTTCAAGAAACATAACATTTGCTTTAGCAAGAGAAGAATTGAGTTGGCCGATTATTTTTATCTTTAGGAATTGACTCTTGACTGGACAAGGAAACTAGAATGAGCAATTCTGCTTTTTGGTATTTTCACTTGGGTAATGTGTGTATGTTCAACTGCTTAAGAGAATAATTGTTTTATGGATTATTTGTAGGACTTGGTAGGTTCTAATGCATTACTCCGTTACCATGGCACCGCAGGGGCTAGGGTGCATTATTGACCCTTACAATCACATTTTGATTTAACGTTTCAAGTTTCCTTTCGACTCTGGTTTTTGTCCAGGCCATCCCCCCTTCCTTTTGGGGGGCTGCCCTTCTAATTTGTCCCTAAGTTAATTTGAGTTTGTTTACTTGTTGGGTATGCAAAAGAGCTACTCCAATACCACTGGGACGTAGCAGAGAGTAATCTGTCCAGAGATAAGAAATGAGTTTAAGCTGATTAAAACCACTCAGAGCTTATTGAGGCAGAATTGACTGTCTCACTAAGAAAAGCCACATGAACGGTTGTTGCAAGAAATGAATATGCAAGACAGTTGCAATGAGCTGTTTCTTTTCCATCTTTCAGGGAAGATTTCTGTTACCAACTATTACTGAATCCGTGGATTGTGTGAAGAACTCATTTCTTAAATTGCTAGCAATTGGAAACAGTGGTAGTTTTCCATTTTTGGCAGAGTACAGGGAGCTTTGTTTTACTTCATGCAATACCTGAGAAGGATGTTCCCAATTTAGATGTGGAAAAGTGGGAACGTATTCCATTCTTGGAACTGATGCCCCCTTTAGTATGAGTGCAAAAATGTCATGAAAGCTGAAAGGAAACCATGCCTTTGCATTATCAAATAGAAAACAATTATCACAATATATGTAACACATATTCAGGAATTTGTAAAATTTGATAGCATTAATAATTTTCCTAATCATGTTGCAAAATTTTTTATTTTTCAACTTTTTTTTCCCCTGGTACATAGAACTTTCTAACTCCAATGAATGGGAGAGAGACTCAGTGCTATCTGCCCCAACTACTTAATAAGAACTTAAGAGCATAAGAACTAGGAGCAGGAATAAATCATCTGGCCCCCCCAAGCCTGCTCTAGTTGATCGTTTTGTGGACTCAGCTCCACTTGCCTGCCTGCTCACCATAACCCTTAACTCTTTCACTGTTACATGAGAACATAAGAAATAGGAGCAGGAGTAGGAGGAGTAGGCCATCTAACCCTTTGAGCCTGCCCCACCATTCAATAAGATCATGGCTGTTCAAAACTTTTTCTATCCTTGCCTTAAAAACATTCAATGAGATAGTCTGAACTGCTTCACTGGACAGGGAATTCCACAGATTCACCACTCTTTGTGTGAAGACATTCCTCCTCAACTCAGTCGTAAATCTGGTCCCCTTATTTTGAGGCCCTGTAGTTCTAGTTTCACCTGCCTGTGGAAGTAGCTTCCCTGTTCCTATCTTGTCTATTCTCTTCTTCATCTTCTGTAAGATCTCCTCTCATTTTTCTGAATTCCAATGAATATAGCCTCAGTCTCTCCTCATAAGCCAACCCTCTCAACTCCAGAATCAACTGAGTGAATCTTCTCTGCACCCCTTTCTGTGCCAGTATATCCCTTCTCAAGTAAAGAGGCCAAAACTGTACACAGTATTCCAGGTGTGGCCTCACTAGCACTTTATACAGCTGCAACATAACCTCATTGTTTTTAAACTCCATCCCTCTAGCAATGAAGGACAAAATTCCATTTGTCTTCTTAATCACCTGCTATTTCTGACTACCATTCTGAATAATGAATGGTTCTGAAAGTTATCTTAGACTATGGCAGTCTTGCTAAAGGAGCAGGTGGGTAAGCTTTATAGATAGCATTGAAGAAACATTTTTCTAATTGGCATTTAAATCAGGAACAAAGCAGGACAGATTTTTTTTTGTTAATACCAATTCAATCCAATCAAAGTCCAATTCAAAGTCTCAACAGGTGAAACATTTCAGATCTAAGCTGACAAGGCAGGCTCACCACTTCCTGTCTTGAGCTTGATCTACATGATCCAAGCTGATTGGAGCAGATTGTTCAGAAATAATTTCCTTTTATTCACAAGACCAAGGCAAAAAGGATCATACATGTGCCTTGTGCTGTCGAGGGCCCCTCTGATACACGTTAAATCAGCTATCAGGTTGATATCAAAGGAATTCTAATCTCCCTCTGATTCTTTTAAAGCAGATGAACAAATCTAATACAAAACTGAGACATAAACTGCCATTGATGAAGCTTGATAAACCAGAGTGAAAAGTTGGCACCAATCCTCAGTTTATGTAGCATTCCCTCTGCATAACTACAAAGGTTAATTAGGTGAACCAAAGTTGTAAAATCAGGTACGTAGACAGTTTGCAACTAAAGAACTGAAATGTTTGTGAAGGGGCAAATTGGAACTGGACAAGAAATTGGCCTGAGTCCCAAAGTAATTTGACAGGTTGTGATGGAAAGGCAGAAAAAAACAAATTCATACAATCATAGAATCACTGAACCTCTACAGTGCAGAAAGAGACTATCTGGTACACCAGGTACGCAGTGGCTCTGCAAAACAAAAATCCCACCTCAGCCTCCCCACTTTGCTCTATCCCTATAACTTTGCACATTTACCATGGCAAATCTATCTAACCTACACACCTTTGGACAATTTAGCATGGCCAATCCACCTAA
>JARDVH010000194.1:5304825-5321370 GCA_030324005.1 Negaprion brevirostris
GTATCTGGTCCAGTTTAGGCACACACTAACGACATGAAGCACTAGGCCAATCTCGAACAACCAAGAGCAGCCCAAGTTTGACCCATCGCGTGTACGCCCCTCGTTGGACACAAGGCCAGATGACCCATAACAAGTGAGAATGGTTTTCTGGATCGGGAGATGCTGAGCTCCATATCTGGAAGTGAAAGTCTCCTCGGAATGGTTTACTGATCCCAAATCGGGGGGATGCTGAACTCTGCGTTTGGAGGTGACAGTCTCCTCAGAATGGTTTACTGGTCTCCGATCACTCAGATGGTTGAAGTTGACCTCTGCAGCTGGAGGTGACGGTCTCCAGATCTCATTCCTCTGGATCCAGTTATTTGGTGTCGGTCTGAATCCAGCAGGGATCACTTTGAAAAACTCTTTCCTATCCAGAGTGATTTTCCCCCTCAAGCCTGTTTAGCCTTCACTCAGAGAGTTAGTTAACATCTGGGTCATCAGATCCAACCTTATCCAGTTTCGAAATGTCTTGTTTCAGGATTTGTGACAGAGACATGTCCTGGGTAGAGAGAACAGACCTATCCTGTGTTTGTCACCCAGTAAACTGTGTGGAAGCTTTCTTCATAAGATGTGGAGATGCTGGAGTTGGACTGGGGTGGACACAGTAAGAAGTCTCGAACCTGATGAAGGAGCATCACTCCGAAAGCTCGTGATTCCAAATAAACCTGTTGGACTTTGACCTGGTGTTGTGAGACTTCTTACTGCCCTTCATAAGAGAGCAAGCCTTTTCTGTTAATATTCAGTAAATTTCTTGAAATTTTATGAAGATTCAATGGGGATTTCTATCAAAACATGCTGTCAAATCAGAAATTGGTGTAAAACTGTTCCTGACTGTAAGTGACGCTTCCAGTCTGAAAATGTCTTTGATCTGAAGTTTCCAAGTGTTTATGTGACATTCCTGAGTTTTCTGATGTAAGGCAGTGACAACAACTGGTATTTACTGTTAACAGATTAAAATATATGCTGCACATAGCTGAAAGGTAAGAAGACGGAAGATGGAGAAATCGTAATTCACCAAAGGTGTACACATGGTGTTTGTCAAGATTTCCTTTTTAACTAACAATAAATTCAATGTACTGTTTGGGAGCAGGTCCAGCATTAGGATTAGGATGAGGTATTAGTTAGGGTGAGGTGTTAGTTAGGGTTAGGATTCAGGGTGGAGGTTGGGATCTTGGTTTTCGTGCTGAGAATGCAGACAGAAATTGGGATCTTGCTGTGTTTATGTGTGGAGTTCCAAGGATGGTGGAACCAGGAGTAACAATGGGAAAAAGGTCCCAGTACAGCCGTGGTGGCACAGTGGTTAGCACTGCTGCCTCTCAGTGCCAAGGACCCGGGTTCATTTCCGGCCTTGGGTAACAGTGTGGAGTTTGCACGTTCTCCCTGTGTTTGCGTGGATTTCCTTCGGGTGCTCCAGTTTCCTCCCACAGTCCAAAGATGCATGGGTGAGGTTGATTGGCCATGATAAATTGCCCCTTTGAATCAGGGAGGATTAGCATGTGAGGTCATGGGAAAAGGGCCTGGGTGGGATTGTTGTCAGTGCAGGATCGATGGGCTGAATGGCCTCCTTCTCCACTGTAGGGATTCTATTGTACGGTTTTATCTTGTCTGTTTCAGTGCCAGATTCTTGTTTCATCTGTTTACATGTCCTACAATTTCATTGTTTAGAGCTGTTTTTCTCAGTCCCAGATGTGGCAATCAAATTTTGGCTTCAACTATTAAATAAATCAGTTCACTGTTTGTGCGTGCGTGTGTGTGTATGTGTGTCTTTCTGAATATCAGATTATGTTTCAGTGTATTTGTGTGTGAACAAAGCAAAGAAAATTACAGCACAGGAACAGGCCCTTCGGCCCTCCAAGTCTGCACCGACCATGCTGTCCAACTGAACTGAAGCCCCAAACCCTTCCGGGGACCATATCCCTCTATTCCCACCTTATTCCTGTATTAGTCAAGGCACCCCTTAAAAGTCGCTATCACATCTGCTTCCACGACCTCCCCCAGCAGTGAATTCCAGGCACTCACCACCATCTGTCTAAAAAAACTTGCCTTGTACATTTCCTTTAAACCTTGCCCCTCACAGCTTAAACCTATGCCCCCAGGTAATTGACTCGTCCACACTAGGAAAAAACTCCAGATGATCCACTCTGTCCATGACCCTCATAATCTTGTAGACTTCTATCAGGTCACCCCCTGAACCTCCATTGTTCCAAGTGAGAACAAACCAAGAAACTGGATTGGAGAGATTCAGACAAGGCGTTCTGAGAAGGATGGGCAGGGATTCTGGAGATGACAGCATGTTCAGGGAGTTTGGAAAGAGAGGCTGGAGTAGATGGTAAGGATGATGGGATCAAGGGTTTGTTTTTTGAGAAGGGAGTGTTGATGGCAGATTTGAAGGACAGAGTCAGAACCTGAAGAGAGAGATATGTTGACAATGTCTGAAGACACAGGGGCGTTGGATATCAGTGGTTTAGTGGGAGATTGAATGGGAATCGAGCCAGTGAACCAGGAGGTGGGGCTCATGGACAAGATGTGTCCTGAGAGGACATGAGGGGAGAAGGGAGAGAAAGTAAAGAAATGTGGGTTCAGAACTCGGGAAAGGATGAAATTTACAGACAGTTTGGCCCAGATGAGCGAGGGAACGGAGGGAAGCAGCAGAGGCAGCTGATCAGATTGTCTCCATCTTTGTGACAAAGAAACTCCATGAGCTCCTCACACTTGTTGTTGGAGGTGAGGCTGGAGGAAATACAGGAGAGAGAGAGCCCAAAATGTGTGTTAGAGATATAAAAAAAAGTCAACACTGTGTGTCAGTTTGACGCAAAGCTGATTTATTTGACTTCTTATGAGAATATTAGCCCCTAAAGTGGCTGAGGTTTATTACCAGTGTAATAACCGTGTAAGACCCGAATGAAGATGGTTCAGTCCTGAATGTGAGTGACAGCAACATCCAATCATTGTCATTACTTGCGAACTCACTAGAGTCTCAGCAGGTGGGATGAAGTCGTACATCCCTTCCCACACTCAGAGCAGGTGAATGGTCTGTCCACAGTGTGAATTCATTGGTGTACAGAGAGTTGAGAAGATTGCACAAACCCAGTCCCACAGTGAGAGCACCTGAATCAGTGTGAACACGTCGATGTCGCGTCAGTTCTCCAGAACGTTTGTAGCACTTCTCACAGTCTGGGCATTTAAAAGGTCTCTCGTCAGTGTGAACTCGCTGGTGTGCAGTTAGTTGAGTTGATCGTCTGAACCCAGTCCCACAGTGAGAGCATCTGAAAGGTCTCTCTTCAGTGTGAACACGTTGATGGGATATCAGTTTCTCAGAGGTTTTGTAGCATTTCTCACAGTTTGGACATTTAAAAGGTTTATTTTCTGTGTGGGCTCGCTGGTGTGTCAGCAGGCTAGATGAGGCAGTGAATCCCTTCCCACATTCAGAGCAGATAAATGGCTTCTCCCCAGTATGAACTCGCTGGTGTTTCAGCAGGTCAGATGACTGAATGAATCCTTTCCCACACTCGGAGCAGGTGAATGGCCTCTCCCAAGAGTGAACTCGCTGGTGAACAGTGAGGTCAGACGATCGCCTGAACCCAGTCCCACAGTGAAAGCACTTGAACGGTCTCTCGTCTGTGTGAACACGTTGATGGCGCATCAGTTCCCCAGAACTTTTATAGCACTTCCCACAGTCTGGACACCTGAAAGGTCTCTCGTCAGTGTGAACTCGCTGGTGACTCCGCAACTGGGCTGAAGTAGTTAATCCCTTCCCACACTCGGAGCAGATGAATGGTCTCTCGCTGGAGTGAACTCGCTGGTGTGTGAACAACGAGGATGACTGAGTGAATCCCTTCCCACATGTGGGGCAGATGAATGGCCTCTCCCCAGTGTGACTGCGCCAGTGCATTTCCAGCTTGGATGGAGAAATGAATCCCTTCCCACAGTCCCCACATTTCCACAGCTTCTCCTCAGTGTGACTGCAATTGTGTCTCAACAGGTCAGATGATTGGCTGAAGCCTTGTCCACACACACAACACGTGTACGGTTTCTCTCCACTGTGAAATGTGCTTTTTCTTTCCATGTTCAAAATCTGATGATATCAAAGTTAAGATAAATTGAGCCACTCCATTAGCTTCCGAACTGCAAACTTTCCCCTTCTAATACCCTGTGAAATTGATTTAAAATAGGTTAAAAAAAGGAAGTGAGAGAGAGCCCACAAAAACACAAAGACAGGTTGTGAAATTGATCTGAATGAATCTGGTAATTTCTGGGGCCAGCACTAAGAAACATTGACCATGAAAACTGCTGGATTGTCACAAAAACCCAACTGGCCTCTATGGGAGGAAAGAGAAAGAGGTGAAGGAGAGGGATTTTGTATATCTACAAGACGTACAAGAGAGAAGTCAGCAAAGCAAATTTGAAGCTTCATAAAGTGTGATATTGATACATAAACAGAGAAGTTATTCTGAATATTTATAAAACTCTGGTCACCACTCTTCAGGAACAATATTAAGGTCCTTGAGAAAATGCAGAGGAGATTTACCAGAATGGCTCCAGTAAAGGTGGTTGAGGGGATTTTTGATTCAGGTACACAAGATTCTGACAGGTTTCGATCAGATGGATAAAGAAAGCTGATCGTACAAGGACTAGGAGGACACAGATTTAAGGTTCTGGGTAAAAACCTGATTGAACCATTTAAGATCCTGAGGGGACTTGACAGGGTGGATGTGGAAAGGCATTTATTTTTGTGGGAGAATTTTAAACTAGGCACCACAAAGTAAGGGGTCACCCATCTAAATTGGAGATGAGGATTTTTTTTCTCAAAGGATTGTGAGACTTTGGAACATTCTTCCTGCAAAGGTGGTTGAGGCAGAGTCCTTGAATATCTCACAGCAGAGCTAGATAGATTCTTGATAAACAAGGAAGTGAAAGGTTATCGGGAGTAGGCAGGAACATGAAGTTGAGATTAAAATTAGATCACCACAATCTTACTGAATGGGAGAGCGGGGCTGAATGCTGCTCCTAATTTGTACGTAAACAGTCATTTGTTTCTGTGGTGTCGTGGTTATCACATTCACTTCACACACGAAAGGTCCCCGGTTCAAAACCAGGCCAAACACGTTGGACCTTTCTCATTAAACATGTGCAAAGTCTGCATGAATTAAATTAATTGCTCAACATTATCTCAATGTTACATCAAGTCAAATGCTTCTTTACAGTAAATAGCAGAATCTTTAAGAGTATTGATAGGGAAAGGGATCTGGGTGTACAGATACACAGGTCACTGAAAGTGGCAAAGCAGATGGAGAAGGTAGTCAAGGCATACGGCATGCTTGCCTTTATTGGCCTGGGCATAGAGTTTAAAAATTGGCAAGTCATGTTGTAGCTATATAGAACCTTAGTTAGGCCACACTTGGAATATAGTGTTCAATTCTGGTCGCCCCACTACCAGAAGGATGTGGAGGCTTTGGAGAGAGCACAGAAAAGATTTACCAGGATGTTGCCTGGTTTGGAGGGCATTAACTGTGAGGAGAGGTTGGAGAAACTTGCTTTGTTCTCACTGGAATGACAGAGGTTGAGGGGTGACCTGAAAGAGGTCTACTAGATTATGAGGGGAATGGACAGAGTAGATAGTCAAAATCTTTTTCCCAGGATGGAGGAGTCAATTACTAGGGGCATTAGTTTAAGGTGCAAGGGGCAAGGTTTAAAAGAGATGTACAAGACAAGATCTTTTGCACAGAGGGTGGGGGCTAGGAACTCGCTGCCAGGGGAGGTAGTGGAAGCAGATATGATAGTGACTTTTAAGGAGCAGTCTTGACAAATACATGAATATAATGGGAATGGAGGGATATGGTCCCCGGAAGAGTAGGGTGTTTTAGTTCAGTCAGGCAGCATGGTCGATGCAGGCTTGGAGGGCCAAAGGGCCTGTTCCTGTGCTGTAATTTTCTCTGTTCTTTGTTTTGTTTTTTAGTACAGGAGATGTGAGGAAGAATGTTTTTACACAGTGAGTGCTAATGACCCAAAACTTGCTGCCTAAGATTGGGATGGAAATGGACATGATGAATAATTTCAAAAGGAAATTGGATAGGCATAAGAGGAAAATAAAGCTGCAAAGATATGAGGATAGAGCAGGGGAATGGGACTGGATTGCTCTCGACAGATGGCATGGACTCAATTGGCCAAATGGCCTCCTCTGTGGTATAGTGACTTCTTGTATTCTCACCTTGTAATTTAACCCAGGGAGTTCAAATATCACTCAGGTAAATCTGTACTACATTTGCTCCATGGCCATTCTGTCCTCCCTAAGGTTTGTTGCCCAGAACTAAGCATTGTTCTCCAAGTGTCTAACCAGGATTTGTGAATCTCAGGGCTGTTCCAGTCACAGTAAGACCTGAAATCTTCTCTCTGACAGAATCAACAAACCTGTAACATTCCACATTCAGATTCTGCTGACATTCAGGTCCTGTTGTGTTGAATGACTCAGTCAGATCACAACGTGATGTTTGATTTGTGTTTCCCGTCTGTCAATCCTCCACTTCCAGCACCCTGTAAATTTACAGAAACCATCACTGTCAGTCCAGGATAGAAATTCACAACGTTCTCTCCTCTATAATTGCCAACTGTGATTCAATGACTTCCTGGACATTTTATCACATCTTTTATACTGCCCCCATCCTCAACCACTAATCAGTCAACACATCAGTCCCACACTGCTTTCCTAGGCCAACTGGAACGCAAAAAGACTCATCACTTTCCAGGATAAAGACCAATGGTCAACCAATCAACCTCTATCTGTGGTCAATATTTCAATAGCAGGTGAAAAGAAATATTCAAAAAATTTACAAAAAAGTATATTTTTTAACGTCTGAACAATTTTCCAGAGAACCAGGTTTGAATCCCACAGTCCAAAGATGTGTAAGTTAGTTGGATTAGTTATGCTAAATGCACAGGGTTACAGGGTTAGGGCTGGGTGGTGGGCCTAGGTAAGCTGCTCTGTTGGAGAGTCAGCACATAACTGATGGGCCAAATGTCTTCCTTCTGCTCTGTAGGGATTCTATGATCATAATGGTGTGGGAGATGGTTAATTTTGAATTTACTTAAAATCTGGAATAAAAAGCCAACTGATAACCATGAAACTATTGTTGATTGTTGCAAAAACACATCAGGTTCACTGACGTCCTTTGAGGGAAATCTGCTGTCCTTACTAGTCTGGCCTATGTGTGACTCCAGATTTCCAGCAGTGTGGTTGACTCTTAAAACGTCCTTTGAAATGTACTCAGTTCAACGGTAAATAGGAATGGACGATGAATGCTGGTCCAGCCAGTGATACCCACATTGTGTGAATAAATTAGGAGAAACATCTGCCATCCTTACCCAGTCTGGTCAAAATATATCTCCACAGCAATGTGGTTGACTCTTAAAATCTCCTCTGAGATGGCCTAGCAAACCACTGGGTCCAAGGACAATTAGACTCATCTTTTTGTGCAATTAGATGTACATTAACACTGTAATGAAGTTACTGTACAAATCCCCTTGTCGCCACACTCTGGCACCTGTTTGGGTACACAGAGGGAGAATTTAGCAGGGCCAATGCACCTAATCTGCACATCTTTGAACTGTGGGAGGAAACCCACGCAGACAAAGGGAGAATAAGTAAACTCCACACAGACAGTGACCCAGGCCAGGAATGAAATTCAGGTCTCTGATGCTGTGAGGCAACAGGGCTAACTACTGTGCCACCGTGCCGCAAGGACAATTAGGGATGGACAATAAATGCTGGTCCAGCCAGCGACTCCCACATCCCATGGACAAACAAAAAATTCCTGGAGTCTCCAGTCCAATCCGGGAGAGTTGGTAACTAGTCCAGGCTCACAGCGCATGCGCCCTGTTGTACATTGTTCCTATAAAGATGGCGGCCGGTAACCCGGGCCTGGAGCCGCTCAGCTCCGACTCCATTCGGTGCCGATTGAAACGGTACCGGGAACATATTATCTGGATTGAGGCATCCACAAGGTGTTTATGAAACCTCCCAGCCCACTCCGCTGCTTCTACCCCTCCCCGGTCACCCAGCGGCTCCATTACTGAACCTCACTCCATTGTTTCTCTCCGGCTCCTCGCAGCTCCAGTCACAACCCGGAATGCGCATGCTCCCGTCTGAGTTCAGACACTGCGCATGTCCCAGTCGGAGCCAGGTACCGCGCTTGCGCAGCAATTGCAGTAATGTGGATAGGGCACGTTCTCACCCGCAGAGAATGTTGGGTAATCACCCCGCCCTTCAAATCCAAATTGTTCAATAGAAAATATGATTTACGATTGGTACCATTGGGCCAAGGTTCAAATGTGTTACGTCAACTTATTTGGCAACTAAGCAGCATAGGCCTTCCAGCACACTTCTGCCCTGGGTGTGATTGACAACATAACAATCAGCTGCATTTAGATGTGAACTCGTTGGGGTGAACAAGTGATTTGTGTCATCATAGAAAGAACAGTTAAGCTTCCATCGCCGACAAGAGGGGTAGTTAAAATGCTTTGAGCTTTTAAAGTTAGAGTGATAACCTCTGAGAAAATCCCTTTGCAAACGTTAAGTGTTTGGGTGGTCTTCCTCTGGTGTAATTGTGCTGTTCTATCAGTAAATGGGATGAATCAGTGAATCAATTTTCACATTCAGCTGGGAAATAATTTTTTGATGATGGGATTTAATCCAAAGGTTTACAGCTCAGATGGGAATCTCAAAAATTGGATTAAAAATGCTGGCCTTTCCAGCAATGCCTACAACCCATGATTTGTTATTATTTTTAAGTAGTTCCTTTTGAAGGGCTCTCCATCTCCCTGTCTCCTTCCTCAAAACATCATACTTAACAGAAAAACATATAGCTACACAAATGTGAGTGGCAGGTCAGATGATTGGCTGGAATATAAAGAACAGCAGAGAGTGACTAAAAGTTTAATTGGAAGAAAAACATTCGAGAATGAGAGGGAATTAACTGTTAATGTAAAAATGAATAGCAAGAGTTTCTATAGTATTATTAGAGGAGGAATAAGGTGAGTGCTGGCTCTCTAGAGAATGGGGAGTAACAGTAGATAATAAATGGCCATTGAAATAAACAAATCTTTGCATCTGTCTTCACTATAGAAAATACAAAACCTGCCAGTCCTAGCTGTAAATCAGGAGGTGAAAGGAGAGAGGAACTAGGAGAAATTACAATGATGTGGGAAGCTGTACTGAGCAAACTGATGGAGCTGTGGCTGACAAGTCTCTAGGTCAGGATGGATTTTATCCTAGCATCTTAAGAAGGTGGTTAATGAGACAGTGACAATAGATTTGTTGATGTTCATTTTCCAAAGATCCCTAGATTCTGGAGAGGTTCCATCAGACTGGAAAGTAGCAAATATAAGCCCTCTAATTCAAGAACAGATGGTGGCATAAGATCGGAAATTTACGCCAGTTAGATAGACATCAGTTGTGGGGAAGATGTTGGAACCAATCATTAAAGATTTACATTTCCAGCCTAACAACTGTATTAATGAATCATTTATCCTTTAATTGTCTCACAATTCAGGCTGTTCATTTAACTAATCTCCTGCTTTACAATTGTGGGAATTTCAGTCCACAGATAAGGTAGTCAAATGCATTGTTAAAAACAGTTAAAAAATTGTTCTTTATATAAATAAATAACAAAGTTTAAAAATCACTAGCAAATAAAAGGAAGCAGGAGCGTTGGAACCAGCCTGGACTTGCAGACTGAAAACCTGCCCAAAGCCTGCACATGCTCAGAAGGGAGAAAGGTTAGAAGAACACTCTGTAACACTTCTCCTCCCCTTAAATGTCAATCCCCCCATCAGGACAGAAATACAACAAAGTAATGTTTTTAACATACGGAACTCTGTCAGGAGCTTTGTGGTTGCACTGCGACCTGTACAATACCACTGGTAAATCTTGTAATGGTGTTTCTGGAATGGGAGATGAAGGGGTAATTTGAGAATCTGTACATGAACGTTCCTCTTCCACTCCCACAGCAGAGTCAACTGGCAAAGCTGGAACCATTTCCTGGTGAACATCCACAGCAGCATGACCCTCTGCCACGTTCTCAGTAATGATTGCTGACTCTGAAAATGTTCCTGACTCAGGGTCACACCGTAAGCGAATATGGCCTTGGTGTCTGCGAATAACTCTTTCGTTTTACAGTCTCACCACCCAAGATACTGGACAACTTTGGTTTAAAATTATTCCCAGTAACCACATTTGGTTACTCTCAAAGTTTCTGATGTAAACCCGATCACCTGGTTTGAACTGCTTTTGTTTGGTACGGTAATCGTGTCCCTCCTTCTGCTTCTCTTGTCTCCTACTCACTTTTGCTCTGAGATCTGGATGAAGCAGATCCAGATGAGACTTCAGGATTCTACCTAAAAATTCCACAGGAGAGAGTTCGGTTGTGGATTGTGGTGTGATGCGAAACTGCAACAAAAATCTTGAGAGCTTTGTCCTTAAAGTATCGCCTGCCATTCTTTTCAATCTCTTCTTCAGAGTTTGAACAGCTCTTTTTGCTAGACCATTTGTAGCCAAATGAAATGGTGCAGCATATACATGGCGTATACCATTCCTTTACATGAACTCTTGAAACAACTGACTTGTAAACAGTGTGTCATTATCTAAAACAAGCAGATCTGCAAACCCAGGGCTTGTGAAAATTTGACAGGGCTTCTCTATTGTCACAGGAGCTGGAATATTACTCATGATCTGTGCTTCCAACCATTTTGAATGCACATTTACAATGACCAGACACATGTGATTCATGAAAGGCACCCCCCAAAGGCCACATTTAGTCTGGACCATCACCCCCACATGGCTAATATCTGTGTGTGTAAAATGACTGACAAAGACATATTATTATTATTTTCCTTGGTTATAGCTTTTGTCAGAGATTCCTTGCAGCATCAAGGAATGGCCTATCAGGCCATTCCCAAGGATGAAGTGGTAATGTACCCAGTGTGTTGTGGCTGATTCAATCAATAAACAGTTTATTGAGTTACACCAGCGAGGAGAAGCCACAGGAGCTGACCGTGTGCCACTCCACCCAACAAAGAATTTCATCAATTCTTATCCAGTTACTCAGCCCATCCCAGCTGGACATAATCCAATCAGACTGGTGATAGATTACATACATTATAGGTTCAATAAAATTAGTATCTGGGCATTATGGGGCTTTGTGATCATCTCATGGGCAGGTGTCCCCATCATAATGCTTCCCAGAGCCCCCTTGGGGAGGTTCTTTCTTGGGCTTTCTTTGTACATAGACTCCCTTAGTTAGAAATGGGGTGGATTAAAAGTTCTCAAATGGACATCAGCAATCTTCCTTTGTTTTAATCTAATGACCACATGGTCTGGGAACATTTCTATTTAATACTCTCTCTTTTTAAACTCTCTTCTTCAGTATCCAATTCCAGAATTTTCCTTTTCTTTGTGTTACTTGCGTCAGGAATAAATCTTTGGAGCTGACAGGAAGTTTAATCCAAGATCAATCCAACACAGGATTGGTCAGAATCATTTCATATGTGTCAAATTTTAAATAACCATTACAAATTAAAACTCTCATTCTCACATGGGTGAATTGTATCCGAATTAAAATCCCCACGTTTAGTAAAATATCCTGGAATCCTGGCTCTGGCCAGTAAATATGGTAATAAGAAGTGTGACAACACCAGGTTTAAGTCCAACCAATTTATTTGATAGTAAACTCATAAGCTTTCGGGGTTTGCCCTTCGTCAGGTGAATGGAGAGTTCTGGCCTCAGACAAAGCATATAACGGCTTCTTACTAGTGGTGTTCCGCAGGGCTCTGTACTGGGACCTCTGCTGTTTGTGATATATATAAATGATTTGGAAGAAGATCTAGCTGGTCTGATGAGTAAGTTTGCGGATGACACAAACATTGGAGTTGCAGATAGTGATGAACATTGTCAGAGAATACAGCATGATATAGATAGGCTGGAAAATTGGGCAGAGAAATGGCAGATGGAAGTTAATCCAGATAAATGCGAAGTGATGCATTTTGGTAGATCTAATGCAAGGGGGAGCTATACAATAAATGGCAGAACCATCAGGAGTATAGACACACAGAGGAATCTGGGTGTGCAAGTCCACAGATCCTTAAAGGTGGCAACACAGGTGGAGAAGGTGATGAAGAAGGCATATGGTATGCTTGCCTTTGTTGGACAGGGCATAAGAGTATAAAAGTTGGCATATGATGTTGTAATAAAATAGAACATTGGTTAGGCTACACCTGAAATACTGCATCTAGTTCTGGTTGCCATACTACTGGAAGGATGTGGAGGCTTTGGAGGGAGTGCAGAGAAGGTTTACCAGGATGTTGCCTGGTATGGAGGATATTAGCTATGAGGTGAGACTGTGTAAACTAGGGTTGCTTTCCCTGGAAAGACAGAGGTTGAGGGGCGACCTAATAGAAGTTTATAAAATTATGAAGGGCATAGATAGGGTGAACAGTTGGAAGCTTTTTCCCAGGTCAGAAATGACAAAAATGAGGGCGCACAAGTTCAAGATCGGGAGGGTGGGGGTAGCGGGTGACAAGGTTCAATGCGGGGGACATACTTTACACAGAGCGTGGTGGGGGTCTGGAATGCACTACCAAGTGGTTGAGGCAGACACGCTGGGATCATTATTTAGATAGCCACATGAACAGACTGGGAATAGAGGGATACAAACGGATGTTCTGACTAGGAACACGTGATCGGTGCAGGCTTGGAGGGCCAAAGGACTTGTCCCTGTGCTGTTTTGTTCTTTGTTCTTGTGTTTCCCTGTCTTTGTGAGAAAAATTTTATTTTTCTCACAGTAAATTAACCTTGATTCCCAAGATAGTTTTGAACAAATATGATAAATCAATCTTTATTATGTGAGTATAGAAGGAAATAAGGTTCTGGGTAATTACCAACAGGTTATGAAGCTCTCAGGCATTGGCAATATTTTTCTGTACAGCAAAATAAAAATGTTGAGGAAACAAATACATTGAGTGTTGCAATCAAATTTTGTTAACATTAAGAGATTCTTGATGCTTCCTGCCCAGGTCTTGGAAGTGGATTTTAATCCTTGCTAGTTTGTTTGAAAGCTTGGTGGGTAGCATGTACATCTAGCAGGTGGCCTTCCCACCACTCACTTCCCTGCATCTCCCCCACCTATCTAATATTTTACGGGGGAGGGAGGGGTGAGGAATTCTTCGTGCCACTCTTGAGCCTATTGAGGCCCTTAAGAGGCCAATTAATGGCCACTTAAGAGCCTCAGTCCACTGCAGCAACTTTTAGCTATGTGGACTGGTGACGAGCATAACCTCTCTCGGAGGCAACTTGCCTAACTAATGTTTCCCCAGCCTCTAAAACCCTCCACCCCTATCCCTCTCGCTGAGACCCCTAACCCTGGAATTTCCTGGGCATGGTGCTATTGAATGTATTCCCAGCCCTGGCCATCAATCCTTGTCCACACTGCTCAGATTGTAGAACGGTCAGCCATCTGATTGGCTCCTGCAGTTTGAGAGTGGCCATGATGGGAATGAAGGCACAGGATACTTACTTGACCCATCAGCTGAAGAGTACATGCAAAAGAAGTACCTTATATTTTAAAAAAAGGGTCATCCTCAGTGCTAAAGATATGAACATCGTTTTAAAATATTCTTCCAGATAAGGTATGATAAGTAATCAGTGATTTCAAATGATTCTATGTTTTCAATGCCGTGGGTCCATTTTAGATTGAAAGAGATATTTTAATTTCAACTGTCTTAAATAGACTACAGTGATAAAGTAATGGTAATTTTAAATTGTGCTGTCAAATAAAACGTTTCTTGTGGCCTGGTCATATGTTTACATCAAGAAAAAGCGACTTCAAATGAAACACCACAAACAACAAGCGGAACCGATAACAAACACTGTCTAATGACAGCATAAGACATTTAAACTGGGCGCAATTAACCTGCTGCTTAGTGCCTCTACATTCAGAACTAAGAGATCCCATTAAATTTAATCTTAAACCTGTCTGCCTTTTTGGCCTTGATCTGTGACTTTCACTACATTTAGTCAGACCTCATTGTTGTCTCATCATCATAGAGATTGTCTTCTTGGGATATAATGTTTCAAACTCAAACAGCCAAATACTTTATTTTCTGTCCAGTGACTAACTTTCTGGCCATGTTACTAATTCTTCTTCAGCTATACGCCTGAACTTAAACCGGACTTACCACTCCCTTCGAACAAAGATGAAGATAACACATGTCATCTTCCAGTAAAAGAAGCATCTCACATTTAAATAAGGTAATTGAGTTACCTTGCATGATATTAAAAGGGACAGAATGTGGCAAACAATCAGAATCACTTAGAATATCCAGAAATATACAGTCAACTTTGTGTTATCTGGCACAATTTGGAATTCTCTAGTAACTAAAATTTCTGATGGCTTCATTTCTAAAAAATCAACTGCTAAACTTACCACAAAGTTAAACGTTAGCATGCAGGAATTTGAAAATTAGGCAAAAGGTGTAAGTCAACTCGGGCTTCTGTAATGCCTAAGCCAAGAGAAAAGTGCAACGTTGGTCAACATCCACAGATACAGTGAGAAACCCATTCACAGATTAATATAGCCATAGAAAATGCTGACAATCCTGTTCATTCCTTATGTGTCCTGTTGTTTTGTTCCATCTGTATAACAAAATGCTAAAGAGGAAATATAACAGTACTCAAAGCAGAGCAATGATCAATAACTGTATTTAGCTCCAGTGGTGATCTCTGCTTTGTTCCCTGACAAGCACCCAAAATTACTTACCAAAGAGTACACAAAAGATAGCCCACTGACCAGTGGGTGAATATCCCTGTCCCTTTAAAAAGCTGCCAGAAGTGAAGCTGCTATTCAGTTGTCAATGCACAATTTCTTTTTAGTTCTTTTACAGAATTTCAACATTGCTGGCTAGATTAGCATTTGTTGCCCAATCCTAATTGTCCTTGAGCAAGTGATGGTGAGTTACCTTCTTGAACTGCTGCAGTCCCATGTGGTCTGGACAGTTTTGGTCCCACAGTTCTTTTGGGATGGAATTTCTGAGCATCATTTAGACAGCACACCTTAAAACAAAATACTTTGGAGCATAGTGGCAGCAGAAGTATTTTGAGATTTTCTCTGATGGCACAACTGATAATAACTTCTTGCTTTTGTTCTTGTCAAAATGTTGTTATGCCATCAACATCAAATCCAAATGTGATTGTATCCCTTGTTCAAGTACAAAAAGCCTGACCTCTTGATATGAAGATCAATAAATCAAAACTTGGAATAGTTTAAGAACATTTTACGAATGTGAACTATGCTAAAAAAAAAGTCATTTAACTAGAATGCTGCAAAGTTTAAAATACTGCATAGAATTATGTAAAAACTCAGCAGGTCTGGCAGCATCTGTGGAGAGAGAAAAACAGATAAAATTTCCATTCTGAAAGACTCAGGGACAACCTGAATAAAAATCATACAGATTAAAAATGTTAACATGGTTTCTGTCTCCATGGATGCTGCCATACCTGCTGAGTTTTTCCAGCATTTTCTGTTTTTATTTCTGATTTCCAACATCCACAGTATTTTGCTTTTATTCAAAACATTGCATTTGGACATTAGACTTCTGGCAGGATTAATTAAAGAAGTTGTGTCATGCTACACATATTTATTTTGAAAAAAGCACAAATTAAAATTCTGTTAAAAGCCTCTACTTCTGGAGTGAACTGTAGACATCAAAAATATTGGCTTTGGAAAATTTGCATAAATTGAAAGTCTAACTTAAACAATTGCCACATTTTCATTATCCATGGTTTTCAACCTGGGTGACTTGAGACAAAGAATTTCACAAGCCATTCGGGAGCTTTGAAGGGATATAGTAGTATTTTTCTGCGGAAGATGCTTCAAAAAGCTTGCTTTAACTTAAATAAGAGTTGGATGCTAGCCAGTCCTTTTGGATAAGACAGTTCATCTTTTCAACAAGTTATCCAACTATTTTTAAAATTTGAAATGGATTCTAAAATTAAAACCATCCCATCCTCTCCTTCTGCATCTAGGGGCAGCATTGTTGAAGTTGGCTGACTCACTCTTGCCAGATTCAGATGGTGTGTTCAAGCCCCACTTAAGAGACTTGAGCACATAATCTGTACAGTGTTGAGGGAATGCTGCACTGTCAGAGGTGCTGTTTTTCAAACCTGATGTTCACCTGAAAGCCCGACTACCTATTTAGTTGACCATAGAAGATCTCATGGCCCAATATGAAGAAAGAACATTCCATTAGTATTCAATCTTTAAGTGACATCATAAAAACAAATTATCTGGTCAGTTTTTCAGTTTGCTGATTATAGGATCTTTCTGCACACAAACTGCTACATTTCCATACATAGCAACAGTAAAAAAGCTATTGACAATGAATGAAGTGAATTGGAGAAACAGCTGATGTTTCAGAACAATGACATTTTGTTGAAACTAGAACGTTAAGGAATAGAACAAC
>JARDVH010000194.1:5515158-5526308 GCA_030324005.1 Negaprion brevirostris
GATCTCCCTGACTAAGATCCGAAAAAGATGCTCCAATGGTGAAAGATCAAACCGGCGGAAGTTAAAATTCAGGCTCAAAACCTGTTGAAAATCGTAGGAAAGTCAAACGTACTTAACCCAGCAGTATCTTCATTACCACCATTTTACCAGCAACGGTTTATTGCGATAAGACAGCGAATGCATTTTTTTTGGGTGGCACGGTGGCACAGTGGTTTGCACTTGCTGCCGCACAGCGCCAAAGACCCAGGTTCAATTCCTGGTCTCGGGTCAGTGTCTGTGTGGAGTTTGCACGTTCTCTCTGTGCCTGCATGGGTTACCTTTGGGTGCTCCGATTTCCGCCCACAATCCAAAGGTGGGCGGGTTAGATGGATTCAAAGAACAAAGAACAAAAACAGCCCGGGAAACTTTGCTAAATTGCCACTTAATGTAATGGGGACGAGCAGAACTAAGAGTCCAAAGATGAGCGGGTTAGGTTGATTGGCTGTGCTAAAATTGCCCCTGAGATGCGCAGATTAGAGGGATTACTGGGTAAAATATGTCAGGATATGGGACGTAGGGCCTGGTTGGGATTGTGGTCGGTGCAGACTCGATGGGCCGAAGGGCCTCTTTCTGTACTGTAGGGTTTTTATGATTCTAAGTGGATACATGCGGTTATGGGGATAGTGGTCGGTGCAGACTGGATGGGCCGAACGGCCTCCTTCTGAACTGCCGGGATTCTGTAGTCCCCAAATGTCACTCCTGTTGTCTGTAACTGCAGAACGTGAACCCCTCTGTCACAGCAAGTAATGATTCCCCATCAACAGCACTACGGACCTAACAGATGGTAGTCAGAGAATACGGATAACAAACTCCCCACTCGCAGAGAGCAGGGCAGCCGGGTGAAGGGGAAAATGTACGAGGTCCTATAACTAGCCCTGTTATCCTCTGCGGTGTCTGACTGCGATAAAATATCACACCTTCCTCACTTTCTGTCCCTGTGACCATTCCCTTATTTCTGTGTAATAAAACATTCAAGAGGACAGATTCTTGTTGTTGTGACCTATTTCTTTCAAGCAGAACCCCACCCAGTTCCCTGAGCGCCGCCTACAGATGCATCATGTATTGAAAACATGTTCTGCTAATTGAGTTGGTAAGATTTACACCGGGACACGGGTTTAAAGTCTGAAAAATAATTATCAGATAATATAAAGAAATCCATGGACATGTGAAATTGCTCCTGAGGATCCAAAGATCCTCAGGATGTTGCCTGAATGGCTGAGGGACTTGAGGTTGTTTTCGTTAGAAAGAAGAAGGTTGAGACGTGACCTAATTGAGGCATACAAGATGATCAGAGGATTTGATAGGGTGGCTAGTAAGAGCCTTTTTCCTCGGATGGTGACAGCTAACGCGAGGGGACATAGCTTTAAATTAAGGGGTGGTAATTATAGGGCGGATGTCAGAGGTAGGTTCTTTACTCAGAGGGTAGTAAGGTCGTGGAATGCCCTGCCTGCAGCAGTTGTGGACTCGCCAACTTTAAGGGCGTTCAAATGGTCAGTGGATAGGCATGTGGATAACATTGGAATAGTTTAGGTTAGAGGGTCATTAGATTGGATCCACTGGCCGGCGCAACATCGAGGGCCGAAGGGCCTGTACTGTGCTGTTCTATTCTATTCTCTTCTACAATGCTGTGGTCTCCTCTCTAGGATGCACGTGGGTAAACATAATAGACATTCTGAGCTGTCGAGGCATCAGGGTCTTCCTCTGCAAACTGTCAATATTGTCCAGATGAAAGAGTGAAATCAGCAGTTTTTGGCATCAAGTCTGTTGCAGGGGATGTCAATAAGCTATCTGAAAAATGAAAGATTATCACCTACAGGAATCCACTCTGGATTTTCTGTAAGGGTTAACCCCTCTGCCTTCTCACTCCCCAAATTCCCCACAAGGTGGAGGGACCATTTACCTGCGGCAGAGTGAGGGTCAATGTTGAGGACTCCCCAGAAAGGTCTTTCCCAAATGTATACCATGTTGCTCCTGACATGGAGCAGCTTCGTTGCACAGTGGTTAGCACTGCTGACTCGTAGTATCAGCGACCTGGGTTCAAATCCAGGCTTGGGTAATTATCAGCGTGGAGTTTGGACCTTCTCCCTGTATCTGCGTGGATTTCTTCCAGTTGCTCCACTTCCCCTTCACACTCTAAAAGACATGCCGGCTCACAAAAAGAGTTTTTAGTGATTCAGTATGTGTGCATTTTTTACAATTTTATTCCATTAACAGTTAAATGGTAACTTCTTCCCCTGAATCAGATCTAATTGCATTCTTTATTTCCTTCCTGACAGTGAACATAATCACAGTTGTGACACTAACGAGCAGAAATTGTGGTCTGTCCAAATGTGTCACTCATTACCTGGTGGCCATGTCAGTGGGCGATCTGCTGGTCATTATCCTCGACCTGATATTGAGACAGATTCCTATTGTTTATCGGGGACAGTTTTATTTCCTGCTATCAGTCCCCGTGTGTAACGTCCACGCCGTCCTGCTTTATGCAGCCACTGACTGTTCTGTCTGGTTCACCGTCACTTTCACCTTTGATCGATTTGTGGCTATTTGCTGCCCCAAGCTGAAAAGTAAATATTGCAGTGAGAAATCAGCGGCTGTGGTTCTGGGAACAGTGATAACGCTGAGCTGTTTAAAGAACATTATCTGGTATTTTATGTTATTAAATCAATACTGGCTGGAGAATGAACCATGGTTTTGTGATTTCACGATGGATGTTATGTACTCTCCAGTCTGGGCAACAATCGAGTTCCTCCATCACATTATAACTCCGTGTGTCCCATTCGTCCTGATTCTTATGCTCAATGCTCTCACTGTCAGACACATTTTAGTGAGCAGCAGAGCACGCAGGAGACTCCGGGCTCATAGCAGTGGGGAGAGTCCCAGAGACCCAGAGATGGCGAGCCGAAGGAAATCCATCATTTTGCTGTTTGTTATCTCAGCCAATTTCATCCTCTTTTGGTCGGCATTAATGCTTTATTCAATATGGGGTCGGATGTACGATTTGGGGTATCGGCTGATATGGTTAGATCCTTTTGTTATGGAATTGGGCTTCATGCTACAACTCACAAGTTGCTGCACAAATACTGCTATCTATGCTGTGACACAGACTCATTTCAGGCAACAGCTAAAACATTTACTGAAATATCCCCTTACTGCAATTCTTCAACTCAATACACATTGAGAGGAAACTACAACCACAAGACCCCTGACTCTTCCTGTTGGGCATTTAAACGGTAAATCACCAAACAGACTCACAGAGACAGAAAGGGTGACAGAGAGACGGCAGTGTTAGCAACAGTGAAAGTGATTGAGAGACAGAGATTGACAGAGAGAGGGAAAGGCACAAAAACATGGTGAGCAAAAGAGTTTGAAAGAGCTTCTAACAAATATAGAGAAAGAAACAGACAGACACAGGGAAAAAAAAGAGAGACAGAGGGAGACATTCACAGAGCGAGAGAAACGGGGTAGAGAATGGGGAGAGTGGCAAGGGTGATATATAAGGGACGAGAAAGGGAGACAGAGGAAGACAGATTAGATGTTGTAATAAGAGAGGGAGAGGGAGACAATGGGGGAACTGGAGACAAAAAAAAAATGAGGCAGGACGTAATAGCCAGAGACAGAGAGAAACTGAGATATAGATACAGAGACTGGAAACAAATGGGAAAGAGTGAGACTGAAAGAGTACAATTGAAACAGCAAGAGCAAAAGGCACAGCGAGGTAGAAGGACACTGTGTGTGTGTGTGTGTGTGTGTGTGTGTGTGTGTGTGTGAGAGAGAGAGAGAGAGAGAGAGGTTCAGACAGACAAAAGGTAAAAGGGAGGTAGAGACAGAACGGGAGCAGGAGAGTGAGACTCAGAGGGGGCAGCAGAGACAGACAAAGAGGGTAGAGAGAGTAACAGAGGGGAAGAGTCAGAGGGACAGAAAGAGATAGAGAGAAATATCAAGAGAGACAGAGGCACAGAGAGACACAGAAGAAGAGTGTGTGTGTGAAAGAGAGAGACACACACACAGAAATACAGAAAAAAAGTGGAGAGACATGTTAAAAAAAATGATAACTATCGGGTGGATTTATTGGAGTATGAGCTCCCTGATTGTGGCAGTGTATTCTGTCCAATCCGAGAGTCCTGCAGAAGTATATAACGTGGTGTGTCTGGGTCACCGCAACTCAGGGTGTATGCATTCACATTGTGGATGTGATGGACTGGTGGTTTAATCACTAGACTATTAATAGAGAACTTTTGAAAATGTTCTGAGCACTCAGCTTCAAATCCCGTCATGGCAGATGGTGGAATTTGAATCAATGTATCTGGAGTTCCGAATCTGCTGCTGACCATAAAATCATTGTAGATTTTCGAAAAAAAAAATCTGGTTCACCAATGATCCAGGGAAGGAAATGTGTCATCCTTCCGTGGTCAGGCCTAATCGTGAGTCCAGGGCTACAGAAATGTGGTTGACACTTAATTGCCCTCTGAACATGGGCAACAAGGAGGCCAATTCACGAAGGCAGATGCCTTGAGCTGGCTACGATTAACAGACACTGGTCGTATCCCCAGTGGAAGAGACGGTAATCACAAACTTGTTCAAAACTCTCCTAGTGACAGCCAATATTATTCAACTGTGGACGCAAAATTACCCAGTCCTGAATAAGCTGAAACAGCTAGTGCTGATGGGGGAAACATAGAACATAGAACATGACAACACAGTGCAGGCCCTTCGGCCCTCAATCTTGTGCCGAGCTATGCCCAATCCCAAGATCAAGCTATTCCACTCCCTATCATTCTGGAGTTCTTCATGTGCCCATGCAATAACCACTTAAAAGTCCCTAAAGTTGCTGACTCCACTATCACAGCAGGCAGTCTATTCCAGTCCCCAACCACTCTCCGAGTAAAGAATCTACCTCGGGCATTCCTCCAATATCTCCTACCATGAACCTTATAGTTATGCCCCCTAGTAACAATTGCATCCACACGATGAAACCCTCTCAGCACGTCCACTCATTGCAAGAATGAAGGACACCGAATTGTAATCACTAACTTCAAAGGGCTCATCCACAAACAAATCTAACACTTGGCCTAGGTCATTACCAAGTCCAATGTGGCCCCACCCCTTGTCAGCTTATCCACATATTGTGTCAGGAAACTTCCTGCACACACTGTACAAAAAGTGCCCCATCCGAACTATTCTTCCTATAAAGGTTCCAGTCAATATTTGTAAAGTTAAAGTCACCCATGCTAACTACGCTGTGACCTCCACACCTATCCATAATCTGCTTTGCCATTTCCTCCTCGAAATCTCGATCACTATTTGAGGGCCTATAGAAAACTCCTAACAACATGACTGATTCTTTATTATTTCTAAATTCAGCCCATATTCGGGCAGATCGCCCTCAAAATGTTTTTCAGCAACCATTAAACTATCCTTGATTAACAATGTTACTCCTCCACCTATTTTACCACCTTCCGTACTCTTACTGAAACATGTATACCCCGGAACTGCCAACAACCATTTCTCTCCCTATTCTAACCACTTCTCCGTAATGGCCACAACATCATAGTCCCAAGTGCCAATCCACACTCCAAGTTCACCGACCTTATTCCTGATGCTCCTTGCATTGAAGTAGATACACTTCAACTCACCACGCTGTCTGCCTGCACACTCCTGCGACCTTGGTACCTTTCTCAGTACCTCGCGGCTCTCAACATCAGCTTTTGGACTCTAACTCAGTTTCTCGCCCTGCTGACAAATTCGTTTAACCTCCCCCCCCCCACCCCCCTGAAGAGTAGATGCAAATTTCCCTCCCAGGGTATTAGTGTCCTTCTGGTTAAGGTGCAAACCCACCTCCAGGTCCCACCTTCCCCAAAATGCGCTCCAATTATCCATGTAAATGAAACCCTCTCTCCTACACCAGCCCTGCAGCCACATGTTAATCTGCACTCTCTCCCTGTTCCTCAACTCACTAGCACGTGGCACCAGCAACAAATGACAACATGCTCTGTCCTAGCTTTCAGTTTCCAGCCTAGCACACTAAATTCCTGGTTTAAATCCCCATCCCTCTTTCTAACTACATTGTTGGTTCCAAAATGCACCATGACCTGCGGCTGCTCCTCCTCGCTCTTAAGGATCTTGAAAACGTGGTCCGAGACATCACGGACTCTTGCACCCTGGAGGCAGCATACCATCCGTGAGTCTCTTTTGCTGCCGCAGAACATCTTATCTGTCCCTCTAACCATTGTGTCCTCATTTACTATTGCTCTCCTGCTCTCCTCCCTTCCCTTCTGAGGCACAGAGATGGACTGTGCGTGAAGTCCGGTCACTCTGGCTTACCACTGGTAGGTCATCCCCCTCAACAGAATCGGACACAGAATACTTGTTGCTGAGGGGAACAACCACAGGGGACCCCCACACTGGCTGCTTCCTCCCAGCCCCTCTGAGTGTCACCCATCTATTTTCACTTTTTGGAATCTCCACATCCCTGAAGTTCTTATCTACGATCACCTCTGCCTCCCGAATGATCTGAAGTTCATCCAAGTCCAGCTCCAGTTCCTCAACGCCGTTTTTAAGGAGCTGGAGATGGGTGCAGTTCCCACAAGTGAATTCAGCACGGATTCTAACGGCATCCCTCAATGTGCCAATAATGGATCACAACTGTAGAACAGTGGACTGTAATATTCCAATACTGGATCAGATTCACGGGACAATGGGCCGGGATGTACCAATACTGGATCAGAATCTGAGATCAAAAGACTGAAATGTCCCAATACCTGATCAGAAGCTGAGAACAGTAGACTGCAATGTTCCAGAGCTGGATGGGAACCTGACAACAATATCCTGTAATGTTTCAAGACTGTATCAGAATCTGAGAACGCCAAACTGCAATTTTCCAATAGTGGACCGGAATCTCTGCGTAATGGACTGTAATGTTTCAATACTAGTTTGGAATCTGAGAATAATGGACTGCAATGTTCTAATAATCAGACTTTGGGAAAAATGGATGGCAACATTCGAATACTGGATCAGAATAGACTGCAATGATCCCATACTGGATCAGAATCGGAGGACAGTGGACTGCAATGTTTCAATACTGGATCAGAATCTGAGATCAATAGACTGTAATGTTCCAATACCGGTTCAAAATTTGAGAACAATGGACTGTAATGCTCCAATAATGGACCAGAATCAGAAAACAATGCACTGTAGTTTTCAAATCCTGGAACAGAATCTGGGAACAATGAACCGGGACAGTTCAATTTTGGATCAAAATCTGAGAACAAGAGACTGCAATGTTCCAATACTGGAACGGAATCAGTGAACAATTGACTTTAATGTTCCAATATTGGGTCAGCATCCGAGAGCAATAGGCTATAATGTTCTAATTCTGGATCAGAATCTGAGAACAGAATCCTGGAACGTACCAATACTGGATCAGAATCTGAGGACACCAGACTGCAATGTTGCAGTATTGGAAAACAATCTGAGAACAGTAGACTGCAATGATCCATTACTGGATCAGAATTGGAAAACAATGGAATGAAATGTTCCAACACTGAATCAGAATCTGAGAACAATAAATTTAATGATCCATTACCGGATGAGAATCTGAGAACAATAGAATGTAATATTCCAATACTGAATCAGAATCTGAGAAAAAACGGCAGTATTCCAATAATGGAACTGAATCTGGGAACATTAGACTGCAATAGAACATAGACCATTACAGCAGAAACAGGCCCTTCGGCCCACAAGTCGTGCTGATCATATCCATACCTACCAGGCCTACCTATAACTCTCAATCCCATTAAATCCCATGTTCTCATCCAGAAGTCTCTTAAAAGAACCCAACGAGTTCGCCTCTACCACCACCGACAGCAGCCACTTGCACTCACTCACCACCCTGTTCATGTTCTTACTCGCCTAAGAGTCAGAAATAAGGCAGTGAAAGCTTACAAAGAAGGGTGGCAAATTCTATGGCAAGCAAAACAATGAGTTGTCAGGAGAGGGGTGACGAGTGGGAGGCACTGAGTAGCTGGTAAGTGAGCCAGCGAGCGAGACAGCGATGGTTCAGGAGAGAGGTGATGAGTGAGAGACAGCAAGAAGGGTGCTTTCTTCTCCAGCTGAGATTGATCTGTGCCATCTTTGATGCAGACAGGCAGCTATCTGGGACATTGCCTTCTGCAACTGCAGCATCAACAGAGGCAGCCTAGAACAAATATCTGTTATAAATTAATGGAAGCACAGCGTGCAAACCACTGCAGGACTGAAGTAATTATAGCAGAACAAATTTACATGGGCAACCTCCAATACGATAATGGAAGTATAAAACAAGAACAGAATGTATGTCTTTAAAATGGGAACCAAATTATGTCTATGTGCTCTAATTAAATTGCACTGCATCTTCTGATAATACTTTTGCTGAAGCCTGCACCTCATTTTCACTCCCTTATAGAACACCACAGAAGGGCAACTAGTTTGTTTGTTTAATTATTATGTTGAAAAGCATTTCTATGTTTTATGTGTTAAACAATGACGCTGAATGTTTGTGAATAATTATCCCTCTTTTTTTTGCATAGATTCAGAATACAAGATCAAACATAATACGCACAGCTTAGAATGGAACCATTTACCGAAAAACTCATGCCATGTCAGGGCTAAGAAGGAAGATGCACAGCTATCATCTATCAGAGAATCAAAGCAGAAAAATATAGATTTCTCAGATGATTCAATGTACCACGAAGATTCCAGGGGGGGCTTAATAACGGAGATTACTGGTATTAATGACCATAGTCATCTAGGAGCTGAATATATAAATACTCTGGAAGCAGAAAACAAAGTTTTTAACAGGCTGTCCTCCTCTGGGAAAGAACATACAAAAACAGTGCAAGATTCTCCAAGGGGTGCAAAGGTATCCTTTGTCTTTGAGGATCACAATGTAGCTGCCTTTAATCCGAGAAACCTTGGATATGAAAGATTGCTGGATGATAGTCCAAGCAATTTAGACCAACAGACATCTATGTACTTGACCAATGCAAGTGACATTAAATGCTCAGAGTTCTCGTTCCCAGGGATCGATGTAGACAACATTGATACAAATGCTGTTTATGCAAACATTCATGATAGCAGAATGTTTGCAAGTGCAGAGAACATTGAAGAACCATTGTTACATGACATCTGTTATTCAGAGACGACAGATGATGCTGAGGATGAAGACGAGGCCAGTTGTGAGGAAGATATTCCACTTGGAGAGGCAGACAAAACTGACATTCTCAATATTTCTGGATCTAGTGATGATATAATAGATTTAACATCACTTCCTCCACCTGGAGGTGATGATGACGATGAAGATGATTTTCTCCTTCACACACTGAACATAGCAATAGCTGCCCCTCCACCTGGTTTCAGAGACAACAGCTCAGATGAAGAAGATGGCCAGCATCGACCAGCGCAGAGTGCATTCGAGACTACCCAGACCAAATGTTCTCCAAGCGATGACATCCCGGTGTCACTCATAGATGCCATTCCTACACAGGCTGAAGAGCAGAGTGGTGAGCAAGCATTGGATGATGCAGTGGTGTCCACTTTGCAAGCATTGGAGGCACTGGCAGCTTCTGAGGAGCAGTCCGTCCAGCAAACAGATGACAGTTCAGGTTCTTTCACCATAGTAACATTTATTCATTGACTGTCATAATGTTCCATCTGTAAACTTGTTAACAACTTGGAAACATTCCAGAACAAATTTTTGCCATCAGTGTGTCATCCCATTTTCTGATCTGGCATGCTAATGGAACAATCTTAGTTGATATTTCATGCACTGGATGCTTATTATGCACTGAAATTTAAGAATGCTAAACAGTTTGTTTAATAAACCTATTTTATTAAGATTGAAAAAGTGCCTATGATGAAGTAATTAATTGGGTGTTTATTCTCTTATGGCATACAGGTGTAGTGATTTTAAGAGCTTATAGTCCTGAGTCGTCATCGGATTCTGGCAATGAGACAAACTCCTCTGAAATGACAGAAAACTCTGAGGTAGCCTCAGCACAGAAGCATTCTGAGGGTTCCATGCACATGGTTGTGGCCACCAGTGAAGGTTATCAACAACTTCAAGAAGAGCAAACTGAATTCCCAATCTCTCAGAACGAGAATGTAGGGCCCACTTCTAAAATGATTCCAAAAGCCACACATTCCGTGGCTACTCAACGGGGTAGCAATGCAAAGTCCAAAGTTGTGCCTTCGAAACAAATTCTCCCTTCTGAGGAAATTGAGATGGAGCCAGAGACGATGGAGACAAAATCTGTCACTGACTACTTCAGCAAACTGCAGATGGGATCTCTGATGTACTCTTGTCCAAGTAAGCAAAAAAACAAGACAGGTGATACTAGTGTCAAGATAGCATTTGATGGTAGCGTTTCAGTGAAAAGGCAACACGCTAACAGAAAGACAGAACTGGGCGATAATTTGTCATCCAATGGCAAATACAACACGCTTATTACAAAGAACAGTCATGGCACAGCCACTTTTGACTTAGAAAGCACCACTTTCCGTAGAGAGACACAAAGTTGGTTTCAAGTTTCAGGGGAAAAGATGCCCGATAAGCAATTCCCGGGGTTAATTAATGGTAAAAGTTTTCACAAAGCGTGTGTAGTTTCTAGAACGGAACTTGAAGGGAAAGAAGCTGACACTGAAATAGATGATCGTTGTTCCTTGGCCAGTACTTCCGGGCTTGGGCGTGATGAAAGCTTTCTTTCTGATACCACTTACATGTCTTCGACCAAACACCTGACTGATTCAGAAGACACAGAGCTTTTCCCTGATGATCAGTCATCAGAGCTTCCAGAAGCTGAGCAGAGTGTGACTAGACTTTGCGAATACCATATGACAAAAAGAATGTCCTCTTTACAAAGTGAGGGTCATTACTCCTTGCAGAGTTCCCAGTGTTCTTCAGTAGACGCAGCCTGCAGTACGGGCAGTAGTACGTGTGCCACCCCAGTGGATTCCCCCCTCTGTACAACTGATATTAAGCACATATTATCGGAGTCTTCTCTAAAAGGCCTTGGCTACATTTCAGAAGATCAGCGAACACTCTTGCTTCAAAGCCATGGAACACCATACAAAGATCT
>JARDVH010000194.1:5540795-5557923 GCA_030324005.1 Negaprion brevirostris
ATTCTGATCCATTGTTGGAACATTCCAATCCATTGTTCCCAGATTCTGATCCATTGTTGGAACATTCCAATCCATTGTTCCCAGATTCTGATCCATTGTTGGAACATTCCAATCCATTGTTCCCAGATTCTGATCCATTGTTGGAACATTCCAATCCATTGTTCCCAGATTCTGATCTATTGTTGGAACATTCCAATCCATTGATCTCTCCTCTCCCTCCCTCTCTCTCCACAGCCGCTGATCTCTGTTAGTGTCGGAGCTGTCGCTCCGCTGACTCAATGGGTCAACACACTGAACGGAATCCCTTATTAAAAGAAGAGGGAAACCCTCCAGGCACACTAATCAGATCCATGGAGACTCACATCAATTGCAGTCACCATACAAACAGCTTCAAGTAACCCCATTCCATTCAATACTTTTTGCATCCAAATAGAAAATATACAGCCTCGATGGGGTGTTGAGTGTCACGGAGATATGGAAAGTTGGAAATAATGGTGGGTCAGACACGGCAGTGCAGAAGGACTTCCTATGGCCCACCGAGTCTGCATCACCTCTTTGACAGGCCATTTTACCCGCATTGGAATGATCAAGGTACACGTTTTCTTTTAAGATCAATGTTGCTATTTAAATATGGAGACCCGAATGTGCCTCTCAATGCACAAATATTGTTGGTTTCGACATAATTTACATAATTTAACATAAATCTGCTTGTTTTACATCTTGATATGGCCTTAAATATTACTGTAAGGATAACACAGTTCATTGAACTTTCTATCGTTCATCTCATCCAATAATTTTTGAGGTGATTCATTAAGTACTAAAATAATTCAATAATTTATTTTCAGGATTTAGATTACTTGAAACAGAGTGCAAAATCACGGGATACTTCTTGGGGGTGGCACAATGTTGCCTCACAGTGCCGGGGACTGGAGTATGATTCCCAGCTTTGGGTTCCTGTGTGGAGTTTGCACATTCTCCCCGTGTCTGCATGGATTTCCTCCGGATGTTCCAGTTTCCTCCCACAGTCTGAAAGGCGTGCTGGTTAGGTGCATTGGCCATGCTGAATCCTGCCTCAGTGTAGCCGAGCAGTCTCTGGAGTGTGGCGATGAGGAGATTTTCACAGTAATGTCATTACAGCGTTAATGTAAGGCGACTTGTGACATTAATAAATACACTTACACATATGCCGATCTCCTCTTTGTCTCTGTCCAAACAAAACCTACATTGCAATATCGCCAACACAATTTTGGGAAGTGATGGCCTATTGTTATTATGTTAGGCTGTAAATCCACAATCTCACCTGATGTTCTGGGAATCTGGCTTTGAATCCTGACACTGCAGATTGTGAAATTTGAATCCAATTGAAAAAAATCTGGAATTAAAAATCTACTGATTACCATGAACCATTGTCAATCGTCATAGATCTCATCTGGTTCCTTCAGGGAAGGAAATCCACCGTCCTTACCTGCTCTGGCCTACACGTGACACCAGAGGCACAGCAATGTGGTTGACTCTCAGTTCCCCTCTGAAATGATCTAGCGAGCCACCCAGTTCAAGGGCAACTAGGGATCGGCAATAAATGCTCGTCCAGCCAGCGACATCCATGTCCCAGGAATGAATAACAATAAAAAACATCTTCAACAGTTCCACTAATGCTATCTTGATGAACAGTGCTGCCATGACAATGGAAACCAAGAGTGGAAACAAAAGTGCCACCATATCATGCTAAAATGTCACTCAACACAGCGCTCTCTGAATTGCCAAGCTGAACATGAACCTTGCTGTTAAATCCCATTCCTGTTTCAATGATTGATGTGGGAATGACTCATGAGAGAAACCTGAATTTCACATGGACGAAATCAACATGCTGTCAAAACAACCCAACTAGATCATGGTCTTTCTATCCATAGCATCCCTACAGTGCAGAAGGAGGCCATTCGGCCCTTAAAGTCTGCACAGACCACAAACCACTCAGTCCTATGACGGCAATCCCTATTTACACTTGATGGTGCCCCCTGGTACTGAGGGGAAATTTCAACGTGGCCAATTCAGCTAACTCGCACAGAATGGGAGGAAACCGGAGCACCTGGAGGAAATCCGTGCAGACACGGGGAGAACGTGCAGAACTGTGACACAAGCCAGGAATCAAACCTGGGTCCCTGGTGCTGTGGAGAGGGAAGATGAGGCAGAACACTTGGTGCTGTCTACATGGGCTTTTGCAAGGCCTTTGACAAGATCCTGAATAGTAGGTTGTTGCATAATGTTAAATCTCACAGGGTCCAGGATGTGGTATCTAAATGGATACAAAATTGGCTTTTTGAAAGAAGCCAGACGGTGGTTGCTGAGGGTTGTTCTTTTTTTTAACTGGAGGCCTTTGATCAACAGTGTACATCAGGGATCAGTGCTGGGTTCACTGTTATTTTTTCTTTCATTTCCATTAATGATTTGGATGTGAGTATAGGAGACATGGTTAGTAAGCTGCAGACGACACCAGGATTGGTGGCATAGTGGACAGTGAAGAAAGTTATCTCCAAAGGCAACAGGATCTTGATCAATTGGGCCAGTCGGCTGACCACTGGAAGATGGAGTTTAATTTAGATGAATGCGAGCTGATGCATTTTGGTAGATTGAACCAGGGCAGGACTTTTTTAATGGTAGGGCGTTGGAGAGATTTACAGGACAAAGAGGTCTCGGGGTATATGTTTACAGCTCGTTGAAAGTGGTGTCTCAGGTGCACAGCGTGGAGAAGGAAGTATTTGGCATTTGGCATGCTTGGTTTCATCGGTCAGAACATTGAATACAGGAGTTGGGACGTCTTGTTGAAGTTGAACAAGACATTGGTAAGGCCACACTTGGAATACTGTGTACAGTTCTGGTCACCCTATTACAGAAAGGGTATTATTAAACTAGTAAGAGTGCAGAAAAATACTTAGGATGCTAGCGGGACTTCGTGGTTTGAGTTATAAGGAGAGGCTCGATAGTCTGGGACTTTTTTCTCTGGAGTGTAGGAGGCTGAGGGGTGAACTTATAGAGGTCTATAAAATAATGAGGGGCACAGATCAGCGAGATAGTCAATATATTTTCCCAAATGTAGGGGAGTCTAAAACTAGAGGACATAGGTTTAAGGTGAGAGGGGAGTAATACAAAAGTGTCCAGAGGGGCAATGCTTTCACATAGAGAGTGGTAAAAGCCTGGAATAAGCTGCCAAGACTGGTAGTAGAAATGGGTGCAATTGTGTTTTTTTAAGAAGCATTTAGACATTTACATGGACAAGTTGGGTAAAGAAGGATATGGGCCAAAAACAAAACAAAATTCTCAACAAAATAATAAAATCCTCCAAACCACACCCTCCACCACGCCCCCCCCACCTCTCCCACACACCTGGACATCAGAACACAGTCTTCACCACGCACCCTCAGTAAGACTCGACAATAAAGAAACAGAGGAAAAGGAATCAGCCCAGGAGAGCATGGCGGCCAGGACACTGAGGACAATGAATCATAAAGGATAGAGGGAACTGGACGAGTTTCAAATCAAAAAAAAGGGAAGAAAACGGAAAGCGGGACACACCCCCTCCTCCATCAACCCACGGATCGGGGGCAGATCCATCCCACTCACAACATTCCAAAGACAGCAAGACAAAGACAAGAAAGACAAAGAAGAAGAACAGGAAAAATCAAAGCAAAACTAAGGAAATATCCCACAACTCAACGAGCGAACAGCCTCACAGTGGGAATCCAACCCCTTCCCCAACTGCCACAGAGAGAAGGAGTTCTCCCAACCCCATATAGCCCAACATAAGCCAACCCTGAAAAACAATCCCCTCCTTTCAACTTGCCCCTGACTACATTACACGGACCTGAACCCAACCCCGCCACTCCCCTTAAATGGATTCCTCCAGCCGCTTTCCCATTCATCAAAACCAATGCCGACATACCCCCTCACCCCATCACCCATCAGCCCCTTCGCTCACTCACTCTCCGAACAGCGATACCACACCAATGTTGCCACGTTTAGGGATCTGTGGACTATATCCCAGTTCCCTCTTTATGTTAATGCCATTTCCAGTATAATTCTAAGACCTCTTAGTAGATATCTTAACAGGAGAGGCAGCATTTCGAGATCTGGCCATTGCTCTATTTGCATAACTTATTCAGTGTGGCAGAGATTGCCAAAATGAGCAAATAAGTGGCCATCCCCAGCCAATCATTTTGGCATATCAAATAAGTAAGCTGACCGACAAGCAGGAAAGGCGAACCTCTCAAAAAGAACGGAAAACACGAAACAAAAGACAATGCAGAAGGGACACTTAGAACATGAAACAAAAATGTGGTTAAAGGGGTGAATAAACCACGCCAATCTCTGTCATGCCCAACAAACACGGAATGTCTGGATTGTGCCCGCAGACACTGCATGCTGCCTCTCCAGGGACACCCAGCCATGAATACAGCCATGGTAGAGGGGCAGACAGTAGGGCCGGGCGACCCCCTGAGTCATTTGCTGCCTCGACCTGTTAATAGCTCATTTGCCTGGGCCCAGAAGTAGGTTCATAAGAACATAAGAACGTACAAATTTGGAGCAGAAAGAGGCCATCTAGCCCCTCAAGACTGCACCGCCATTCAATAAGATCATGACTGATCATTTTGTGCACTCGGTTCCACTTTCCCGCCCGGTCACCATAACCCTTAATTCCTTTACTTTTCAAAAAAAAATCCATCCGTGCCGTAAAAATATCCAATGAGACAGCCTCAACTGCTTCACTGGGCAGGGAATGCCACAGATTCATAACCCTTTGTGTGAAGATCTTCCTCCTCAACTCAGTCCTAAATCTGCTCCTCCTTATATTGAGGCCATTCCCCCTTGTTCTAGTTTTACCCGCCAATGCAAACAACTTCCTTGCTTCTATCTTATCGATTCCCTTCATAATCTTATATGTTTCTATAAGATCTCTCCTCATTCTTCTGAATTCCAGTGAGTATAGCGCCAGTCTACTCAGTCTCTCCTCATAAGCCAACCCTCTCAACTCTGGAATCAACCCAGTGAATTTCCTTTGCATTCCCTCAAAGGCCAGTATATCCTTTCTCAAGTAAGGAGACCAAACCTGTACACAGTACTCCAGGAGTGGCCTCATCAATACCTTATACAGCTGCAACATAATCTCGCTGTTTTTAAACCCCATCCCTCCAGCAATGAAGGACAAAATTCAATTTGCATTCTTAATTACCTGCTGTACCTGCCAACCAACTCCTTTTGATTCTTCCACAAGGACACCCAGGTCCCTCTGCACAACAGCATGCTGCAATTTTTTAACCATTTTAATATTGTTGTCATTCCTCCCAAAATGGATGACCTCACATTTAGCAACGTTATATTCCATCTAACAGCCCCTTGCCCACTCATGTAGCCTACAAATAACATTTTGCGGACTTTCAGTGTCGTCTGAACACTTTGCTTTGCTACTCATGTTAGTGTCATCTGCGAATTTTGACACACTGCACTTGGTCCCCAACTCCAAATCAGCTATGTAAATCATAAGCAATTGCAGCCCCAACATTGATCCCTGAGGCGCACCACTAGTCACTGATTGCCAATCATCAGCACAATGTGCCCTGGCCTTATCAATGACCTTACGCAGTTTGGAGAAGTACACGGGACTGCTGAGGTCGAGAATGAATTTACAAGCTTCAATGTGGACACTGGGGAGCTGCGAGAAACTAGACTTGCTCGAAGTGGATCATTTCCAGAGAAGCATCACAAGTTCTTGGAGGAAACACACGCAGACACAGGGAAAATGTACACAATCCACTTAGACAGTGACCCAAGGCAGGAATCAAACACGTTCCCCTGGTCCTGTGGGACAGCACAGCTAACTATTGTGCCACCGCGCTGAGGAAACAGACAAGCTGGTCAGATAGGCAAATGGAATTTAAACCTGAAAAATGTGAAGCAATGCATTTTGTGAGTACTGGCAGGACAAAAAAATGTACAATGAAGTATACTGTGAGGAAGTGAGGAGGACCAGAATGAATTTGGGGTGGATGTATGAGGATACCTGAAGACGGCAAGACAGGTAGATGAGGTGGTTAAGATTACATGTAGGACATTTGATTTCAGCACCACAGCAGAGAATGTAAGAGCTCAGAGGTAATGATGGAATTGTATAAAATGCTGGTTAGACCAGAGCAGGAATACTGTGTGCAGCTCTGATCATTACACTACAGGAAGGATGTAATTGCACTGGAGACTGTGGAGAGGAGATTCACCAGGATGCTGCCTGGGCTGGAGAGTTTCAGCTATGAGGAGAGGCTGGATAGGCTGAGTTTTCTATGTTAGAGCAGAGACAACTGGAGGGAGAGCGGGTGTAGTGGGTGGTGGTGGGGAGCGCTTTCAGTTCGTGGCGGGGTGAGGGGGGTGGGGGAGGTGGGGGTAACCTGAGAGATTTGTACAAAATTATGTGGCACACAGAGAGGAAGAAACTTTAAACTTTTAAGAGAGGTGTCAATAACCAGAGGGATGTGGATTTAAGGTAAAGGACAGATTTCTGTGTGGATTTGAGGAAAATGTTTCCATCCACATGGTGCTGGGATCTGCAGCTCAGGGCCTGAAAGGATGGTGGAAGCGGGATCAACCAGAAGAGGCATTTAGATCAGCAATTCACACGCCAGAACATTCAAGGTTGTGGATCAAGTGCTGGAAAATAGAATTCGATTGGATAGGTGTTCGATGACCAGTTCAGACATAAAGGGCCAAAGGGCCTTATTTTGTGCTGTTAAAAATTGACAGCTGTTAGACCACCCTCAGCAGTGGCCCCATCACTTGCACCTCTCACAGTGCTGGCTGGGATACCGACCACGTACCAAACCTGTGTGGTTGCAAATGCACAATTGCAACCAGCAGTGAGTCTGAGAGGGGCATCTGCCAGCTCTCTGCTGCTGCAGCTCGCTTCAACACAGCAGCGGATCCCAGATAGTTCGGGGGGCGCAACTCTTCGTAAGGAGTCCCCGAACGAATATAACCACCTCCCACCTCAGGCACCAAGCCTTGGTACTGCCCGTGGACACTGCCAGGTGGCAGTGCCCAAGGGGCACCAATCTTTTCCCCCGTTCTTGCCTGATGAACTCAATGGTTTTCAGTTCTACCAGGAAGATCATCACGACTCATCCTCGTACGTGTGTGAAAGCTGTTTTCCTCTCCAGACACAACCTCTCCCAGTGAGGCTGCAAAGACCAGTGTGCCGCACAATTCCTTTCCAGAGGCGCTAATTTTATTTTATTTTTTAAAGAAATATATTAAGTAATTTCTTCAGCCTCTTTCCAGAAATGGGCAGGAGGCTGAACCCGCTGCAGATTCTTTGCCAACAAGTTCGCAAGAGGCTGGAAATCGGCTGTGGGTCTGGTTTATAGACTTGTTGTGTGATTTTACCTGCAAATCAATGGGGTAGTAGTGGTTAACTCAACCCAACCCCCTCTATCATTGGGTGTGTGTGTGGGGGGGGCGGGGGGGTGGGGGGGGGAGTGGGGAGTGGTGTTGAGTGTGTAAACAAAAGAGTACCGTAGCAGTGTTCCTAAGCGAGCGTGACTCTGGGAGTATGAGAGCATTTTGGTTATTCTTGAAATTGGGTGTGTGTGAGTAAGTGTTTTAATTGATTGCTTCTATCAGCAAATGTGTGTATTTATGTATGGGCGTGTGAGTATGTATGTGTGTTTGTGTTTCGGTGACTGCAAAAGAGTTTGTGGTGGCACAGGGCAATGTGGTGGCATTGTTACCTCAAAGCACCAGAAACCCCGGTTCAATTCTAGGTTTGGCTATGGTCTGTGCAGAGTTTGCACGTTCTCTCTGTGTTTACATGTTTTTTCTTTCCAATTGCTCCGTCTTCCTCTCACACTCTGCAATTTGTACTGGGTAGGTGGTATCGATGCTAAATTCTCTGAATAGGCACCAGAGAATGGCAACATGGGGATCTTCACAGTAACTTCATTGCAGTGTTGGTATTTGCTGACTTGTTTCACGAATGAATAAACGTCAAACTTTTCAAAACATGAAAGATCTCTTTCTGTTAGATCTTGCTGTGCAAATATGACAAACACAATAGATGTTGCAGCCTGGTGACTGCATAGGTTATTAGTAGTGTATTGATGTTTTTTTTTTGCAGAGGGTAAAAAGAGTTCTGTGGATGGATTATGTAGCCTTGTGACTCGGTGGGTGATTAGTAGTGAACTGGTGTTATGTGTAAAGGGTTAAAGGATTCGGTCTCTAGCTTTTTTCTCATAAAAGAATAGCGTTTGAGGCTACAGGTCTATGGAAAGTCACATAACAGAGAAAACACCTTAGCCCATAGGCCCTGAGAGATATTTGTCAATTGCTGAAAGGATTAATAACTAGATACAGAGATCCAACAGAAACAAAAAGAGCATCTAACCGAGTACAATAAATGACAAAAAAAAACAGCCTTTCTGGAATTAGGAACAGGACACAGGGGGTGGGACTTTACAGGCTCACTCTTCCTGAAACTGCAAAATCCCACTGTGTTTGACACGCCTTCCCATGCTCTGCCCCTCGCCTGCTCTGATCCCCGTGGCTGTCAGACTGGTACAATTCCAGCCAGGCACTTACCCGGAACACCAACAATCGCCAGGAAGGGATAGTAAACGCATTGAATCGCCTTCAGTAAATAGTGAATCCGATCAGATGATGTTATGCTCAATTCATCTGCAGTAAACTTAGAAATCCAATAGAGTAAACTCCTGTCCTTGGTTGGAACATTCCAATCCATTGTTCGCAGATTTGGATCCATTGTTGGAACATTCCAATCCATTGTTCGCAGATTTGGATCCATTGTTGGAACATTCTCGTGTATTGTTCCCAGATTCTGATCCATCGTTGGAACATTCCAGTCCATTGTCCCCTGTTTCTGATCTCTCCTCTCCCTCCCTCTCTCTCCACAGCCGTTAGTTTTGGAGTTGTCGCTCCCGCTGACTCTATGGGACAACACATTGAATGGAATCCCTTATTAATAGAAGAGAGGAATCCCTCCAGGCACATGAATCGGATCCATGGAGAATCACATCAATTACAGTCACTAAACAAACAGTTTCACTTAACCCCCTTCAATTCAACACTTTTTATACCCAAAGTAGAACATTTACAACCAAGTTGGGGTTGAGGCTTAGAGAGGTATGGAAAGTTGGAAATGCAAAGAACAAACAAAACTACAGCACAGGAACAGACCTTTCGGCCCTCCAAGCCTGCACTGACCATGTTGCCCGACTTCACCAAAAAAAAAATCCCTACCCTTCCGGGGGACATGTCCCATCCCATTCATACATTTGTCATGACGCCCCTTGGAAGTCACTCCCGTATCTGCTTCCACTACCTCCCCGGACAACGAGTTCCAGGCACCCACCCAACTCTGCAAAAAAATCTGCCCACTACATATCATTTAAATCTTGCCCCTCGCACCTTAAAACTATGCCCCTAAGTAATTGGCTCTTCTACCCTGGGAAAACCTTTTGACTATCTACTCTGTCCATGCCTCTCATAATCTTGTAGAATTCTATGAGGTCTCCCCTCAACCTCTGTCGTTCCAGTGAAAACAGACGAAGTTTCTCCAAACTCTCCTCATCGCTAATGCCTTCCATACCAGGCAGCATCCTGGTATATTTGTTTCTCTGTGCCCCGTCCAAAGCATCCACAGTAATGTGGCGACCAGAATCGAACATTATATTCGAAATGCAACCCAACTAAGGATCTATAAAACTGCAACGTTTCACCAATTTTTAAACTCAATACTGCGGCCGAGGAAGGCAAGTATGCCAATGCCTTCTTGATTACATTCTCTGCCTCAGTGACCTGTGTAACTGTGTTCCCAGATCTCTCTCTGTCTTAAGGGTTCTATCATTCACTGCACATTTCATATCTGTATTAGACATTCCGAAATGCATTACCTCACACTTGTCCGTATTAAACTCCATCTGCCATCTCTCTGCCCAAGTCTTCAACTGTATCCTCTGACGGCCCTCATCGCTATCCACAAATCCACCAACCTTATATTATCTACTTACTAGTAAATCCAGTTACATTTTCCTCCAAATCATTTATAAGTACATATGTGTGTGTGTGTGTGTGTGTGTGTGTGTGTGTACCAGCACTGATCCTTGAGGAACACAACTTGTCACAACCCTCCATTCAGAAATGCACCCTTCAACTGCTACCCTCTGTCTTCTTTTACCAAGCCAGTTTTGTACCCACCTTGCCATCTGTCCTCTGATCCCATGCAACTTCACCTTCTGCACCAGTCTGCCATGAGGGATCTTGTCAAAGGCCTTATTAAACTCCATGTAGACAACATCCACTGCCCTACCCTCACAAATTATCTTCATCACTTCCTCGATCAAGTACGTGAGACAAAACCTTCCCTTCACAAAACCATGCTGCCTCTCACTAATACGTCCACTTATTTCCAGTGAGAATAAATTCTGTCTTGAAGAATCCTCTCTAATCATTTTCCTAGCACTGATGTAAGGCTAACCGGCCTGTAATTACCTGGATTATTCTTGCCATCCTTTTTAAACAAAGGGACCTCCCCTGTAGCCAGTGAAGACACAAAGATTTCTATCAATTTGCTCTCACGCCTCTCGCAGTATTCTGGCGTATATCCCATCAGGCCCTGGAGGATTATCTATCTGATGTTTCCCAAGAACCCCAATACCTCCTGTTTTGTGATCTCAACATGACGCAAACTGTCCACACATTCTTTTCCAGACACATCATCCACCAAGTCCTTCTCTTTGGTGAACACTGATGCAAAGTACTCATTTAATACCTCGCCCATTTCCTCTGGTGGCACACATAGATTATGTCTGTTGTCCTTGAGTAGACAAACTCTCTCCCTGGCTATCCTCGTGCTCTTTACATATGTGTAAAAGTCCTTGGGATTTCCCATAATCCTGCTGGCCAATGTTTTTTATGACCCCTTTTAGCCCTAATTACGCCTTGCTTCATTTTTTTTTCTACTTTCCTTGTATTCCATACTTGCTTCGTGTGTCTTCAGCCTCCCAGCATTGACAGATGCTTCCTTCTTCTCTTTGACTAGGCTCACAATGTCTCTTGTTATCCAATGTTGCCAAAACTTGACATACCTACCCTTCATCCTTACAGGAATGTCCCGTTTTTGAATCCCTATCAACTTACACTTGAAAACATCCCACATGCCAGATGTTGATTTGCCTTCAAACATCTACCCTCAATCTAAATTCTTCAGTTTCTGCATAATATTGTTGTAATTAACTTTCCCCAAATTTAGCACCTTAACTTGAGGACTGCACTTAGCTTTATCCATCAGTACCTTAAATCTTACTGAATTGTTGTCACTGTTCCCGAATTGTTGCCCTACTGAAACATGGACCACCTAGCCGGGCTTATTCTCCAATAACAGGAACAGTATGGCCCCTTCCCTAGTTGGACTATCTACATACTTTTTTCAGGAGGCCCTCCTAGTTGCTCCTTGCAAACTCTGCTCCATCCATATCCTTAACACTAAGTGAGTCCCACTCAATATAGGGGGAATCAAAATCCCCCACCACAGCAACCCTGTTACTTATTACAATTTGCCAAAACCTGCCAACAAATCTGTTCCTCAATCTCCTGCTAGCAGCTGGGTGGCCCATTGTAAACCCCCAACATTGTGACTACATCTTTCCTATTCCTGAGCTCTATCCATATTGCCTTGTTGTATGAGCCCTCCAACGTGTCCTCCTGGATTACATTTGCGATATTCTCCTTAATCATTGGTGCAAATCCCCCACCCCTTTTACGTGCTCCTCTATCACGCCTGAAACATCTATATCCTGGAATGTTATCTGTCAATCCTGTCATTACCTTAACCAAGTCTCTGTCATGACAACTACATCACAGTTTCTCATACTAATCCAAGCTCCTAATTCACCTGCCTTACCTGTTACACTTCTCACATTGAAACAACTGCGCTTCAGTACACCAGACCCTCTCTGTTTTGCAATCCCACCCTGTGGCTGTTTCCCTGAGTCTTCCTGGCCCTACTCTCTCATTTCCCCTTCAGCTAATTCACCTTTGTTTGGGTCCCACACCCCTGCCAAATCCTCCCGTGTGACACTAGCAAAGCTCCAGGACAGAATATTTGTGACCCTCCTGTTTAGATGCAACCCGTCCTTTTGGTACAGGTACCATCTGCCCCGGAAGAGACTCCAATGGCCCAGATGCCTGAAACCCTCCCTCCTACACCAGCTGTTTAGCCAGGTGTTGAACTGCACTATCTGCCTATTACCAGCCTCACTAGCATGCCGCAAAGGAAGTCATCCTGAGATTACAACCCTAAAAGTCCTGTTTTTTTTTTAACTTTCTACCTAACTCCCTAAACTGTTGCTGTAGGATCTCATCACAAAACACGGAGCAACAATGAGAAATAAAGACTACGAAGTTTATAGTTCATTATTGTACATTTATTATTTCATAATTTTACAACTCGATTATATATCAACTGAGGAAGAGACAGCTGCCATACAAACACAGGCTGTGAGAATTGACAGTTCAGAATCTATTAAACATGTCAGGCAGTTTAAATTGTTTCAGGTACATGGGGTTTCCTTTCAGAAACACCTCTTGCATTTTTATACCCACATAGTATGTTGTTCTGTAATGAAACTCTTCTGATCGATACCTTGAATCAATTCCTCCGTAATCCTTATTCACCTGTCAGTGGACTAATTTGCCTTCATCATCACTGCTCTCATTCTCTTTATTCTTGGTCAAGACCATAGTGTGTATTTCAGTGTGTGGGACTTGGAAGTGAATTTCAGCGTTGTTGCCAATATTATAGAATCTTCATCCAACAGCTGGCCTGCACTGTTCAAACATGTCCTGCAGTTTATGGATTCTGGTCTCTGTATCGAACGTTTATAAAACGTGGATAACAAAAGTGAAATCAAGACTAAAAGACTTTTATAATGCAGTTATCATACTACTTTCTTTCATAATTTTACATATTGCATACCCATTGAGGACGAGACAGCCGCCGTACAGACACGGGCTGTGAAAATGGACGGTTCAGACACTGCGAACAGGGGACACTCTGAAGTGACATGGGCCACTCCTAATTGGCAGAGACACTCCTAATTGACCGTGGACACTCCGAATTGACAGGGGACACTCCTAATTGACAGGGGACACTCCTAATTGACAGGGGCATTCCTAATTGACACGGGACACTCCTAATTAACAGCGGACACTCCTAATTGACAGGGGCACTCCTAATTGACATTGGGCACTCCAAATTGTCAGGGGACACTCCTTTTTGACAGGGAAACTCCGAGTTGGCAGAGCTGAATGTCCGGTTTCCTCCCACAGTCCAATGATGTGCGGGTTAGGTTGATTGACCATATGAAAAATTGCCCCTGAGTGTCATGGGGCGTGTAAATTAGAGGGATTAGTGGGTAAATATGTAGGGATGTGAGTGTATGGCCTGGGTGGGATTGTGTTCGGGATTGTGGTCGGTGTAGACTTCATGAGCCGAATGGCCTCTTTCTGTAGTGTATGGTTTCCATGAATTATATGATTTCTATGGACACTCTTCACTGACAGGGATCACTCCTAATTGACAGGGGTCAATCCTAATTGACAGGGACACTCCTAATTGATAAAAGAACACTCCTAATTGACAGGGACGCTTCCAATTGACAAGGGACACTCCTAATTGACAGGGGACACTCCTAATTGACAGGGGACACTCCTAATTGAAAGACAGTGCTCCTCATTGACAGGGACACTCCTAATTAACAGAGAGACTTGTGATTTACACGGGGCACTCCGAATTGACAGAGGCACTCCTAATTGTCAGGACACTCCTAATTGATAGAGAGTGTTCTTAATTGACAGGGGACATCACTAATTGACGGGGGTCACTCCTAATTGGCAGGGACACTCCTAATTGACAGGGGCACTCCTAATTGATGGGGGTCACTCCTAATTGGCAGGGACACTCCTAATTGACAGGAACACTCCTAATTGACAAGGGACACGCCTAATTGGCAGAAGTCTCCTAATTGACAGGCGGCACTCCTAATTGGCAGGGACACTCCTAATCGACAGGGAAACTCATAATTGGCAGGGATACTCCTAATTGACAGGGACACTCGTAATTTACAGGGGACACTCCAAATTGTCAGGACACTCCTAATTGATAGCGTGCTCTTAATTGACACGGGACACTCCTAATTGACAGGGGGCACTCCTAATTGACAGGGGGACACTTCTAATTGACAGGGGTCACTCCTAATTGACATGGGGCACTCACAATTGACAGGGGACACTCTTAATTGACAGGGACACCCCCAATTGCCAGGGGGACTGCTAATTGAGAGGGGACACTCCTAATTGACAGGGGACTCTCCTAATTGACAGGGGAAAGTCCTAATTGACAGGGGGCAATCCTAATTGACGGGGGTCACTCCTAATTGACAGGGGTCACTCCTAATTGACAGAGGGCAATCCTAATTGACAGGGACACTGCTAATTGACAGGGGTCACTCCTAATTGACAGAGGGCAATCCTAATTGTCAGGGTCACTGCTAATTGACAGGGGCACTCCTAATTGACAGGGGTCACTCCTAATTGAGAGGGACACTGCTAATTGAGAGGGGGCACTCCTAATTGACAGGGACACTGCTAATTGAGAGGGGGCACTCCTAATTCACAGGGGTCACTCCTAATTGACAGGGGTCATTCCTAATTGACAGGCGGCACTCCTAATTGACAGGGACACTGCTAATTGACAGGGGGCACTTCTCATTCACAGAGACACTCCTAATTGACAATGGGTGCTCCGGAATGGCAGGAGCACCCCTAATTGACAGGGGTCACTCCTAATTCACAGGGGTCTCTTAATTGTCAGGCGTCACTCCTATTTGACTGGGGGCCTTCCTCATTGACAGGGGGACACTCCTGATTGACTGACGGCACTCCTAATTGACAGAGGACTCTCCTAATTGACTGGGCACACTCCTAATTGACAGGGGAACACTCGTAACTGACTGGGCACTCTGCTAATTGACAGGGACAGTCTTAATTGATGTTGGCACTCCTATTTGACAGGAGCACACTGCTAATTGACAAGGGCCACTGCTAATTGACAGGGACACTCCTAATTGACAGGGGCACTCCTAATTGACAGGGGTCACCCCTAATTGACAGGGACATTCCTAATTCACAGGGGCACTGCTAACTGAGGGGGAACATTCCTAATTGACAGAGGGCATTCCGAATTGACAGGGACACTCTTAATTGATAAAGAGTACTCCTAATTGGCAGGAGTCACTCCTAATTGACAGAGGGCAATCCTAATTGACAGGACTCATTCCGAATTGACATGGGGCTATCCTAATTGATAGGGGCACACCTAATTGATAGGGGACACTCCTAATAGACTGGGACTGCTCCTAATTGATAGTGCCACTGCTAATTGACAGTGTCACTCCTAATTTACAGTGGGCATTCCTTATTGAGAAGGGACACTCGTAATAGAACATAGAACATAGAACATTACAGCGCAGAACAGGCCCTTCGGCCCACGATGTTGCGCCGACCAGTTAAAAAGCAATGACCCTCTAACCTAAACCAAACCCTTTCCATCCATAAACAAGGATTGACAAGGATCACTCCTAATTGACTGGGGACACTTCTAATTGTCAAGGGACACTCCAAATTCACACGCCTAATTTACTGGGGTCGCTCTTAATTGACAGGAGTCACTTCTAATTGAGTGGGGGAACTCCTCATTGATTGGGGGCACTCCCAATAGATAGGGACACTCCTAATTGACATGGAACACTCCTAATTGAAAGGGCCACTCCTAATTCACAGGTGGCACTCCTAATTGACAGGGACACTGCTAAGTGACAGGGGGGCAATCCTAATTGACAGGGGGCACTCCTAATTAACAGTGCACACTGCTAATTGGCAGGGGACATTCCTAATTGACAGAAACACCCCTAACTGACAGGGGACACTGCTAAGCGACAGAGGCAGTCATAAATGACAGGGGGCATCCCTAATTGTCAGGGGGCACTCCTAAGTGACAAGGGCCACTCCGAATTAACAGTGCACATTGCTAATTGACAGGGGGCATTCCTAATTGACAGGGACAACCCTAAATGACAGGGGCACTCCGGTCAATCAGGATTGCCTTCTGTCAATTAGGAGTGCCCCCCTGTCAATTAGGAGGGCCCCCCGGTCAATTAGGAGTGCCCCCCTGTCAATTAGGAGGGCCCCCCGGTCAATTAGGAGTGCCCCCTGTCAATTAGGAGTGTCCCCTGTCAATTAGGATTGTCACCTGTCAATCAGGAGGGTCCCCCTATCAATTAGGAGCCTTCCTGTCAATTGGGAGTGCCCACCCGCCAATTAGGATTGTCCTCTGTCAGTTAGGAGTTTTCCTGTCAATTACAAGTGTCTCTGTCAATTAGGAGTGTCCCTGTCAATTTGGCGTGCCCCCTGTCAATTAGGAATGACTCCTGTCAATCAGGATTGCCTTCTGTCACTTAGGAGTGTCCCTGTCATTTAGGATTGTCCCTGTCAATTAGGAATGTTCCCTGTCAATTAGCAGTGTGCACTGTTAATTCGGAGTGCCCCTTGTCATTTAGGAGTGCCCCCTGTCAATTAGGGGTGTTTCTGTCAATTAGGAATGTCACCTGCCAATTAGCTGTGTGCACTGTTAATTGGGAGTGCCCCTGTCAATTAGGATTGCCCTCTGTCACTTAGCAGTGTCCCTGTCAATTAGGAGTGCCACCTGTGAATTAGGAGTGGCCCTTTCAATTAGGAGTATTCCATGTCAATTAGGAATGTCCCTGTCTATTGGGAGTGCCCCCAATCAATGAGGAGTTCCCCCAGTCAATTAGAAGTGATTCCTGTCAATTAAGAGCGACCCCAGTAAATTAGGCGTGCGAATTTGGAGTGTCCCTTGACAATTAGAAGTGTCCCCAGTCAATTAGGAGCGAAGCTTGTCAATTACGAGTGTCCCTTCTCAATAAGGAATGCCCAATGTAAATTAGGAGTGACAATGTCAATTATCAGTGGCACTCTCAATTAGGAGCAGACCCGGTCT
>JARDVH010000194.1:5565903-5575965 GCA_030324005.1 Negaprion brevirostris
ACCTATGAATTTTCTTACACCTGGATTGATCTCATCTGGTCATCATCATTAAAATTTGATAGTTCCTGGTAGCTGAGTGTCTTCTTTAACCTGATAGGCGGAACTCAAAATTCAAAAGCCTGTTACCATGGTGATGTTAATGTTTGGTCTTTGCTGCAAATGTTGCAGTCTGTGTACCCTGTCTGTATTTTCATTTTAAACATCCAAACATTGTCACAAGTACAGCTTGAAAAGGACACAAAACCAGCTTTCAAAGGGATCACACCTCACAAACTCAGCTTTACAACAGCAGACAGAGAACGAGAACACCAACAATCACTGTATTCAAATGGAACCCTGTGCATTTTGTTTAAACCTCACATTTATCACTCAGATTCAGACACTTCTTTTATTCCACAATTATACCCACTTCAAGTTAAAGAACTTTTACTCCAGACCATCAACAATTATTTCCATAGATGAGATGAATCTTTAATTTGACTTCACTGCTATTAATTTGGAAATTTCCGATGTAACTTGTCCACAGGAAGATTCAAAGCACAGTTGCTGTTTCAAAATTCAGTTCAGAATTTGTAATATTTTCTGTGTTTGTGTGTGTGTCTTGTTTTAATGTAAAAAAAAGGGGCTGGAATATTTGTCGCACAGTAAGGTCCCACAGACAGCAATATGATATTGGCATAATACCCCCTCAGTCCCTTCGGCGAAAGTGTTCATGAACTCCCTCTGTCCCATTTATTCAAGTTTAAGATTTTTTTTTATATATTCAAGCCCTGCGAATCTTCTTTGCAGTTAGTTAACTATTTAAAAGAGAATGGCTATTCTTACAAGGCAGGCAAAGGGCCTAGGACAGAGTGTGCACAGCAAGATCACACAACAGCTTCATTGTGAACCTATTCAAATGAGATGCAGACCTACCCTGTCCTCATCCCCACATCTGCCATGAACCCCTTCACACTGAACTCAACATAAAGCCCCACACACCTACCAGACTGTGTGTGTGTGCATTGTCCAAAGTCTGGAGAATTCCCTTCTCTTCCCTTGAAAGATCAAACTGTCTCGTAATACTGAGACAACCTTTCAAAACAAGTTCTGCAGCAAGATCACGCAGGACGCAGTTAGCAGTGTGTTGTGTCTTTTATACCGCTTAATGGAATGTAATCCTGAAAAGTGTGGGCTGATACACTTTGGAAGATGTAATTTGACTAGAAAGCATTGAATTATTGAGTGGACTCTAGCGAGATCTATGGCAGAATGTGCCCTTGGCGTATTTGACCTCAGATCTTTGATACCAACAGTATATCTGAGAAGGGTGCTGAAAATGGCATGTGGAACACTTCCTTTTATGAATCGAAGCATAGTTACAAAAGCAAGGAGTAAAGCTGCAGTTGGATAGAAGTTTGATAAAGCTCCAGCGAGAGTATTGTGGGCAGTTCTGGTCGCCACATTAAAGAAAGGATGGGTTTACAGTGAAGGGGTTGCAAAGGAGATTCACGAAGATTCTGCTTTGGATGGAAGATCTACGTTATGAAAAGAGGTGGCATCGGCTTGGGTTATTAACATTTTAGCAGAGAAGACTGAGGGGGTGACCTGATTGAGGTGTACAAGATTATGAGGGACATGGGCATTGAGGATAAGGAGCAGCTGTTCCCCTTATCAGAAGGGTCAGCCACGAGAGAACATAGGTTCACGGTGAGGACAAGGAGATTTAGGGATGATGTGACATAATACTTTTTACCCAGATGGTGGTGATGGTCTGGAACTCGCTGCCTGGGAGGGTGGTAGAGGAGGGATGCCTCACATCCTTTAACAAGTGTCTGCATGAGCCACATCATTACATTCAGCGCTATGGGCCAAGTGCTGGCTGATGTGGTTGGGTGTAATTTCAGATATTTCTACTGGTGCAGACTAGTTTGGCCGAATTGTCTCTATGCACTGTATGATTCTATTATTCGCTCCTCGCATCCTCGGCTCTCCTCATTCTCTCTCACTATTTCCTTCCCTCCATTTCCATCTTCAATCAGACAGAAGCATTGAAATGGAGAAAGAAAGAACTCCACAAACAGAATCATCTAGACCTGAATGAAAATGCCAGCCCTGCTGCACCCTGCCCATCCCCTATCCCCTCTCAGTCTCTGAAAGCTGCTCCACTCCCTACTTCAGTTTCGGAAGAGACTGTTGATTCCTTCATGACATTTTTCAATCCTCCCAGGATGTTTGTCCACATGTCAGATTGTGTGACAGGGAATGATTGGAGCTGCAGCAAGTGATGAGGCATTAGGGACCCTCACATCCTGTCGCTCTTTCTCAAATGCTTCCCTCCATCACCACCTCGACTTTGACCTTCCATTTCCCTCGGGCCTTCTCCTGTCTCGGTTATATCCCCTCTTTCTCCTTTCTCCTCATTCCGCTATCGTGTTCGTTCATTGTAAAGATGGCTGTTCTTATCTAGGTCCAGTTGTCTACAACCACAATTGCCAGCTCTTGTCCATCCCTCTTTCTAACTTCTGATTTCTGTCCCTATCACTGCTTCTTTCCCTCTCCCTCATGTGCAGTGTGTTGGAAGGAGCATTGCAACATTTCTGACCCATGTTGCCAATAACCACAAATTATATTGTTGTGAGCGGATGGGAAGAACCACATTACCTGGGGATCAACAATTCGGGTCTGCCTCCAGAAAATAGCCTCAGTCTGCTCCCCGAGGATTCCTTATTAAAAACAAAATCCTCAATCGATCAATAAATAAATAAGTTGATAAATTTATTAATTAGTAAATACTGGAAGGCTCATGTTAAAAGTCTACCAGTGGAATGATATTGTTCCCGGTTTAAAGAGCGGAAATCATCTCTCTGTCACTGAGAGGCTATGTATCCAAACTCAGAATTCAGTGGCTGGGTGTAGGATTATACCAGGCGTGAGGCTGGGGAATGAAATGTATCCCCTCCCCCCTACCCTCCACCCCCGGTCCTCTCTAGATATTGTCATGGGATCATGCTTAAACGCCACACAAAGAAGCTGAATAGAGAGAGAGACAGAGATCCTGGAGGGAGATGAACAGAAATGGGGAGAGAGTGAGGTAGACAGAGCAATAGTCGGGAGAGATAGATATGAGGAGAAAGACTAGGAGAGGGACAAGTATTTGAGAGGGATAGAGCGAAATGGGGGAATGTTATAATGGGGGTGAAGAATGGAAACGCACTGGATGGGAGAGGAATCCACATATAGGGGAATAAAGTTGGTCAGAGAGAAGAAGAGTTTAGCAAGAGATGGGTAAGGAAGCAATGGAGAAGGCATAGAGAGAGAGAGCAGGAAGGGAGGGAAGAGACAAACAGAAGATATAGTCTGGAAATCAGAAGTAGAAAATAATGTGAAATAAATTTGGAGATGATGAGATAAATAGAATAATCCTGAATTGACATCCAACTCCATCAGCTGTCCAGTCCAGGGAAGTGTTCACCCTGGGGTGCAGGAAGGAATGACAGATTCTATTGCCAAACCCTAGTATAACTCTGTCCATTTGGAGTCTAATTGGAAAACCCATCCAGTCTGAACTGATCCTGTAAAACAGATCAGATGAGAAAACCAATCACTCTGAAATATTTGCAACATTTCAGAATTTGCTGACTGACTCCATCAAAGTGAGAGATGTGCAATTCGCAGCTTCCAGATCCCCAGCCCCTGCTTAGCCAGCGGTGTAACATTGGCTACTTTCCAATCTGCAATGTTAATCTCTAACACGACTTTCCAACAACACCGCGACTCCAGGAATGCCTGTCCATTGGGTTGATGCTGAAGCCCTCTCCTTACTGCCGGTTCAAACATAGAGAATATTTATTCACAAATTACCCGGCTCTTATCCCTTTTTTTCTCTGACAGTTAATTTACTGGGAATTGTGATCCTGAGTCGGGGAAAGTGTGGCCTCTCCACTTGCACCACTTGCTACCTCGTGGCCATGGCAGCGGCAGATCTCCTGTTCATCATCATTAACCCCATTCTCACCTACATAAATGGGTATTATTTCCCCAGGAATTTCCTGGACATCACCTCCGTGTGTCGTGTTAAACAGGTTCTGCTACCTGCAGCCACAGACTGTTCTCTCTGGTTCACTGTCACTTTCTCCTTTGATCGGTTTGTGGCCATTTGCTGCCAGAAACTGAAGGCTAAATATTGCACTGGGAAAACTGCAGCTATGGTTCTGGCAACAACGTGCATCTTGCTCTGTGTGAAGAACATCCCCGTATACTTCACAATTGAACCTCGAATGTTAATCAACAATGTTCAGTGGTTCTGTCAGACAAAGTCAGGCATTTGGACTGATCCTGTTTGGGTTGTATTTTCCTGGGTTGATCAGGTTTTAACCCCATTGCTCCCATTGGCTTTAATCCTGCTGGTTAACGCTCTGACAGTCAGACACATTTTAGTGACCAGCCGAGTCCGGAAGGGATTGAGGGCTCAGAGTAAGGGAGAGAATCGCAGAGACCCCGAGATGGAGAGCCGAAAGAAGTCAATGATTTTACTCTTCAGCATTTCCGGAGCTTTCATTCTCCTCTGGTCGGTGTCTGTTGTATATTTTATCTATTCGACAGTGAAAGGATTAATTTACATCACTCTTCCTGAATATATATTTCAACAAGTCGGATGGCTGCTGCAGAATTTAAATTGCTGCACAAACACATTTATTTACACAGTGACTCAATCCAAATTCAGGGAGCAGATCAAAATTACAGTGAAATATCCGATTACATCAATTATTCAATTAATGAAGAAACAAAACTGACTGACAGTCAAGCGGCGAAAGCATCATTAACTGACAGCCTCAGAATATCAGATACCAGGATCATCACAAACTTACCACCGCAGCCAATCAGAGACTGGATTGCTAACTGACAGCCTCAGCCACTCACAGACGGGATTGCTGAATGTCGGCCTCAACCAGTCAGAGACTTGATTCCTAGTTCGCTGCATCAGCCAATCAGGGACATTCCAACCCATTATTCCCAGGTTCTGATCTTTCTTCTCCCTCCTTCTCTCTCCACGGCCGCTGATCTCTGTTAGTGTCAGAATTGTCTCAGTGAAACAACAAATTGGACGGAATCCTTTATTAATAGAAGAGACAAAACCCTCCAGACACACAAATCAGATCTATGGAGATTCACATCAATTCCAGTCACTAAAAAAGCCAGCTTCGCTTAACCCGAATCAAAAAAAAATTGTAAGCTAAAGTAGAAAATTTGCAGCCCAGATGGGGTGTTGAGGGTCAGGGAGGTATGGAAAGTTGGTAATAATGGAGGGTCAGAGCCTAAATCTTTCAAATTTGTTCCAAACACCAGAGCTCTCTCTGCTGGCATTCATTTCCAGGGGGCTAGAATACAAGGCTGGCGTGTACTGCTGAGGTTTTATAAGGCTCTCGTCAGACAACATTCAGAATATTGTCAGCAACTCTGGTCCCCGTATCTAAGAAAGAATGTACTGGCCTTGGAGATCATCCATCGGAAAATGGCAAGACTATTCAGGGGAACGAAAGGCTTAATGCATGAGGAGTGTCTGAGGACTTTGGGTCTGTACTCGATGAAGTTTGGAAGGATGAGGAAGGGGATCTCATTGAAACGTCTAGAATAAGTGAAGGCCTGGGTAGAGTGCACTTGGTGAAGATGTTTCCAATAGTATGAGAGACTAGGACCCGAGGGCACAGCCTCAGAGGAAAGAGACAGCCCTTTGGAATTGTGATGTGGAGATGCCGGTGTTGGACTGGGGTGGGCACAGTAAGAAGTCTCAGAACACCAGTTGTCCACTCACCTGATGAAGAAGCAGCTCTCCAAATGCTCGTGATTCCAAATAACCTGCTGTTGTGGGACTTCTTACTTTAGAACTGTGATGACAAGGAATTTAATCAGCCAAGGGTGGTGAATCTGTGGAATTCACTGCAACACAAACTGTGGAGGTCAGGTCATTGAGTGTACTTCAGAAAGGCATAGATATATTCTTGACTGGTGAAGGGATCAAGGGTTATGGGGAAAAAGCGGGAGAGTGGGTTTGAGAAACTTCTCAGCCATAATTGAATGGTGGACCATGCTCGATGGGCCTAATGGCTTAATTCTGTTCCGATTCTTATTGTCTTATTATGATCATGGTTGTGGGTTTCAGATGAGGTTTTCGTTAACCAGGATCGATATTGTCTGCTAAATCCACGCTGTAGCCGATCTGATGTCTAGCTTATAGAGAGAACAGTTTTAATAATTGACGTCACATAGATCAATCTGTTACATAAAGTTCAATCTTAGCAAGAGGTTTCAGATAGAACTGTCTCTCAGTGTTACGTACAGAACACCCTGATCAAGAGGTTTCACATCAAACTCTCGCAGCACTTTCTGTTATGAGGTCGTAAGGAGACAAGAATGAGTTGAGGAGTGTGTGGGAGAAGGGCACTGAGACATCTAAACAGAGCCAGCAGTACTTGAGGAGAGCGTGAGAGGGGGACACCGGGACAGACAGTCAGCACCTTGAGGAGCGTGTGAGAGGGGGACAACGGGACACCGGGACAGACAGTCAGCACCTTGAGGAGAGTGTGAGAGGGGGACACTGGGACAGACAGTCAGCACCTTGAGGAGAGTGTGAGAGCGGGACACTGGGACACCGGGACAGAGAGTCAGCACCTTGAGGAGAGTTTGAGAGGGGGACACTGGGACACTGGGACAGGCAGTCGGCACCTTAAGGAGAGTGTGTGATGGAGACACTAGGACAATGGGAAGACAGCACCTTGAGGAGAGTGTGAGAAGGGAGACAGAGGATTCAAGCTACTGGTAGAGTCGTACAGCACTGGGACTGAGACTATTTGTTTATGGCCTGTAGTGCTGAGGATTGTCTTCAATATCGACTCCACATTCAGGCATCAGGGAACACAACACTTCATTCCATCTGTTTACACAACTTTCCAAATATTGACTGCCCAATCTGGGAGGATCCCAAAAGCTCACACTACACCTGAGATCACATGGCCTGTTCCCTTAAAGGAATGCCCCACATATATACAACACTCCTCCCCTGTAAATAACAGCCCCACCCCCCGCCCCCGCCACCCCCAGTACAGTTGCGAACAAGTGTACCTTTTTCTCCATTCACTTCACACAGGCTTTGTGAAGAATCCACAGCATATTTACAATATAATAAAGCCCACAGTTCATTCCTGATCCTTACGTCCATCTCACATAGATCTGATCGGGGGAGAGACAATCCCCTGGGAGTTGATGCCTGGGGACAGGAGTCAGTTGTAAGATCCTCTCTGGCGAGTGAGGCCTCGATGAACCCTCCAACGTTTTGATCCACTTCCTGCCTGTCGTCAGTAACCAATGCCGACTTCCCTGTCCCCTCCATGAGTTGAGGAGCTATTGATAGCAGGCCTCCCTGGCCTCCCACATAATAGAACAGAGAGTATAGAAGGTGGCAGGAATCTAACCTCAGGCAGGACCAAAAAAAAGGTGACGAGTATGAGAAGGGAGGTGGTAAATGCAAGACGGAGTGTGTTGTACCCAAATGCGTGCAGTGTACTGGACAAGTAAATGACCTTGTTGCACACATTGAAATTGACCGGTTCAATGTTGTGGGCATCACGGAGACTTGTCTGCAAGGGGATCAGGGCTGGGATCTAAATATCCAAGGAAGTGTGTCCTATCAAAAGGAGAGGCAGATGGGCATAAGGGGCTGTGTTGCATTGTTCGTAAGGAATGAAGTTAAATCGATAGCAAGAAGAGGTATAGGATCAAAAGGGATAGAATTTCTGTAGGTGGAGATGAGGACTTGCAAAAATAAAAAAATGACCCTGATGCGAGTTAGGTATAAGCCCCTTCAAGCAGCAGTCAGGATGTGAGCAGAAAATATATCAGGAGAGAGAAAAGGCGCATGAAAAAGACAATATTACAATAATCGTGGGGGACTTCATTCTGCTAGTGGGCTGGGAAAACCAGGCAGATAGTGGGTCCCAAGAACATTTGTGGAATGCATAAGATATGTTTTTGGAGCAGCTTGTGACAGAGCCGACTAGGGAAAAGGCAATTCTGGATTTGGTGCTGTGTAATGAGGCAGACTTGATTAGGGAACGTCAGGTGAAAGGCCCCTTTGGGAGCAGTGACCACAACTTGATAGAATTTACCCCGCAGTTTGAGAGGGAGAAGATGGAGTCAGATGTAACGGTATCAGAATTAAATGAAGGTAATTGCAAAGACATGAGGGAGGAACTGGCCAGAGTTGATTTGAAAGGGAGCCTAGTAAGGAAGACAGTGGAAGCAATGGCAGGAGTTTTGAGAGGCACAGCAGAAATTCAGGAGGCACAAGAGAAACTCATCCCAAAGGAGGAGGGAACGTGTCACAGGGACGATGAGGCAACCATGACATTAACGCGAAAGAGAAAGCATACAAAGTGGCGGGGATTATTGGGAAGCCAGAGGATTGGGAAACATTTAAAAGAGAGCAGAGGACAACTAAAAAAACAATAAGAGGAAGAAGATGAAATATGCTGGCTAGTAATATAAAAGAAGGTATGAAGGTTTGCTTTTTCTCTCTCAATGTATAAAATATAAGAGAGAGGCGGAACCAAATCTAATTGCATTGATTCCTGAAATGAGATAGTTATTGACTTGGGGTTTGATTTAGTGTAGGGAAGAAAACTCCGTGTGTCATGTGATCTAATCCAACTCCATTAATTTGGTTAATTGCTAATATCAGCTCTGACCCTCCGGGTGTCGTTGATGGGAATTCTAAGACACTAAATTTAGGATAATCATATTTATGGAGGAGAAGGATCAAATTCTCCCACTGTCCGATTTTCCTTAAATTATTATAAACATTTTGAACAGCTTTGGTCAAACATGTGATAACTAAAATTGACTGCAGAAGAATGTATCATCATTCATTTTGATTCGGGGAACCAGCAGAGGGAATGTAAAGTAAACAACTGCATGAAAGCAAATTACTGCGGATGCTGGAATCTGAAACCAAACGTGTCACACAAAACATTGACAAAGTTTCATCTGGACCCTAAACGTCAGCACTTTTCTTTCCTATAACTGCTACTACACCCTATATGATTTTCCAGCATTTTCTCTTTTAGTTAAAGTGGGCAACTGACGGGCTTGTCGAACGAGTTCAGTTGCTCCACCGGGGAATCAGAACTCCATCAAATGCACCCATCGGTATGTTTCTACAGTGCAGTGTTTATCACACTCGCCTTACACGCGAGACGCCCGCGGGTTGAGACCAGGCAGAAACATTTCCAGATGGCTCTATTTCAAGATGATTCAGATTTCGGAATTATTCTCGTTTATCACGAAACATTCATTGAGCTATTGTGTTATTTGCGGCATTTAAGGCAGGGAGAACTCAGGAAAAAAAAACGCAAGTGAAGGTCTGTGATATTGAGCAAGACAGGATGACGGTGAAGAGCAACATTGGTTTGGTTCCCGTTATTTTTAAACTTTGCTGCTTTTCTGGGTGAACTCCAGCTCTCCATTCCCCCGGCAGTGTCGACGCTCAAACTGAGACTTCCTCCAATCCGCTTTGTTAATCTCACAGTTACTGCTTTCTGAATCAAAACTGATTGCAATCGGTCAAGGTCAAATAGTTTAGTGTTTCATTTATGGAGACGTTTTCTTGTCATTTAGCCTGAGAATTTTACTCAGAACTGAGTGATATTTCTGTCAAAACAAATGGTTAAATCTGACCCGTTACCACCCAGATTCTACCTTGTATCACCATCTCTATCAGCAGCTTGTTGCATCATATCACTGTCTTTCACTCTCTGTGTTTGTTCTTGACCTGCTGCTCATGTGGCATTTCCAACCCAGAAGCAAAAGTGCAAATCTCACTCCACCGATTCTGGCAGAGCTGCTTTGGACCAGGAAGTTTATACAAATCATTAAATCTTAATGCATCGAAGGCAGCCTGCGACCCTGAAAGCGCCGAATCCTGACCACGAGACCACCAGGATCCCATCTACCTGATTCTCCCAGATACTGGTTACAGGAATGTGCACAGCGCCAATTGTCCGCACTCACACACTCCTTCCTGTCTGT
>JARDVH010000194.1:5611505-5629086 GCA_030324005.1 Negaprion brevirostris
CATCAAACACTCCCAGGACAGGTACAGCACGGGGTTAGATACAGAGTAAAGCTCCCTCTACACTGTCCCCCCATCAAGTAAGTTTAGGTGGATTGTTGGGTGTGCGGTTGTGGCTGTGTCTTATCCACATGCTCATCCCACCCCGCTTTCTCATTGTTCTGACTGTCTCCCCAGTGAAAGCCAATGACCTGGCCACCATCAAGAAAGAGCTGACCTTGATTAAGAGCAAAGTGGACTCTCTCCTGGACAGTCTGGAGAAGATTGAGAAAGAACAATCCATCCAGACAGGTAAGTTAGCTCATCTGGACCTTTCCCTCCCACCTACTCTCCGTTCTGCACCCATCTCTCCCTCCTTCCCCGCTCCCACATGTGGATTCTCTCCCCTCTCCCTCTTACTGTTAACCCTATCCATTTTTGACGGACCTTCCAGCGATGCATGCTGGACATCCTCCTATCCTTTCCCCTGACCCGTTCGGCCACTGTAGCAGCTTGGACTTTCCAGTCACCCCCTTGTCTTGTTGCTCTGGGTAGAGACGAAGAGTGACAAGACGGATGAGGGGAGCAGCAGCAAGGCGGGGAGCGAGTCGAAGAAAGCCGAGAGCGAGGGGACTGGCGAGGAAGGCGACCCTCTGGAGGATGAAGAGGAGGAGCAGCAGGTATGAGCCAGCCCGGAGGGACGGTACAGGGTGGTGGTTCTCGATCTCCAATCAGGGTGGGATGGGGCTAACATATTGGGGTGGGTAGGGAAGTCAGATTTGGGCAGACTACCAAGTCCCAGGGCCCAGGAGCGACCATCGCAGAATCCCAGGGCTGAAACGGTCACTACGAGAGGACATAGGTTTAAGGTGCTGGGGAGCAGGTACAGAGGAGATGTCAGGGGTAAGTTTTTCACTCAGAGGTTGGTGAGTGAGTGGAATCAGCTGCCGTCGGTGGTGGTAGAGGCGAACTCGTTGGGGTCTTTTAAGAGACTTCTGAATGAGTACATGGGATTTAATGGGATTGAGAATTTTAGATAGGCCTGGTAGGTGTGGATATGATCGGTGCAACTTGTGGGCCGAAGGGCCTGTTTCTGCTGTAGTGTTGTATGTTCTACGAATCCTTTAATTCACTGCATATAACACCAGTTCACTGCTAATCACCCACTTAGTAACCAGACCACATAATCCATTCACAGAACTCCTTTTACCCTCTGCAAAAAACATAAATGCATTGCTAATGACCCATGCAGGCACCAGGCTGCAGCATCCATTGTATTTGTCACATTTGCACAGCAAGATCTTACAGAGAGATCTTTCATGTTCTGAAAAAGTTTGTAATTTATTCCTTCGTGTCACAAGTGAGCAAATATCAACCCTGAAATTAAGTTACTGTGAAGGTCCACTTGTCACCACTCTCCAGTGCCTGTTCAGGTCACTGAGGGAGAATTTAACAAAGATACCACCTACGCAGTACAAATTTCAGAGCCTGGGAGGAATCGGGAGCAACTGGGAAAAAAATCATTTAAACACAGGGAGAACGTGCAAACTCTGCACAGACAGTAACCAAGACTGGAATTGGAACAAGGTTTCTGGTGCTTTTAGGCAACAATGCTATCCCCTGTGCCACGACAAACGCTCCTGCATTCACGGAAACACAAACACACATGCATTCTCGCACATCCATACATAAATACACACATTTGCTGATAGAAGTAATCCGATTACTTACTCCCACACACACACAAATTCAAGAATAACCAAAATATTACAACACTCCTATAATCACACTCACTTAGGGACACTCCTATGGTACTCTGTTGCTCACACATACATCCACACACGACACGCAAAACACACACACACACGCACATACATGATGATAGAGACAATTGTCACACACACAGACAAGCGGGGGGGGGGGAGGTGGAAAGAGATAACACTACTCCCTGCCCATTGATGGTGGTGTTTGCAGGTAAAATCAAACAACAGACTATAAACCAGATCCACGCCCAATTTCCAGCCTCTAGCGAACTTAATGGCAAAGGATATGCAATGGATTCAACCTGCTGCCCATTTCTGGAAAGATGCTGAATAAATTATTTAAATATATTTTAAAACAAATGTAAATAAAACTAGCGACCCTGATATGGAATTGTGTGGGACACTTGCCTTTACAGCCTCACTAGGAGAGGTTGCGTCCAGTGAGGAAAACACCTTTCCTGCACGTACGAGGATGAGTCACGATCATCTTCCCAGTAGAACTGAAAGCCATTGAGGACATCAGGCAAGAACGGGGGGAAAAGATCGGTGTCCCTTGGGCAGTGTTACCTGATAGTGTCCACTGGGCAGAATGAGTATAATTTGCAGGCCATTTCAGAGACATGGTTGCAGGATGATAATGACTGGGAGTTGAATATCCGGGGGCATCAAACTGTTCAGAGGGACCGACAGGGAGGGAAGGTAGATGGTGCAGCTCTGATATTTAAGGATGACATCAGGGCAGTAGTGAGATATGATATAGGTTCTATGGGAAAAAAAAGGTTGAATCCATTTCGATGGAAATTGGAAATAGTAAGGAGAAAAAGTCACTGATAGGTGTAGTCTATCGGCCACAAATAATGACATCATGGTGCGGCGAGAAATTAACAAAAAAAGACAGATGCATGTAACAATGGTACAACAATTATCATGGGGGATTTTAATCTACACATCAATTGGTCAAACCAGGTTGGTCAAGGCAGCTTTGAGGAGGAGTTCATAGAATGTGTCCAAAATAGTTTCCTCGAAAAGAATGCAATGGAACCTACAAGGGAGCAAGCTATCCTAGATCTTGTCCTGTGTAACGAGACGGGAATAATTAAAGATCTCACAGTTGGGAACTTCTAGGAAGAAGCGATCACAGTATAGTTGAATTTAAAATACAGATAAAGTTTGAGAAGGTCGAATCCAATCCCAGTGTCTTGTGCTTAAAGAAAGGAGACTGCAGTGGGATTATGGAGGAGTTGGCTATTGTAGATCGGAAGCAAAAACTTTTTGTTGGGACAATTGAGGAACAGTGGAGGACTTTCAAAGCGGTTTTCACAGTGTTCAGCAAAAGTATACAGCAGTGATAATGAGAGATTGCAGGAAAAGAGATGATCAGGCATGGATATCTGAAGAAATAAAAGAGGGTTTCAAATTGAAAAAAAATGTTTATGCAAAGTGGCAAAGATTAGTGGGAATCTGGAAGATTGGGAAAAAATTTAAAGGTCAACAGAAAGCCATAGGAAAAAAAAGAACTGTAAAAAAAAGTAAGATGGATTATGAGAGTAGACTGGTTCAGAATATTAAAACAGATAGCAAATGTTTCTACAAATAAATAAAACGAAAAAGAATGGCTAAAGTAAACATTGGTCCTTTAGAACATGAACAGGGGAATGTAATAACTGGAAAAGACGAAATGGCTGGTGTATTGAACAGATATTTTGTATCAGTCTTCACAGTGGAAGACACAAATAACACACCAAAAAATGATGACAGGAAGACTAAGGGAGGTGAGGACCTAGAAACTACCATTATCACAAAAGAGATAGCGCTGGGCCAGCTGATGGTTCGAAAGACAGACAAGTCTCCTCGCCCTGATGGAATGGGTACTAAAAGAGATGGTGGGAAAAATGGCAAATGCACAAGTGCCAATTTACCAAAATTCACTGGACTCTGGGGATGGTTCCCGCAGGTAAGAAACAACAAATGTGACACCACTGCTTAAAATAAAAATAACGTTGACAAAAGGCAGGTAACAGTAGGCCAGTTAGCTTAACTTCTGTAGTATGGAAAAATGCTTGAATCTATCCTCAGGGAAGAAATAGCGAAACATCTGGATATAAATCGTCCAGTTGGAAAGATGCAGCATTGGTTCTTAAAGGGCATATCATGTTTGACTAATTAGGTGGAATGCTTTGAGAACATTACATGCACAGTGGACAATGGGGAACCTGTGGACACTTGACAAAGTGCCGCACCAAAGACTGTTGCACAAGGTAAAGGTGCACAGTGTAACGAGTAATGTATTAGCATGGATAGAGGATTGGTTAACTAACAACAAGCAAAGAGTGGGGGTAAATGAATATTCCCCTACTGGAGATCAGTGACTAGTGGTGTGCCTTGGGGGTCAATGTTGGGACTGCAATTGCTTATGAGAGGATTGGCTTATGAGGAGAGACTGAGTAGAGTGGGGCTGTACTCATTGGAAATCAGAAGAATGGGGGGTTATCTTACAGAAGAATGGAAGATTATGAATGGAATAGATAAGATAGAAGTGGGGAAGTTTTTACCACTGGCAGGTGAAACTAGAACGAGGGGGCATTGCCTCAAAATAAGGGGGAGCAGATTTAGGAATGAGGAGAAACGTCTTCACACAAAGGGTTATAAATGTGTAGAAATCCCTGCCCATTGACGCAGTTGAGGGTACCTCATTGAATATTTTTAAAGATTGGATTTTTTTTCGAACAGTAAAGGAATTAAGGTTATGGTGAGCGGGCGGGTCAATGGAGCTGAGAACACAAAAAGATCAGTCACGATCTTATTGAATGGTGGAGTAGGCTCGAGGGGCCAGATGGCCTCCTTCTGCTCCTAATTTGTATGTTCTTATAAACCTGCTTCTGGGCCTGGCCGAACGAGCTATTAACAGGTCGAGGCAGCAGATGACTCTGGGGGCCGCTCAGCCCTACTGTCTGCCTTTCTACCACGGCTGCATTCTTGGCTGTGTGTCCCTGGAGAGGGAGCATGCAGTGTCCGAGAACAATATCCAGGCATTCGGTGCTTGTTGGGCACCACAGAGATTGACGTGGTTTATTCACCCCTTTAACCACATTTTCACTTCATGTTCTAAGTTTCCCTTCTGCTGTGTATTTTGTTTCGTGTCTTCCCTTCTTTTTGAGGGGGTTGCCTTTCTTGCTTGTCCCTCTGCTTATTTAGTTGATTTACCAAATAAATTGCCTGGGGATAGTCACTTAATTGCTCATTTTGGCACTCACTGTCACATTGAATAAGTTATGCAAATGGAGCAACGGCCAGATCTCGAAACGCTGCCTCTCCTAAGAAATCTACTCAGAGATCTTAGAATTATACTGGAAATGACATTTACATTCAGAGGGAACTGGGCACATAGTCCACAGGTCCCTAAACGTAGCCACACTGCTGGGGTATAGCTGTTGGGAGGGTGAGTTAGGGAAGGGACTGATGGGGCGTGGGGTGAGGGGGTATTTTGGCATTGGTTTTGATGAATGGGAAAGCTGCTGGGGGAATCCATTTAAGGGGCATGGTGGGCTGGGGGGTTGGGTTCAGGTCCATCTAATTTTGTTGGGGCAGGTTGAGAGGAGGGAACTGTATATCAGGGTTGGCTTATGTTCTGCTATAGGGGATTGGGAGAACTCCCTCTCCGTATGGCAGTTGGGGAGTGGTTGGATTCCCGCTGTCAGGCTGTTCGCTCAGTGAATTGTGGGATATTTCCTTAGTTTTGCTTTGGATATTTCCTTCTCTTCTTCTTGTCTTTCTTGTCTTTGCCTTGTAGGCTTTGGAATGTTGAGAGTGGGTTGGATCTGCCCCCGATCTGGGGGTTGATGGAGGAAGGGGTGTGTCCCACTTTCCACTTTCTTCCTTGTTTTTCCATTATTTTATAGCCCTCTATAAGGTCACCCCTCAGCCTTCGACGCTCCAGAGATAAAAAGTCCCAGTCTACCCAACCTCACCTTTTAACAGAAATTATGAAGTTCTGGTAGCATCCTAAGTAAATCTTTTCCTTACTCTTTCCAGTTTAATAATATATTTTCTGTAATAGGGTGACCAGAACTGTACACGGTATTCCAAGTGTGGCCTTATTAATGTCTTGTACAATTTCAACAGGACGTCCCAACTCCTGTTATCAATGTTCTGACCAATGAAACTAAGCATGCCGAATGCCAAATACCTTCTTCACCACTCGGTCCACCTGAGACACCACTTTCAACGAGCTATAAACATGTACCCCTAGATCTCTTTGTTCTGTAACTCTCCCCAACGCCCTACCATTAAATAAGTTCTGCCCTGGTTCAATCTACCAAAATGCATCACCTCACATTTAACTAAATTAATCTCCATCTGCCATTCGTCAGCCCACTGGCTCAATTGATCAAGATCCCGTTGCAAACGAAGATAACTTTCTTCACTCTCCACTATGCCACCAATCTTGGAGTTATCTGCAAACTTACTAACCATGCCTCCTATACTCACATCCAAATCATTAATATAAATGAAAAATAACAGTGGGCCCAGCACTGATCCCTGAGGTTCACTGCTGGTCACAGGCCTCCAGTTTAAAAAAAAATCCTCTACAACCAACCTCTGGCTTCTGTCAAGACGCCAATTTTGTATCAATTTAGATACTTCACCCTGGATCCTGTGAGGTTTAACCTTTTGCAACAACCTACCATTCGGGATCTTGTCAAAGGCCTTGCTAAAGTCCATGAAGGGAACAACAACTGCACTGCCCTCATCTACCGTCTTCACAGCGCCAGGGCCCCAGGTTCAATTCCTGGCTTGTGTCACCGTTCTGTACGTTCTCCCCGTGTCTGTATGGATTTCCTCTGAGTGATCCAGTTTCCTCCCTCTCTGTGTGAGTTAGCTGGATTACCAGGGGGCACTAGTAAACGTAAATAGGGATTGGTGGGATAGGGCTGAGTGGTCTGTGGTCTGTGCAGACTTGAAGGGCCGAATGGCCTCCTTCTGCACTGTTGGGATTCTATGGATAGAGAGATCGTGATCTAGTCGGGTTGTTTTGACAACATGTTGTTTCTTTTTTCCATGTGAAATCCAGGTTTCTCTCATAAGGCATTCCCACATGAATCATTGAAACGGGAATGGGATTTAACAGCAAGGTTCATGTTCAGCTTGGCAATTCAGGAGAGTGCTGTGCTGATTGACATTTTAACATGAAATATTAAAATGTTACAATGTTTTTACGTGTACATAGATATGAGAGGCATAGAGGGATTTGGGTCAAAGGGAGAATTGGGATTAGTTTACAGGAAAATGTTAAATTGAAAGGGTGGCACGGTGGCACAGTGGTTAGGGCGGCACAGTAGCACAGTGGTTGTCACTGCTACTTCACATCCCCAGGGCCCTGGGTTCAATTCCTGGCTCAGGTCACTGTCTGCGTTGAGTTTGCACGTTCTCCTCGTGTCAGCATGGGTTTTCTCCGGGTACTCCGCTTTCCTCCCACAGTCCAAAGATGTGCGGGTTAGGTTGATTGGCCATGCTAAGGAATTGCTCCTTAGTGTCCAGGGATGTGTAGGTTAGAGGGATTCGTGGGTATAATACCTAAAGATATGGTGGTAGGGCCTGGATGGGATTGTGTTTGGTGCAGACTCAATGGGTCGAAGGGCCTCTTTCTGCGCTGTAGGGTTCTATTATTCTATGATTCTAGGACAGAGATTACTGATACAAGGCTTAGATTGTAATAACTGAGAGATGTTTATGGCAGAGATTACTGATAGAAGGTCCAGATTGTAATAACTGAGAGAGGTTTAGGGCAGAGATTATTGATACAAGGCCCATATTGGCACCTTGGTTTCCATTGCCATGGCAGCACCTTTCATCAAGATAGCATTAGTGGAACTGTTGAAGGTTTTTTTTTATTATTATTCATTCCTGGGACATAGGCGTCACTGGCTGGGCCAGCATTTATTGACCATCCCTAGTTGCCCTTGAACTGGGTCGCTCGCTAGGCCATTTCAGAGGGTAGTTGCGGGTCAACCACATTGCTGTGCCACTGGAGTCACACGTAGGCCAGAGCACGTAAGGACGGCGGATTTTCTTCCCCGAAGGAACCAGATGATGTTTTTATACAATTGACAATGGTTTCATTGTAATCAGTAGATTTTTAACTCCAGATTTTTTTATTATTGGTTTCAAATTTCACCATCTGCAGTGTCAGGATTCAAAGCCAGATTCCCAGCACATGAGGTGAGTTTGTGGATTAATAGTCTAACAATAATACCAATAGGCCATCACTTCCCAAAATTGTGTTGAGGATATTGCAATGTAGGTTTGGTTTGGATAGAGACAAAGAGGAGATCAGCATATGTGTAAGTCTATTTATTAATGTCACAAGTCGCCTTACATTGACACTGTAATGAAATTACTGCTAAAATCTCCTCATCGGCACACTCCAGAGACTGTTTGGCTACACTGAGGCAGGATTCAGCATGGCCAATGCACATAACCAGCACGTCTTTCAGACTGTGGGAGGAAATTGGAACATCCGGATGAAACACATGCAGACACGGGGAGAATGTGAAAACTCCACACAGGGATTCAAACTCGGGTTCCAGGCACTGTGAGGCAGCAGTGCTAACATTGTGCCAACCCCAATGAAGCCTCCAGTGATTGTGCACACTCTGTTTCAAGTACTCTAAATCCTGAAAAAAAACTTAGTGAATTATTTTAGTACTTAATGAATCACCTCAAAATTTATTGGAGGAGATGAATGATAGAAAGTTCAATGAACTGTGTTATCCTTACAGTAAGATTTAGGGCCATATCACGATGGAAAACAAACAGATTTATGTTAAAGTTTGATGCAAATTATGTCGAAACCAACACTATTTGCACATTGAGAGGCACAATCTGGTCTCCATATTTAAATAGTAACATTGATCTTCAAAGAAAACATGCATCATGATCATTCCAATGCGTGTAAAATCGTCTGTCAAAGAGGCGGTGCAGACTTGATTGGCCATAGGAAGTCCTTCTGCACTGCCCTGTCTGACCCACCATTATTTCCAACTTTCCATGTCTACCTGACACTCAACACCCTATCGAGGCTGTAAATGTTCTACTTTGTGTACAGAAAGTGTTGGATTGAAGGGGGTTAAGTGAAGTTGTTTGTTAAGTGACTGTAATTGATGTGAGTCTCCATGGACCTGATTAGTGTGCCTGGAGGGTTTCCCTCGTCTATTAATAAGGGGCTCTGTTCAATGCGTTGTCCCATTGAGTAAACGGGAGCGACAACTCCGACACTAACAGAGATCAGCGGCTGTGGAGAGAGAGGGAGAGAGAGGAGAGATCAGAATCTGGGAAGAATGGATTGGAACGTTCCCACAACGGATCAGAATGTGGCAACAATGGATTGGAATGTTCCAACAATGGATCAGAATCTGGGAACGATGGTTTCGAATGTTCCAACCGAGGACAGGAGTTTATTTTATTGGATTTCTACGTTTACTGCAGATGATTGGTGGATAACATCAGCTGATCGGAGTGATACTTTACTGAATGTGTTTCAGTGTTTTTACTATCCCCTCCTGGTGATTGTTAGTGTTCCGGGTAAGTCCCTAGCTGGAACTGTACCAGCCCGACCACCACGGCAATCAAAGCAGGCGAGGGTCGGAGCATAATTAAGTCATAGAGGGTTACAGCTTGGAAATAGGCCCTTGGGTCAAACTTTTTTTTAAACCCGTAAGCTAGTCCCAATTCTCCCTTTGGCCCATATCCCTCTATACCGATCGTATCTATGTACATGTAAAAATGTTTTTTAAAAGACAAAATTGTACTCGCCTCTACTACCTCTGGCAGCTTGTTCCAGCCATTCACCACCCTCTTTGTGAAAATAAAAGCCCCCTGGACACTTATCGCTCTCACCTTAAACTTATGCCCTCTAGTTTTAGACTCCACTGCCTTTGGGAAAACATATTGGCGATCTAGCTGATCTGTGTCCCCTTTTATTTTATAGACTTCTATCAGATCACCGTTCAGCCTCCTGCACTACAGAGAAAAAAAAAGTCCCAGCCTTTCCAACCTCTTCTTATAAGTCCCGGTAACATCCTAATAAATCATGTTTGCACTCTTTCTAGTTTAATAATATCCTTTCTATAATAGAGTGACCAGAATTGCACACAGTCTTCCACCTATGGCCTTACTAATGTGTTATACAGCTTCAGCAAGACATTCCAATTCTTGTATTCAATGTTCTGATCGATGAAACCAAGCATGCCGAATGCCTTCTTCACCACTGTCCATCTTTGACTCCACTTTGAAGAAGCTATGAACTTGTACCTATCGATCTCTTTGTTCTGTAACTCTCACCAACGCCCTAACATTAACTGAATAAGTCCCGCCCTGGTTCAATCTACCAAAATGCACCACCTCACATTTATCTAAATTTAAATCCATCTGCCATTCTTCATCCCACTGGCCCAATTGATCAAGATCCTGTTGCAATTAGATACAACTTTCTTCAATGTCCATTATGCCACCAATCTTGTTATCATCTGCAAACTCACTAACCATGCCTCCAATAATCTCATCCAAATCATGAATATAAATGACAAGCAACAGTGGACCCAGCACTGATCCCTGAGACACACTGCTGGTCACAAGCCTTCAGTTTGAAAAAAAAACTACCCTCTACAACCACTCTCTGGCTTCTGGCAAGAAGTAATTTTGTATCCATTTAGGTACCTCACCTTGGATCCCATGAGATTTAACGTTATGCAACAACTTAGTCTGTTGTACCTTTCCAAAGGCTTTGCTAGAGTCCTTGTAGACAACATCAACTGCACTCCCTCATCTATATTTTTGGGTAACCCTTCAAAAAAGCTCAATCAAATTTGTAGGACATGATTTTCCATTCAAAATGTCATGCTGAAAGTTCTTCATCAGTCCTTGCCTCTCTAAATGCCCAGAGATCTTGTCTCTCAAAATACCTTCCAACAACTTACCCAGCACAGATGTGCAGCTCAGTGCCTGGAAGTTCCCAGGCTTTTCCCTGCAGACATTTTTTAAACAAAGGCAACATTTGCCACTCTCCAATCTTCAGGCACCTTATTTGTGACTATCGATGTTTCAAATATCTGAGTTAGGGGTCTTGCAATTTCCTTCCTAGCTTCCCAAAATGTCTTGGGATATATTTCATCAGATCCCGGGGATCTATCTACCTGGATGCATTTTAAGACTTCCAGCAACTCTTTCTCTGTATTATGTCCACTCCTTCAGACATCACATTTTTTTCTCTCCAAGTTCCCTAAAATCCATGCGATCCTCAACAGTAAATACTGATGAGAAATATTCATTTAGGATTTCATCCATCTCTCGTGGATTTGCAAATAGATGACCTTGTTGATCCTTAAGAGGCCCCACTCTCTCCAATGTTACTCTTTTATACTTTTTGCATTGTAGAATCTCTTTGGAATCTCTGTTGAACGCAGTCAGGATTTTGCAGCTTTAGGAAGCCTGAGTCTGTAAAGTGCTCTCGCCTGTGTCCAGTTCCTAATTCTAGAAATGTTGTTTAACGTGTTGATTTCCTTGGCATTTACTGCACTCGGTTTGCTGCTCTTGTTGTTTGTGTTGAACCTTCCTATCCAGTTATTAATTCTTTCAGCAACTGACAATTGTCTCAGGGCCTATGGGCCATGATGTTTTCTGTGTGCTGTGACTTTCCATAGACATGTGACCTCCAACACTATTCCCTCATGTGTAAAAGATTGAGACATAACTTTTGTCCCCTCTACATATAACACCAGTTCACTGCTAATCACCCACCCAGGCACCAGGCTTCAGAATCCATTTTAATGTTCATATGTGCACAGCAAACTCTTACAGAGAGAGCATATAAAGCATAGAACATATAGAACATAGAACTGTACAGCACAGTACAGGCCTTCATCCCTCGATGTTGTGCCGAGCTATGTCCGAACCAAGATCAAGCTATCCCAATACTTACCATTATGGTGTCCTCCATGTACCTATCCAATAACCGCTTCAAAGTTGCTAAAGTGTCTGACTCCACTATCTCAACAGGCAGTGCACTCCACACCCCGGCCACTCTCTGAGTGAAGACATCTGGACATCCCTCTTATATCTCCCACCATGAAGCTTATATTTATGTCCCCTAGTAACAGCTACATCCACCCCAAGGAAATAGTCTCTGTACGTCCATTCTCTCTATCCCCCTCAACATCTTATAAAGTTCTATTAAGTCGCCTCTCATCCTCCTCCGCTCCAAAGAGAAAAGCCCCAGCTCCCTCAACCTTTCCTCATAAGACCTTTCCTCCAAACCAAGCAGCATCCTGGTAAATCTCCTCTGCACTCTCTCCAATACTTCCATATCCTTCTTTGAGTGAGGTGACCAGAACTGTACACAACATTGCAAGTGTGGTCTCGTCAAGGTGCTGTATAATTGCAGCATAACCCCATGACTCTTAAACTCAAACCCCCTGTTAATAAATGTTAACACACAATCAGACCTTCTTCACGGCTCTATTCACTTGAGTGGCAACCTTCAGAGATCTGTGGATGTGAACCCGAAGATTTCACTGTTCCTCCACATTCCTCAGAACCCTCCTGCCTACCCTGTAATCCGCATTCAACTTGCCCTACCAAAATGCATCATGAATTAACATGTTTTGTAAAGCTTGAAGTTTAGTCATCAGTATCATAAGTAGGCTTACTTTAACATTGCAATGAAATTACTTAAAAATCCCCTAAACACAACACTCCAGTGCCTGTTTGGATACACTGAGGGAGAATTTAGCATGATCAATTAATCTAACCAGCACAACTGTCAGGGTGTGGGAGGAAACCAGAGCTACCGGGAGGACACCCACACAGACACAGGGAGAACGTGCAGACTCTGCACTTACAGTAGCTAAGCCTGAAATTGAACCAGGGCTTCTGGTGTTGTGAGGCAACAACGCTATCCCCTGTCGCACCACAAACTCTCCTAGAATTACAGAAACACCAACACCCAGACAGAGCCACAAATACTGACATAAATACACACGTGCTGGGAGAAACAATCAGATTAAAGCATTTACTCCCAATCTTAAACAAACTCAAGATCAACCAAAATTGTGATAACACTCCAGAACAGTGCACACTTAAGAATGATCAACTCGGATGGCATTCTCTTGCTCTCTCATACACACACGTGCACACACACATACCACACATACATACACAACTTAGTTAACAACTACTCCCTGCCCCTTGATGGCAAGGTGAGCAGTAAAACCGTGTGACAGCCTAGAACGCCTAGGTCCACGCCCAATTTCCCAACTCTTGCCATCTTCACTGGCAACAGATTTTCGGCGGATTCAGCCTACCGCCCATTTCTGGCAAGAGGCTGAATAAATCATTGAAATTTATTTTAAGAAAACACATTTAAATAACTTTAGCGATCCCGGGATGGAATTGTGTTGCACGCTTGCCTTTGAAGCCTCACCGGGAGAGGTTGTGTCCAGTGAGGAAAACAGCCAGTCCATATGCATGTGGACGAGTCGTAATGACCTCGGCTGTAAAATCGAAGGCCATTGAGGGCACTGGGCAAGTTCGAGTTCAAAAGTAGGTACCCCTGGGCAATGCCCACGTGATAGTACCAAGGAATGGGTCACGAGGTGGCGGAGTCTACAAGAGCGGAGACTGTAGGTAGTGGGGCACATTCTGAACGGAGCTGTTGGGTCATAGAGGGTCCAACTGCCACTCTGCACGCTGTCTGTGAGGTGGGGTGGTCCTCACTGCCACTCTGGGTGTGACTAGTTGTGGTAGGGAGGAGGCATCACTGCCTTTCTGCATGCATAGTGGGTTAGGGAGGTAAGAATCGCTGCCTCTCTGCATGCACAGTGGAGTAGTGAGTGGGTCTCGTTGCCTCTCTGTATGCACAGTGGGGTAGGGAGGGAAGCATCGCTGCCTCCCTGCATGCATAGTTGGGTACGGAGGAATGCCGTGCTGCCTCTCTGAATGCAGTTGGTGTTGCGAAATTTGGGGGGCGGTGGTTGTGATCTCTATATCCAGTCAGGGGTTCATTACGAAGAGCTTCGGCCCCCGGACTCTCCGGGGACAGCTGCTGTGTTGAAGCTAGTTGCAGCAGCAGAGAGCGGACAGATGTCTCTCTCAGACCAGGCAGCTCACTGCAGGCTGCAATTGCACATTTGCAAACACATAGGTTTGGAACATTTTCGGTTTCCCAGCCAGCACTGCGAGAGCTGCAAGCGATGGGGCCACTGCTGAGGTGGTCTAACAGCCGTCGACGTTTAACAGCACAAAATGAGGCCCTTCGGCCCGTTATGTTGGAACTGGTCATCAAAAACCTTTCCAATCGAATCTCATTTTCCAGCACTCGATCCACAGCCTTATACACTCTGGCGTTTGAATTGCTGATCTAAATGCCTCTTGTGGTTGTTCCCGCTTCTACCATCCTCTCAGGCCCTAAGCTGCAGATCCCAGCACCCTATGGATGGAAACATTTTTCCTCAAATCCACACAGAAATCTGTCCTTTACCTTAATTCCACACCTCTACTAAGGTTATTGATACCTCTACTAAAGGGGAAATGTTTCTTCCTATCATTGTGCCACATAAGTTTGTACATATCTCTCATGTTTCCCCCGTCCCCCCTCCCCAACTTAAAAACACTGCCACCACCACCCACTACACCCGCTCCCCTTCAGCGTCTCTGATCTAAGTTAAAAACCCAGCCTAACCAGCCTTCGTAGATGGTGAGAGTCGCAGCTGACATGTCAAATTTCCATAACCGACTGAGAAAATAGAGGCGTTCATAGTTTTTTTTTTAATTATAGCGTTGTCATGGAGGAGGCAGGAAAGGTTGTTGGTGATCTGGACCCGAAAACCTGAAGCTCTCCACCATTTGAACTTCATCCCACTGGTGTAGATACGGACAGGTAGTCCACTATGCTTCCTAAAGTCGAGTTGCTTTGTTGACATTGAGGAAGAGATTATTGTTGCCATCGCAGCTCACCCAGACTCTCTGTCTCTTCCTTTTCTCATCGTTGTTTCAGATCTGACCCACTGCAGGTGTCATCAGCAAACTTGGAAATTAATTTGGAGGGGAACTTGGCCACACAGTCACCAGGGTATGAATGTAGAAAGGGGCTGAGGACACAGCTTTACGAGGCAGCACTGTTGAGGATGATTGTGGAGGAGGTTTTTGTTGACTACCCTTATTTATTGCTGTCTGTGCGTCAGGAAGTTCAGAATCAAATTGCAGAGGCAGGAGTCAAACCCCAGGCCACAGGATTTGGACAAGAGTTTGGTTGGAATAATGGTGTTCAAGGATGAGGAACTGTAGTCGATAAACACAAGTTGGTGTTATAGAGTCGACTGTAGGGTCAGGGAGATGTAATTTGTGGACCTGTTGTGGATGTAGGTGAACTGTAGTGGATCCCGGCAATCTGGAAAGCCGGAACTGATTCATGCCATGACTAAACTTTTGATGCATTTCATAATATTGGATGCCAGAATCACCGGATGACATTCATTAAGACCACATGCTTGGCTTTTCCTTTGGACCTGGCCTTTGTTTGTGTTTTTACCTGGTGCATAGATTGGCCACCTTCCTGCCGAGAGAGGATTCATGGAGCTGCACTGATCCAGTAGAGCAAAGTGGGACAGCAGCAATTGCACTGAGTATTATGGATGACAGCTATTCGCTGAACACTGAAGTTTTCATCCACTGTTGAAAGCAAACGCTAGTACTTGTGTTCTGTGCAAATCAAGTGTCAGATTACTTTTTCTTCCTGTGTTCTACTAACAGTGGCCACATTGTTGTGGTCTCCTCTCCAGGGTACAGTTCTGTGTAAGTGTAATAGAGATTCTGTGTTGTCAAGGCATCAGGATCTCCCTCTGCCAACTGTTAGCATTGTCCAGAGGAAAGGGTCAATCCAGCACTGTTTCGTACCTGCTCTGTTGTTGGGGTTGTCAGTGAGTTGTCTGAGAGACAATAAATTGCCACCTACAGGCCTCCAGTCTAGATTTTCTGTCAGGGTTTAATCCCTCAGACATCTTAACCTGCAAATCCTCCACAAGTTAGAGGGACTATTTACTTGTAGCTGAGTGAGAGCCAATGTTGTGGACTCTCTCCCAAATGTGTACCATTGTGTTGCTACCATGGAGCAGCACAGAGGCACAGTGGTTGGCACTGCCAACTCACAGCATCAGCGACATGGGTTCAATTCGAGACTCGGGTCAGTAGCTGTGTGGAGTTTGGACCATCTCCCCGTTTCTGTGTGGGTTTCCTCCGGATGCTCCACTTTCCTGTCACACTGCAAAAGACGTGCTCGGTTTACAAAAATAGATTTAAGCGATTTTATGGGTGTACATTTTTTTTATTTCAACACAACATCAGTCTAAATGGTAACTTCTTCCCATGAATCGTGCCTAATTTTATTCTTTATTTCCCTTCCTGACAGTGAACATAATCACAATTGTGACACTGACAAGCAGAAACTGTGGTCTGTCCAAATGTGTCACTCGTTACCTGGTGGCCATGTCAGTGGGGGATCTGCTGGTCGTTATCCTTGACCTGATATTCAGACACATTCCCATTGTTTATCCGGAACAGTTTGATTTCCTGCTGTCACTCCCCGTGTGTAACATCCATGCCGTCCTGCTTTATGCAGCCACTGATTGTTCTGTCTGGTTCACCGTCGCTTTCACCTTTGATCGATTTGTGGCCATCTGCTGCCCCAAGCTGAAAAGTAAATATTGTAGTGAGAAAACGGCAGCTGTAGTTCTGGGAACGGTGACAGTGCTGAGCTGTTTAAAGAACATTTTCTGGTATTTCATGTTATTAAATAGATATCGGTGGGTGAATGACCCCTTGTTTTGTGAATACTCATGGAGTGTCATGAAATCTCTAATCTGGGGGGCAATTGAGTTCCTCCACCATGTCCTAAACCCGTGTGTCCCATTTGTCGCGATCCTGCTGCTTAACGTTCTTACCATTAGACATATTTTGGTGAGCAGCAGAGCCCGCAGGAGACTCCGGGCTCACAACAATGGGGAAAAGCCCAGAGACCCAGAGATGGAGAGTCGAAGGAAATCCATCATTTTATTGTTTGTTATCTCAGCCAATTTCATCCTCTTGTGGTCAATATTAATGCTTTATTCAATATGGATTCGGATGTATTATATGGGCTTTGTATTGGTATGGTTAGATTATAATGTTATGGAAATGGGCTTCATGCTGCAGCTCCTGAGTTGCTGTACAAACACTGTAATTTATGCCATTACACAGACTCACTTCAGACAGCAGCTGAAAAATGTGCTGAAATCACCCCTTACTACAATTCTTCAGTTCATTGCACCCTGATGAAAGAACACCTAGGACAATCGCCAAGTAAGGGTGTTCCCTTCTTGTCGGGGAACTCTTTGGCAGTCAAGGTTGGTTAGGGCAAGATTAGGGCCAGTTATCGACAGCAGAGGGAAGTTATGTGTGGAACCGGAAGAGATTGGAGAGGCATTGAACCAATATTTCTCTTCGGTGTTCACGCAGGGGGACATGAATATAGCTGAGGAGGACACTGGGTTGCAGGGGAGTAGAATAGACAGTATTACAGTTGATAAGGAGGATGTGCTGGATATTCTTGAGGGTTTAAAAATAGATAAGTCCCCTGGTCCGGATGGGATTTACCCTAGGATTCTCTGGGAGGCAAGAGAAGTGATTGCAGAGCCTCTGGCTCTGATCTTCAGGTCGTCGTTGGCCTCTGGTATAGTACCGGAAGATTGGAGGATAGCGAATGTTGTCCCATTGTTTAAGAAGGGGAACAGAGACTTCCCCGGGAATTATAGACC
>JARDVH010000194.1:5670549-5682432 GCA_030324005.1 Negaprion brevirostris
TAAGTAATAGTCCTTCCTACCATTATTCCTACCAAAGTGGACCACCTCGCACTTGTCAACATTAAATTCCATTTGCCAGTTCCTGGCCCATTCGCCCAGCCCATCTAAATCCTTCTGCAGACTCTCCACACCCTCCGCGCAATTTGCCGTTCCACCAATCTTGGTGTCATCAACGAATTTCGACACCATACACTCGGTTCCCTCCTCCAGATCATCTATATAAATGATAAATAGCTGAGGCCCCAGAACCGACCCCTGGGGCACCCATTAACTCCCACTCTCTGCAGGAGGACTGCACCCAATGTACCCCCACAGTACTGCAGGAAGACTGAACCCAATGCACTTCGCATGGCTAAAACAGCGAGGCAGTATGGGTAGAGTGCAGGAATAGGAAGGGTGTACGCACAAGATTCGGCATTTTCTATTGGCCTCCCAACAATCAGCGGGAGATTGAGAAACAGATATGAGTGAGATATTGGCAAGATGTAAAGTAACAGGGTTGTTGTGGTGGGAGAGTTAACTTCCTCAAAATTGACAGGGACTCATTTTGTGCTCAGTGTGTGGATGGGGCAGAGTTTGTAAGGAGCATCCAGGAGGGCTTCCCGAAACATTACATAGGTAGTCCAACTAAGGAAGCGACTGTACTGGACCTGGAAATAGGGAATGAGCCTGGACAGGTGGTCGACATTTCAGTGGGGGAGCAAAGAGCACAACTCAGTAAGTGTTAAGGTACAGACAGAGAAAGGTATTGTAATACTCAAGTGAAGATCCTAAACTGGGGGATGACTATTTATAACAATATTAGTCAGATACTGAAGAATGTAGATTGGGGCAAATATTTGAGGGCAAATCAACATCTGGCACATGGGAGGCTTTCAAGCGCAAGTTGTTAGGAATTCTGGATAGCACATTCCAATGGGGATGAAGGGTAGGTATGGCAAATTTCGGGAACATTGTAAAACGAGAGAAATTATGAGCCTCGTCAAAGTGAAAAAAAAACGAGCCTAGGAAGACACAAAACAATTATGAAATACAAGGAAAGTAAAACGAAACTTAAGCAAAGAGTAAAGAGGGCGAAAAGGGGCCACGAGAAGTAATTTGCCGCAGGATGGAAGAAAATCCGAAGGCGTTTTACACATATACATAGGACAAAAGTTTAGCCAGGGAGGGGGTTGGCACACTCGAGGACAGGTGAGGGATTCTATGCGTGGAGCCAGGGAAATGACGAGGTATTGAATACTTTACGTCAGTATTCACTAAAGAGAAGTACTTAGTGCATGATGAGTGTGGGAAAGGATGTGCAGATAGTTTGAGTCATGTTGAGATCAAAAAGGAGGAGATATTGGGGTTCTTGAGAAACATTAAGTTAGACAAGTCCCCAGGGACTGATGTGATATACCGCAGAATACTGAGAGAGGCCAGGAGGAAATTGCTGGGGCCTTGAGGGAAATCTTTGTATCATCACTGGCTATAGTAGAAGTACGAGGATTGGAGAAGAGCTGATTTTTGTTTAGGAAGAATAGCAACCATAATCCAGATAAGCACAGGCCAATGAGCCGTATGGTCAGCGGTCAGGAAATTATTCAAGAAAATTTTTCGAGAGAGGATTTAATCCCACTTGGAAATAAATGGATGCGTCAGTGAAAGGCGACATGTTTTATTTTGAAGACCAGATCGTGTCTGACTAACATGATCAAGTTTTTTTTTTGAGGAAGTGACGAAGGTGATTGATGGTGGTACAGCAGTAGATATTATCTACATAGACACCAGTAAACCCTCTGACAAGGTCCCTCATGGCAGAGTTGTACAGAATTTGCAGTAAAATGAGATCAGAGGTGAGCTGGCTAGGCGGATGGAGAACTGGCTCAGTCATAGAAAACAGAGTGTAGCTGTGCAAGTGTGCGTTTCTGAATGGAGTGTTGTGGTTCAGCGATCAGTTCTGGGACCTTTGCTGTTTGTCATAGATATATAAATGATTAGAAGGAAATTGGGGAATCAGCTTGGAGATAACTGGCACATTGGGGGAAAGATTGGAAAGCAGAGGATGGTGATTTAAGGTAAATGGTGACAGGGCAAAAATTGGTTGAATGGACGAGTAATTTGCATATTTAATTTATCGCAGAGAAAAGTTACATGATCAGTTTTGTTCAACAGAATGTGAAGAGAAAAATGGAAATGATGAAAAGTGAATATAGACGCCGAGGGACTTGAGTGAATATGTGTATAAATCATTCATGATGCAAGACAGGTTGAGACCGCTGCAAACAAAAAAAAAGTGAATAGTTTTTTGCCTACTGGGGAAAAGAGTACAGAAGCAAGGAAGTTGCGCTAACTTTGTAGAAAACACTTGGAAAATCGTCAACCGAAAAATTCGGTCCAATTTTCGGCACCGAACTCAGGCAGAATGTAAATCAACAGCCTGGATGGAAAGGAAAACACGAGAATAAGTCCAGAGATCAGAAACTTCAGTGACGAAAATATTTTGGAGAGGTTCGGACTAATTTCCTTGACAGGAAGTTGCTGGTGTGACTTTAACGAGGCATTCAAAATCCTGAGGGGTCTTGATAGAGTAGATAGAGAGAAATTGTTCAATGGTAGCAGGATCTTGACACAGAGGGTGCGGGTTGAAGTAAATTGGTGGAAGAAACATGGAGGCATCACGAAAAACATTTTCAGACAGTGAGCGATCCAGATCTGGAATGTGCTGTTTGAGAGTGTGGTGCAGGCAGCGCCAATTAAGGGTTTCAAAATGGGATTGGATAATTGTCTGAAAATGAACAAAATGCTAGACTGTGGGGTACAGAGTTTTATTGGATGAATTGCTCCTTTCGAGGGCCAACACACACATCACGCTTCAAAATGGCCTTCTTCTCTACTGTAAGTACTTTATCAATGTTGAAAGGGTGACAGTGGCATCGTGGTAACATCTCTGTGAGGGTAGGCCAATTTCTCAAGATAAATATTCAAGTCCAGCTTCAACAGACTTCAAAATGCAATTGCAATTTTGAATGTAAAGGTCATTTCCGTGATTGCGGCCATGACCTGAAATATATCAGATTCTCTCATGACCTGCAGAAAAGAAAACTTTCCATCATTTCCCAGTTTAGCCCAGAGGTGACTCTAGGCGCACACGTGCTTGGCTATTACGTGCCTTCTATGATGGTCTAGTAAACCAGTAAATTCAGTGTATTAGCGATCGCCAATATATGCTGGCCTTTCCAGCTGGATATACAGCCCATGAAAGAATGACACCCAAAAGATTCCCCCCCCCCGCCCCCCCATGAAAGAATGAGAAACAGCAACTGAAATCAGCATTTCACAACACCTGCAATAGCAAAGCTTGTCCAGGAGATGGCAGTGAAACTGCATTTTTTGGCACTACAAGATGCAGATGATCGTCTCAGTTACTTCTGTAATAGACTCAGTCTTTGTCCATCCTAAACGTGACCCAGTTTATATGACACGAAATCATTTTTCTGATTATATGACAATAATTCTCAGTTGATTCTGTGCTCAGCAAAATCCCAGTTGTATGAATATGGCGTGTCTCTGTTTATATGAGAAAATACCACGCTGGTTAGAGAGTGTTAGATACTGTCTACACCGTCTCAGTAATGACTGAACTGGGCCCAGTCTGCATTTATATTAGTACAGGTGCAATATTGATATCTGGTGTATTCGGCCCTGTCTCAATATTACTGCACAAAACCAGTCTCTCGTTTATATTGCAACGGATAGTATTAGTTGGATTGGCCATGCAAAATTGCCCGTTATTTTCCCTCAGAATATGTGGAATAGCCATGGTAAATGTGTGGGGCTAACGGGGATAGGGCAGAGCGGAGGACCTGGGGTGGGATGCAGACTCGGTGGGCCAGATGGCCTTTCTTCTGAACTGTAGGAATTCTATGGTTCTATGTCTAACAAACATCATAAACATTTGCGTGCTTACTTATTTTAAATATTCTATTTTCTAATAACCCCCTTTGGAGAAATGATCTCTTTTAGCAATTCCCCTTCAGTTTTCCCAGTGGTAAACTCCAGCCCATCTCTGCCTTCCATGGAAACACCAAACAGTTCATGTGTTTCAACTGAAGAACGTTTAATATGTAATTATTTACTGACAACCCTTCTGTTGTGTGCTCTTGCATATAAAATTATTGCAGCCTCACTATTTTGTTCCCGGTGATGACTTATCTGTCTTTAGAGATCTGTTGGAAAACGTATAAATCACGTCTCGAATGACGGGGAGATTATGAAAATTGTCCTTCTCAGCGTCTCATTAAACTTCCTGATATAGGACACAATTGTGTGCTGATTTGTGAAAATGATGGTGAAAATGACCCTGGATATATAGCCGACAGGAGATAATTACACCTGGAATTCTCAGACTACTTATTACTATTGATGCGAAGGATTGAAACATCTGCTCCTCTCCAGAGAAGGAACAATATTTCTGTTTAAATTTTACCTTCACCAATTCCATGGTAACCACCCTAAACATCTTCTACTGTGTATAGGTTGTACAATCTAGGTAATACGATGCATCAGGATCAGGTGCATCATAAGAGTGGCCAGACCTTATGTGATATAAACAGTGATATCACCTGGTGAACATGGACTGCAGCGGTTCAAGATAGCAGCTCATCAGCACATTGGCAGGGACAATCAGAGAAGGGCAACAGATGTCAGTGCTGCCCACATCCTATAAATGATTAAACATAATGCTCCAACAACAGAATAAGAATCTAATCTAATATAGACAGATGTGCTAGTGCAATGATGACATAAACTGACCAGAAGAATCACGTGAACCAACGTATGGGTTCTCTAGAGTAAGAGAGACAGAACATGATATAACATTTAAATAAACATTTTTGTGCGTGTGATCATTCTAGAAAAAGTGATTTGTCCAGTAATGACAGACAGGGGTCAAATAAAGCAAAATCAAATGCAGGTTCTAATTCACAACGGATTGGGTAACGACTTCCAAAAATAATCATAGAGAATTAGAACATTACAATTTGAATTACTGGCTCCAGTGTATCACTAACAGAGACAGCTGGGTCCGGAGTCAGACTGGAACCTGACATAAGGAAACAATCATTTCTAGGACCTTAGCACAGGTTTCTTTGTCAGGACGAGTGACGCAGGGATTTGTGTGGCAAACACGGATTGGAATCCCTATGACATCCGCAGGAGTGACTGCCTCCACCTGTCTAAGAGCTGGTATTCCCAAAGCGGGGACAGTTATTGCGGACTCCATGAATGTCTGTTATCTGAGGTGACAATAGTGAATCTGTCAGAGGAACAGAAAATAATTTGTTGTGTTTCATTCTTACAAGCAGTTCCACATTTACAGACAGAATTAGGACATGTGAAGATTGAAAAGACTAAGTATGAAAACCCCTCCGGAAGGAAGAAAGAACGGTGCAATAAATGTTAAGTGTTATTGTGTTTTTCCTAATCAAGTTCGATCCAGTAAAAAGTTTTCAAAATGATGGTTTGTAAATAGAATTTCGGAGTAGTTCCTGGCAATTACACACACACACACACACACACACACACACACACACACACACACACACACAATTCCTGTCAAAAGATAAGATTAACACAAGAAGACAGCTGTATAAATATTGCAAGTTATTCAGTCTCAATGAAGGACAGGGAGAGACACAAAAAGGATGCTGGGACAATGATATAGATGAACTATTAAAATGCTCACATTCTCGAAAATCCTTGAAATTTTAAACACATGAAGGACATGTGTTATTTATTTTCCAAAATTTCTGTGAAATCTGATTCGATCACCCTTTCAAGCTGTTCATTCCAGTTCATAACAAATCTTGCGTAAAAATAAATAATTTCATTTCTGTCTCTCAGTTCAATAAAATAAACTTTTGCCGACTGGTTCCTGACCGCCCTCCCAGTTGAAATACTCTCTCTTTATTTGCCCCAATCAAAACTTCATGATTTTGAATACTAATAAAAGTGTTCAAAAGATTGACAAGGAAATAAAGACAGAGAGAGAGACTTGGGATTTGGGAGAAAGAAAAACGGGGTGCTGACAGATAAAAACTGAGGAACAAAAAATAAATAACAGATGGAGAGAAAATGATTAAACAATGAAAGATAACAGCTATAATTTCCTTCCTTCATGAAAACCGGGAGTTCAGTGACTAATCCACTGACCATCAGTTATATCCGTGAATGGAAACTCTGAGCAGATCACACCAGGCTCATTTGTAAATGTGACCGCAATGTGATCTGTGTGACTCTGCCCTGACTCTGTGGGCAGATATAAGCCGCATTGTCAGATGTTCTCACCAGATTGTGGTCTCTGAATTTATCTTCTGCTCGGAAGTGAGATGTGCGGTTTGGAACCGGCAGCAGAGAAACAGGAAGTTGTGTTACCTGAGAATGAAACAACCGGGGCCAGTTTGATGTTATCACCGTGAACAGTCTTCCTGCCTGTGAGGGTGAACTCACTCTGACAGCCTGAAGAACAGTCACACAGATTGCTGCCGGTCTCAGCATTACATTCACTTCCATTGCCATTTTTGTGAATCAAGAGAATTGTCGTATTTGGTGTTTAAATAGGTTAATTAAAGGGAAAGTGGACTAAAGATTATCACCGAGAAAAAAGAGGGAAAATTAAAGCAACATTTTGTCCCCCAGAGGAATTCTAAAATTAAAAAAAAAGTGTGTTAGGCGTCGTGTCAGAGAAATCGAAGAGAGAGGTGAAGTGAGTGAACAGGTCTGTTTTCGGCACTGAATTTCCCTTGATGGGATTATTGTGCTTCATCTTTTCAGTCACAAGGCGACTTAAGCAAAAAAAAACATGACTTCTCTTCTCTCACTCAATGTCCAATACTTCAGTTTTACTGGTACCCAAGAGACGGATCCAGCTATTAGTTGAAAAAAAAATGTACCAGTAAAACTGAAGTATTGGACATTGAGTGAGAGAAGAGAAGTCATCCGATTTAGGCACAATCTGAGACAGAGAGAGACATAGAAAGAGAGAGACAGAGAAACAGAGAAAAACAGAGAGAGAGAAGGAGCCAGGGAGAGTGAGGGTGACAAGGAAAGACAAAGAGAGACAGAGAGTGGGAGAGAGAGAGGCAGGAATGGCGGAGAGGAGGGGAGAGAGAGAAAGAGGCAAGGAGAGAGAGAGATGCACACCAATGCCATTCCACAGATGGTGAATGATCTGCCGAGTGTTTCTGGCATTTTTTTTTCAGACCCCATGCAACTGCAATATATTTTTTTATGAACAACAGTTAGATTAGTAAAAGGATGGTCAATGGAGGGAAAGGTTTATGGATTGATTTAGACGAGGAAACTGAGATAAGTAAATTTCGGAGGGAATACCAGAGCTTCGGGCCTAAGCAGTTGAACACATTCCAAATTGAAAAAAAAAAGCAATAATTTAAAATATAACAATACAAACTGCAGAAAGTCAAACGTGGCATAACTGTCAAGACTTGTTCTGTAGCAATTTATTTTCTCGTTTTCTGGGAAACAGATAAGCAATCAATGATTAGATAAATATTCAGCCTGTTGGAACCCATGTGAGATATTGTAAGTCCACAATTCAGTCTCACACTGCCAGCGTATCAGTGAATGCTTTTAATAAAATGAGATAGACGAAATATTTTTCGCTAAAATCTGTGGTAAATTGACACAATGCAATACAATATTCAACTATTAAAATGTATCTCAAGAGGGATTGCTTGACGTGTTACAACGAGTGCTGCACCATTCTTCAGATACTGACCTGTCCCCCAATGCCATTTAATCACTTAGAAATTGTTAAAGCGTTCACGCTCAATACAATAACAGAGCAATTCGGCGTTTCTCACAGTTACTTATAGATATTAGCAAAATATAAACCTACACTTCCAAACAAGAATGACTGGCATCGGACAGGCACATCCATGTATATCATGATTGATAATACCTTGACAGGAAGCATATTCATCGTCCTATATTGAATTAAGAAAGACAGGTTCTTCCGTCATGCAAAGAGACAAATCTCGTGTAACATAAAAATACGTTGGATCTCAGGCAATATAATCAGATCTGTGCTGGACTTTAGTACGAATTGAGAGGACCTAATGTCACATAAATTGAGGGATGGTCCAGTGTAGATTAACGAGAGATACAAGCGAATGTAATATAAAGAGGGTCAGGATCTACCGCCGTATAATTAAAGATTGGATCTGGTACAAAATAAGTAGAAGTATGGAATGGTGTGATGTAATCAGAGAGATGGTTCCGTTAATTCATAACTAATAAAGCAGTGTCTTCTGTACACTGGCTCTTTTGCCAGTGGATTACAGTTTCTTCCTAATGAGTAAAACATTCTCATTCATAGCTTTGAATTTTGTACTAAATCTCCCATAGACTGGTCAGTTCGAAGAGAAACAAACTCAGTGTTCAGCTGTTATGATAGTGGAACTCATGCATCATTAACGTCAAACTCTCAGACCTTGTGCCTCGCGTGTTTCCAGATGTTATTTTAAGAATTGATGGAAGTTTTACATGGGTTCCCATTAATCATTGCCATCGAGTCAGAATAAGATTGAAGACCAGGAAAAAACTTGCCTCTGACAATTAAATATATCCGTGTAATATTGGACACTGATTTCAGACTTTAGACACAGAGAGCTAAATTGCATAATATCAAAATACAAAATGTGATCAGTTAGTAGTCTTATCTCACAGGAATCAACATCATTTTTGAAACAGATACCTGAACGTATAATCCAACCTGTGACCCAGTGATGAATGTTCAATTATTCAATTATTAGATGTGATGATACTTAATTATAGCAATATTATTATTAAGCTGGTAATACAGAATTTTGAAATAGTGCTCTGGGGACTGGAGTTCGAATCCCAACCCGAAAGCTGGGGAAATTCAATTCAACTAATTTGTTTCAACTGAAACAAAACGTTCTTTTGCAATTAATAGCAATCATATTTCATCAAAGCTCATCTTCTTCTCTCGTGGCGTTAAGGAGAGGGAATTTTACTTCTTACTTATAAAGTACAGACAATTGTCAGGAGAAGCAGCAGGCCTGAGGATTGTGAATTAAACGAATGAAGGCGAAATGATTGGGGGGGGGGGGGAGCGGGGGGAAATAGATTATGAGAATAAAACTGCAGGGAACATTAGACATGCAATGGCGGCACAGTAGCACAGTGGTGAGCATTGCTGCTTCACAGCGGCTCGGATTCGTTTGCCCTCTTGGGAGACAGCCTGGGTGATCCTGTACACTCTCCCTGTGTCTACGTGGGTTTCCTCTGAGTGCTCCGATTTCCATGCACATTCTGTGTTGGTTAGAAGAATTCACCCGGAGAAGCGCCAGACTGCGGTGACTTGGGGATTTCACGGCAACTTCATTGCAATGTTAATGTAAGCCTTATCTGTGACTTTTTTTCATAAACTAATTATAAAAATGGCTATAAATATCTGAACGGACAAAGATCAGTAAAGACAAATGTACGAAACTTGCATTCAGAATCCAGACAAATCACAATAGGGAAGGAAGAAATGTTGATGGAATAGACAACAAAGTTTGACTCCATCTTCACAAAAGAGGACACAAGTGCCTTTCAAAAAATGTCATGGAACCAAGGTGATAGTTGGAAGACGGCATTGAAGAATACTAGTATTAATAGAAAAATCATGTTGGGGAAATTGATACGGTTAAAAGTGAAAAATCACCAGGGTCTGATAATCTACATCCCAAAATATGAGTGGAAATGGCCCCGGGGGATATTGGATGCATTGGTCATCATCTTCTAAAATTCGATACACTCTGGAGCAGTTCCTACAGATTGTAACTCCAATGCACACAATGGAAGGGAGAGTAACAATGATGAATTACAGCCTGATTTTTGTATCAGTGAAGATGTCAGAGACTGTTATCAAAGATATGATAGCAAAATACTTGAAAGGCATCAACGGAGTTGGATGAAGACAGGATGATCATAAGAAAGCCATGCTATTCTTAACAAACCTACTTGCGTTTTTTAGTTAATATAAATGATAAAATAGGCAAGGAGGAGGGGGTGGACCACCGTACGTGGTGTATTTTGACTTTCAGAAGACATTTGAGAAGGTTTCTCATAAAATATTAGAACACTACATTAAAGCACGTGGGATAGGGAGTAACGTATAGACATAGGTATATAAATTATTGACAGATAAGAAAGTGAGGGTGGAAATAGATGGAGATTTTTCCCGAGTGTTTTTTCAGTCCATAGTGGGGTACCACAGGGCCCCAACTTACTTTATTTATTCGTCACAAGTACGCTACAGTAACATTGCAATGAGGTTACAGTGAAAATTCCTGAGACACCACACTCCAGCTCACTTTCGGGTACACACACCTGAGGGAGAATTTATGCCAATGCACCTAAGCAGAATGACTGTGGGGCTGTGGGAGGAAACCTGAACACCTGGGCGAAACCCACATAGACACGGAGAGAACGTGCAGACACCGTACAGCAATGGCCCAAACCGGGAAATGAACCCAAGTCCCTGGCACTGTGGCCAGTGGGATCTGGATGGGGGAATCAATTGTAGCATGTTCAAAATGGTTGGCGATACAAAGTTTGACAAAAGTGTGAACTGTGAGGAGGGTCCTGGGGATAGCGCGAGGGGCTGGGAGCGGGGTGGAGGAGACAGGGGGGCTTCAATGTGATCTGGACAATTTGAGTGAATGGGTGAACACGTAGCAGATGCCTTACAACGGGGGTAAATGTACAGGTATATACTGGTGTGTAAAGCCGAAAGCAACATATAAAAGCAAGTGTGATGTAAAAATGGATCTGGGTGTCCTTTTGCACCAGTCAATGAAATTTTAGACGCATGTACAACAAGCAATTAGGAAGGCTTTTGTTGCAAGAAGACATGAGATCAGAATTAGAGAAGTCTTACTGCAGTTTCCCTGGGCCTAGAAAGAGTGCAGAAGGGATTTATTAAGATGCTATCAGGACTTAATGGTTTGATTTATAAGGAGAGGTTGGATAGACTGGGCCTTTTTTTTCTCTGGAGCGTAGAAGGCAGAGGGGTGATCTTATAGACTCCTATAAAATGATGAGGGATACAGATCAGCAAGATAGTTAATATCTCGTCCCAAAGATAGGGGAGTCTAAAACTAGAGGGAACAGGTTTAAGGTGAGAGGGGAGAAATACAAAAGTGTCCAGAGGGGCAATTGTTTCCACAGAGAGAGCGGTGAGTGTCTGGAACAAGCTGCCAGAGATAGTAGTCGGTGTGGTTACAATGTTGTCTTATAAAAAGCATTTAGCCAGTTACATGGGTATAGAAGGATATGGGCCAAATTCAGACAATAGGGATTAGTTTTGGTGTTTAAAAAAGGGCGGCATCGGCAAGTCGGTCCGAAAGACCAGTTTCCATGCTGTAAACCTCTACGATTCTATGACTGAGATGATTGGCTTTACACTACTAGAACCATCTTACTCTGTGCTCGGTATGACTGCAGCCAGTGAAATATTTTCCCCTGGATCCCCATTGATTGAAGCTTTGCTCAGGCTCCTTGCTGTGACAGTCGGTCTAGTGCTGCGCTGATGTCGAGGGCAGGCTGCTAATTCAATAATCCTTGATTCTTTCTATTATGTTGACCGAGTTCCGCTCATTGGGCGGAAATTGGTCGAGTTGGATTTGTCCTGCCTTTTGCGATCAGGCATGTCTGCCAACATTCCACAATGTTGTGTCTTTGATAGTGTCATAGCTGTACTTGAATAGATTGGTAGGGGCACAGCTAGTCCCACAGCAAAAATCGTTATTATTGTTGCTGAAGTATTGTCAGGACGAATAATCTTTACATTGTCCAATGCTTTTAACATGG
>JARDVH010000194.1:5775936-5787334 GCA_030324005.1 Negaprion brevirostris
AGATCCCTTCTTATTGATTGTGTCTTTGTGTCCGGTGTAACACATGGAAATCCCTACTTCTGACCTCATGTTGGATGAAATGTGTCATTGATGAAGCAATAGAAGATTGTTGGTCCCAGAACAGCCCCCTGCTGAACTCCTGCAGTGATATCTCAACTTAGATGTTTGACCTCCAACAACAAATGCCATCTTGCTTTGTGCTGAATATAACTCTAAACAGAGAAGAATTTCCCGCCGAAACTTGTTCACTTGAGTTTTACTTGGGCTCCTCGATCCCACCCTCATTCAAATGTTATTGGGGGGTGGGGGTGGTATGGGCGCGGTGACACAGTGATTAGCGCTGCTTCCTCACAGTTCAATTCCCGATATGGGTCATTGTGTGTGGAGTTAGCAAGTTCACCCCGTGTCTGCTTTTGTGGCCTTTGGGTGCTCCTGTTTCCTCCCACAGTCCAAAGATGTGTGGGTTCGGTGGATTGGCCATGCTAAATTGCCCCATGGTGTCAGGGGGACGAGTTAAGGTAAATACATGTGGTTATGGGGATAGGGCTCTGGTGGAATTGCTGTTGTTGCAGACTCGATGGGCTGAATGGCCTCCTTAACCACTGTAGGATCCTATGATTCTATTCTATGATGTCAAGGACAGTCACTCTGATGTATGTGAGATGGAAAGTGTGTGAGAGGGTGTTTGGGGGTGTGTGTGTGAGCGTGTGTGAGAGAGAGAGGGTGAACGAGTGTGTCAGGGTACTTGGCAGTGGTAGACTGCGTTTGCACGTGTCTGAGACAGTGGGCTGCGTTTGCAAGAGGGGACAGTGTGTCTGTAGGAAAGCAAAATAATATGTTCATGAGTGTGTGAAAGTGTGCATGGGATTGCGTGTGAGTGACAAAGATGTGGGCAATGTGTGTGGGTGGTAGAAGCAGTGTGTTTAAGTGTGTGTGTGTGTGTGTGTGTGTGTGTGAGTGTGAGTGTCAGAGAGAGAGAGAGTTTCGTGTGTGAGAGAGAGACGTTGTGTATGAGAGGGTGTCAGACACATGAATACTTTTGCACGTGTGTGAGACAGTGATCTGTGTGTGCAAGAGAAGTGTGTGTGAGAGAAAGGATCTGTGAGATAGAGAATGTGTTTGTGTGAGAGAGTGTGTTTGAAGAGTTATTCTTTATGTGTGTGAGAGTGTGTCTCTGTACTTCAATGTGTGTGTGTGTGTGTTTGTGTTTGTGTGTGTGTGTGTGGAGGGGCGAGCAGAGCATGTGTGAGCGAGAAAAAGTGTGAAAATTAGACAGAGTAGATGTGTGAGTGTGTGTGAGTGAAACAACTGTTGAGAGAACATGTGTCTGTGATGGAGTATTTAAGAGATACATTGCGTACACATGTGTGTTCGCGTGTAAGAGACGGGAGAGACTGTGTGCGTGTGATAGAATGATGTTTGAGAGACAGAGTGTGTTTGAGAGCAAGATTGTGCATGTGTGACACAATGCGTAAGGGATTGAGCTTGTGAAAGAGAAATATGTGCCTGTGTGAAACAATGCGTCTGCAAGTGTTCGTATGAGAGAGAGGAGCATGTGACTGAGTGTGAGACGGAGTGAGAGTACTGAAGAGAGAACGTGAGAGGGATAGTGCGTGTATGTGCGTGCGTGTGTGTGTGTGTGTGTGTGCGTGACAGAGAATGTGTGTTCGAGACTGTGCTTATGTGAGAGATTGTGTCTGTGTGTAAGAGTGCGTGTTAGAGTGTGCGCATGGGTCTCTGTGAGCGAGTGTTTGTGAGAGAGCGAGTATGTGAGAGCAAGAATGTACAGGTGCGAAATAGTGTGTGCAAGAGAGAGAGAAATATCTGTGTGTGTGAGAGAGAGATGCGTGTGCAAGAAGAATTGAGAGAGAGTGTGCGTGAATAAATGTGAGACAACAGCGTGTGTGACAGAGTGTGAAAGAGAGAGTCTGTGTGCGAGAGCGTGAGACTGTGCTTACGTGAGTGTATGTGTTGCGTGTAAGAGAGAATGTGTATGGGGTTGTGTGCGTGAGTGCTTTTGTGTATGAGGGTATGAGAGACTGATTGAGAGAGCGAGTGTATGTCTGTATTTGTATTTGAGAGAGAGTATTTGGACTGTGAGAGAAAGAGAATGCAGGAGAGAGATATCGTATGAGAGAAAAAGTATTGTGCGTATGTATGTGGGCATGTGTGAGAGAATATGAACGTGTGTATGTGTGTATTTATGTGTGTGAGTGTGTGATGTGTGTTAGTCTCTATCTGGCTGATTCAGTCTGGAAAAGCACACTCACTCCACACGTACTCACCCACGCACACAGTAAGTGGGAGTGACAAGTGAGCACAATAGGGGCTGTGGGGCAAAGGTTGGAAAAACAGTTAAATCTTTCACAAGTCAGTCACAATTGAATAATTTCCTCTTTCCTCAAGGAGCGAAACTTGTAAAATCTCACCAAATTTGACACAATCCGGTGCAAAGCCACCCACAAGATTACGCGCCCCTTCATTCACCCTATTCGCTCTCTCCATCACTAACAAGCAGTGTCAGCAGTGTGTATTATATACAACATGCACTGCAACAGTTCACCAAGGCTTCATAGAATACACTGCCCAAACCCGCTGCCTTTATATCCTAACAGGACAAGGGTAGCAGTCACATACGAACACTATTAGCTGCAAGCTCCCCTCCAAAACACACACCACCCTGACTTGAAACAATATCTCAGTTCATTCATAGTCGCTGGGTCAAAATCCTGGAACTTTCTGCCTTACAGCACGGCGAATGCCTGCAGCATATGGACTGCAGTCAGTCAAGGAAGCTTCATATCAACACTTTGTGAAGGAGCAATTAGGGAAGATTAAAAATTCTGGCCGAGCAAATGACTCTAAACGACTTTGGAAGATTAAAAATAAGATGCAAATGAATTTGACCCTTTAACTGTCATACTGAACAGGTCAGGGGCTGCTGTAGTATGGAGCACAACATAGTAAATCTTACTTTGTATTTGCTCATCGAACATTCCCAAGGCCGGTACATCACTGCTTAAAAATCACCCAATTCTCCCTCAACAGTCTGAAGTTTCTGCTCTCTCTGATGGTCACAATATGCTTTAGGGATCTCATTTCTGAGACAGCGAGTCAAATATCAAGTCAAACTGTCACATTTCTCACAGGTACAAGTGTATTGAAGAAATAAATCAAATTTCACTCCCCGAAATACAGCAGAAGGAACCAAAAGATTTACAACCAGTCAGGGAGATTCCTGGTCCCAACGCAGCGATCACGTGCACAGAAACAGAACAGACTCAAACGGTGCAACAGTCGAGTTCCCAACAGGTTGATTTGTTCAATCTGTAAATTTCATTCAAACTGTTGGATTCTCATTGATCAATGGTCAACTTACAACAACAGATAATCAATAACTTATTTTAAATTAAACTGGTATTCATTTGAAAACTCCCTTCCACTTTTAATTATTTATCTCTGTCTGTATCACCTCTCGAAAACAATGTAAAATGTAATTTCGCTGAAAACGAGCAATCAAAAATGACAGATTCAGGCAGTTCAATGTCCCTAACAGAGATGCAGTGACACAGTAACAGTTTAATGTCCCTAACAGAGATTCAGTGCCACAGTAACAATTCAATGTCCCTACAGAGATGCAGTGACACAGTAAGAATTAAACTAACCAAGAAACATTTACATTGAAAATTACCTGATTTGATCTAATTTCTTAATTAAATGTAATCAACAAAATAATCAAAGCAAAATACTTTATCGAGCTGAGCATAGCTGAGAAAAGAAACGTTTTGTTTCTGAATTCATTTTCGATACGATTAAATATTCTCTAAAATGGATGATATTTTATGCGCCGATGCACTATTTAAGGTCTTTTGTTTTGGATTAATTAGCACCAATATTATATTTTGCTTTTGTTAATTGGCAGTTAGTTCTCCTGTTACTGGTTTGTACTCCGTAATAAAATCAGTTTTCAATCATCAAAACTTGTCTTTGCCTGGAACACTGTGGAGTAATTAGGTTCCAACTAAATCTTCAACAATAAACTTCAAATTACTGATTGGAAATATTCAGACATCTGTAACTCATTTGCTTAAATCGAATCCCATTATAAATGTTTTTCATTTCCACTTTTACTCCAGATGCCTTATTCTAACCTACAAACGTATTAAAAATGCATGCTTCTGAATTTGTATTTGCTATAACGGCCTGGCAGTTTGAGATCAATCAAATTGCTTCTTAGATTTAATAATTTAGACAATCCATATAATTTAGTTACTGAACATATCGTTTAATTTAAGAAAATCTGAATTAAACAGTGAAAAATTCAATGAGGACAATTGATTCAAATCCTGTCCAACACTGAAACATGATGCACAAAATAAGTCGAGACCTTTTCTTCAGTGTAATATTGAATAAGAATTCAACATAATGCTCAATTAGAATCAATTCCTCTATTCTGTCATTTATTCATCCAATAACTCTGCTCTGTGTTCAGCAGTAATGGAGACAGGATGTTATTATTAGTTTTATAATATTATCATAATATTTTTATATAAATTAATCTTTTTGAATTTCAAGTATTAACTTGTCAATCTCTAGCCAGTTTCTATGGACACCTTATGACGATTCAAACACCGTTATAAAAACAATTGCCTAGTGTTAGCGAATTCCACCTGTCAGAAAACTGTGTTCACTCTGCCAAGTTCATTCAAACTGAGGGATTCTAATTGATCAATTGTCACAGTACGACAACAAAAATCAATAACTTATTTTAAATTAAGCTGATATTCATTTCAAAATTCCTTTCGAATTTTACCTACCTGTCCCTGTCCGTCTCAAATCTCGAAAATTGATCAAAAAACATTTTTTCCTGAAAATGAGCACCTCAAATGTAACAAATTTAGGGTAGTGCAATGTCCCTAACAGAGATATAATGACACAGTATGAATTATAATTCATGATTTATTTTAAGCTGTGAGCATCAGTTAACGTGAATAAAATGCTCTAACATATATTTTATTTTTTTCCGATACCCGTTTGTTTTATCCTGACAAGGATTTTTAAACGTATTTTGTCTCTTTTTCCATTTGGCTGGAAAAAGTGTGACCACTCAGGATCACTGAGCTTAAAGAATACAGAAGCATTTGAAAAACAGCAACCCATTTCACAAATTTTGAGATGAGATTAGTGGTTAATTATCTCGGCATCTAACTACAAATTACTTGGAAGGAATGTTGAGCCTGCACAGAAAAGATGTAATAATCGGACACAGAAATTGCCAAACAGCAACGTCTTATTCTCCAAAACTCATATTTAAGTGAATGCGAACTTCATCGGGATTTCACAATTAATGCAAAGTATCTCGTTGAACTGAGCGCTGCTGCGGAAACAGCTTGTTATCATTGAAATAGTTTTTGAAATTATCACAAAATATTTCCAGCCTAGAAACGTTTCTGGTCATGTTCGTTGTGTGCAACGCACAACAGAACTATGAGGAGGGATTAATGAATATAAAATATAAAATAATCTTTGTTGAATATGGAGTTATATTAGCGATTTAAAAATATTTGCCTTATATTCATTTTACGATTAAACTTGTTAAGGAGAAGCTTTTAGTTACAGCAAAGAGTTAGTCTCCGAATGAACGTTGTATGTCATGATTTATTTTAATTTGTAAACGTTAGTTAAAATGCTGTGATATCTTTATTTTTTCCCAAAACCTGCCTGTTTCCTCCCTACAAGGATTTTCAACCTCATAGATCGTTTGCACTCAACCAGAAAACATGTAACCGCTCAGTGTCACCGAGTTTAAACACTGCAGAAACGATGCTGAAACACCAAACCATTTCACACACCATAAACATTCACAGTGACCAAACCACAGAACCTCCTCAACAGAAACACATCAAAACACATCAATGAGGGAATGAATCCGTTTCACGGAGGCTCAACTCAATAATCCATCCAACAAAATCAAAAATATCATTGCAAGAAAATCTCAATATCCAATCCGGCAAACCAGCCCGTCATATGAATGGCTAAACTAAACAGAAATCTGGAATAAGAGCAATAGCATTGGGAGGAGGTAGAATATGTCTAACAAATTAACATTGAAACTTTACCACATTTTATTCATATCGGGCCATATTTCGAACAGATTTCAAACATACTTAAACATTTTGATAGTAAAAGCTACAGCCATCTGGTTCCACCGAGGTAAATCACTGCATGTATCCCAAATTGTAAATGCAATGGCAAAGTAGGTTTTGGACGAGCGGCATAAACCGTGATTTGGTTTAACAGCAATTATCAGTTACAATTAAAAAAAAATACAAATACAATAAAGCCTGATTTCTCTGTGCAGGCATACGTCAAATAGTTTAAAACCCGCAGACTTTGTATTCAACCATAAACCGTATAACAGCTCAGTATCACGGAATGTGAACAATGCAGAATCGCCAAAACATTTCACAAATTTTACTTATTCAATATCACCCAGACAGAGAATCTCCTCACCAGAAAAATGCATCACTGAGGGACTGAACCCCGGTTCATGCAGAAGCAGCTCAATTCTACAAACAGTTTCAACAGAATCAAATTTCACATTTGCAGAAAATCGCAATTTAAAGTCCAGCCAATCCGTCCATTACCAAAGTAACTAATAATCACAATAAGCACAAGAATAACATAACAAAACCAACATTGTGAATAAGCGGAACATGTTCATGACATTAATGTAGAAACTTTAACACATTTTGTAAAGATTAGGTTACATTTCAAACACTTGTGGAGGAAATGTGCAACTCGCTGCCACGAGATCTCACCGAGACTAAACAATGCAGAAACACCGAACTGTTTAACAAAAGGAAGGCATTTAAAGTAACCCAGCCACACACTGTCCTCAGCAGATAAAGATCAAGTCACAAGAGGCTGAATCACTCAGTATTAACTTTTGACAAATAACAGTAGAACTCTATAACCCCCATTTTAAGCAGGAGCACGTGAAACATTGTAAAGATTTTCAGCACAGAATCCACCAAACCACATTTCAGTGAACAAGTGAATTAATAAAATCGAGAAAAATATAAAACAAAAACTCAAATCAAACACTGACTAAATAAATGCATGGTTCTTACCTGCAGTCACCGTCACCATGGTCCCTTGTCCCCAGTAGCCCATCTCGTCACAGTGTCACATTCTCTAGGCTGGGTCATACAATAACCATCCCTGCACAAAATAGAGAGAAATCCATCAGTACTTACAAAAAATCACAAGCCAGAGGGAAAGTGAATCACTGCATTTTCATGAAATTATTATTGCACTGGTGGATACTGTTCGCTCTACATAAATAACCCTAATGTTTCATATTTCACAGAGGATCACATGATCAAGATATTGAAAACACTAACTGATAATCAAATAGTTATCATAATTTTTCCACCTTAATTCTCGTTATTTGTGTAGTGCTGGGACATAAATAGTACAGCACTGTAAATAACGCTGGATTGTAAAACAGAGCACTGCCCCAGCCTCGGTCAATTAGTGCTGAGGAGTTTTTGTATTGACAGGAACTGCTGTGCCACCCACCTATCACAGTGAGACACAGCATGCCAAATACTGTGCCCGCCTGCTAACTGTAAAATACAGAGATTTAATTCCACTGCTGTCTCAAAAACCGGATTCTGCCTCATCCACGAGCGAATGAGTCAGTTATTTCAGCCTGACCTAGTCATTATATTCATAAAGGATATCGGATTGCTCTGAAACCCTTTGTGTAGATTTAGCACATTGGTCAATATAGATTTTACGGGGAGAATTTTATGTGTTTTTCAGAAACTAATATTACTTCCACACATTATTTCATTGAAGCCTCGTTTATTTTGAAAATTCTGCCGTGGTACTGATTACCAATTTGAACAATCTCTTTCCCTGAGGTTTTTGTTTGAGGGTGTCGCTGTGCTCAGCATTGTGACCCCCTGTTGTATCACAGTGACACACACCCGCTCAAAAACTGCACTCACTCTCTGTTCAGTGCTGCCGCTCGATATTTACTTCAAATAGACCATTATTTCGATGTAATTTACAATTTATGCAGCGGTTTACAAAACACAATCTAGAATCACCTCCACCAAGTATCAGAAATAGTAAAACGAGCATTATATCCAGGTGTGTAATTGCTGAAACTGTTAACAGTTAATATAAACAGAGTGAAAATCTCAGCCCATTATGCCTGTTTTCTTGATTTAATGTTTTATTTTCACTAAGTTGGGTTTGTCAGAATAGGTTTGTGTTTTGGTTCTGATCACTGTCGTTATTATTATATTTAAAACAGATACTGACCTTCAGGTTACGATGGAGGTTTCTGAATTCCCTCTCGAGCAGTTCTTGTCCGGGTGCAGCCCTGGTTCCTCTCGCTGTGTCTCTTGCACAGTAATAGATGGCTGTGTCTTCGATCTTCAACCTCGTCATCTCCAAAGAGAAGATGTTGTTTGAAGTGTCTTTGGAAGCAGTAAATCGATCCTTAATCGCTGGGGCGTAGTAGTTGTCTGATGAAGTATGGTAGCTAACCAGACACTCCAGCCCCTGTCCGGGAACCTGTCGGATCCAGAACGTGCGGTAGCTGCCAAGATTGAAGCCGCTGGTTTTACAGGTCAGTGTCAGGGAGCCTTCGGGACGCCCGGTCTCTGTCTCTGGCTGAGTCAACACAACCTCCGACTGGACACCTGTAAAAATAGATCAAAAAACCCCGAGGATTAATCCTGGTGTAATGATTGCTGACTTTGCAACAAAGATTGAGACGGTAACAGTGAGAGACTTGGACAATTAAAAAAAAAACTACTCACCGGATAAAAAAGTCAGCAACAAACTGAGAGAAATGGCCGACCTCATCTTTCTGGTGATTTGGGGGAAACGGTTGTGTCAGGAACTCAGTGAACAAACCAGCTCCCGGACTGTTGGATTCCGGTCCCAGTGAGCGGTATTTAAATACCCGGCAGAAGGGGGCGGCTTTCCAGGCGCCGCCTGTTGATTCCCTGCTGGAGGCGGCGACTGGATCCACGTCCCACCTTCCACACCCGCAACAGAATGGAGTCCCAGATTTACAAAAGGTTAATATTGAAATTGCCAAGTTATATGTAACGAGATATTTATTTGGCTGAATCGATTCATTGCAATGTCTCCATTATTTCTCATAATGATATTTCAATTTGTCGTTTTTTATGTTTTTTTTAAACTAATTATATATATGGTGCTTTTCTTACCACGCCCGTGACGAGCAGACAAACGTAAAAATTATGAAATTACACTTCCAGAAAATAAAGGGACCATCAGTCTGTTTTGCAATAATTCTATCATGTTACAATAATGAAGCATAATTTATCAGTCCAAAAATGTGTGGGATAGTTGATTGGCCATGATAAATTGCCCCTTGATGTCAGCAGGCTTAGCAGGGTCAATATGTGGGGTTACGGGGCTAGGACAGGACCTGCATGGGATTGTTGTCGCGCAGCTCGATGGGCCAAATGGCCTCCTTCTGCACTGTAGGGGTTCTGTGATAAGAGGAATTGTTATCGATTTCTGTAATTAAATGCGGCGGATGAACAAAGACATTCTACTTGCAGTGTGGATGGCTATCACTGCACATTTTGGTTTTGAAGATAACATGAGTTTCCTCGCATTATACAGTGTTTGCTGACATTTCTCAAAATGCCTCTGCTCTATGTAAATTAGGGGTGAAACAAACCCGCCTGACAGAGAAACATAAAATTGACTTCGACATTGACAGAGAATTGAATGAGTCGGAAGGCACGCGGCGATCAGTAGTGTTCTCCTTCAGCATCCAAATCATTGTATTGGCCACCGGCTACAGAACAATCACTGGTATTGGGAACACAGGATATCAGGGTTTGTTTTTTGTCACATTAACATTATTACACGAATAATTTTTTTATCTTCATTTCAACCAGGTTATGAACTGACCCGTTATCCACTCATTGGCAACTATGACAGGGTTTGTTAAAGAATCAAAATCAGGTTATATTGTAAGAGACTAGAATGCTAATCAGGTACAAGAGACACTGTTGTTTAAATGAGGTGCAGAATTTTCAGAGTATCCCAGCAATCTCTGGTTTCAAGGCACTTTTATGATTTTCTTTTAATTATTTTCGCGATTACACTGATCTCATTAGACTGGGAGATTGTGGCCATCAGCATCTCTCTCTTTCACACTTCGTGAAGCTGTTCAAAAGAACAGGTTTTAATTATTGGAATGACATTTACTCGAAATGAAATAGCATCTGGTCACTTTATTGTTTTCCGATATACTTAATCGCAGAATTAACAGGGCATTAAAAGAAAAAAAAATTAGAATCATAACGATTTAAAATGCGTCTTCATTGTGCGAATGAAACCATTATTGTTTAAATGGTTGATTTCCATTTTGTCCATTCAGGTTCACGCTCATCTGTCCCATACAATATTTGGAAGCAATCCAGGCTGCTGCCAAATGCTCAAAATTATTGACAGGAAACATCTGGCGGGTGTTATTCAGTAAATCAAAGGTCGATATCCTCAGCACTGATCGCTTGGCTCCAAGCCAACATGGAACCTATTTATAAATAAATCTACTCAGTAACAGTACTGGGGGCATGTCAATTCTTTCAATTTGTTGTTCAATGTGATAATTTCCCATCTCTCAGAAAAGAAACGTTAGGCAGCTTCTCTGGCGTGCTGTTAACAATAATGATGATTTCCCCAACACACTAGGATATTGTGTTGGATGGATCAAGATAATTACAGGCAGACTGTGAGGGGTGACTCAGAGGGAGGATACATGTTGTAAAGCATGAATACGTATGTTTGTGTTTTCTTTTCCCTTTACCCTTCCGTGGGATGTTTGAATTTGGTGGAACGTTTTGCCTGTCCCAAATTCCCTTGAACTGATTCGTTTTCTTGGCGACTTCTGAAGATGTCAGTCAGTCATTTTGCTGTCCATCTGGAGTCACATTCTTGTGAGACCAGGTAGCGATGGCAGATTTCCTCCACTGGGGAATCAGAGAGGTTCCTATGGTCGCCATTAGAATCTATTCCACATTTATTAATTGAATTCAAATTCCACCAGTTCCAATGGCCCGATTTAAATCCCTGTCCTCACATCATTTCCCTGGGCCTCTGGATCACTGGATCTGATAAATTAATATTACGTCACCATCTATGAAAAAAATGAATACACGATTTTTGATGCAGGAATGAATGACTGTTGAATGAATTATAGTTGGAAGAATCAGTCAATAGTAGCACGTTGCGGAGAGTTACAGGTCAAAGAGATCTCTAGGCACATGTTCATAGCTCCTTCAAAGTAGAGTACAGGTCGATAGAGTGGTGAAGAAAGCATTCGGCATGC
>JARDVH010000194.1:5787344-5798176 GCA_030324005.1 Negaprion brevirostris
CACAGGAGTTGGGATGTCTTGTTGAAGTTGTCCGAGACATTGTTAAGGCCACACTTGGAATATTATGTGCAATTCTGGTCACACTATTATTAAACTAGAAAGAGTGCAGGAAAGATTTACTAGGATGCTATCGGGACTTGATGGTTTGGGTTATAATAATAGGCTAACTAGAACGTTTCTTCTCTGGAGTGTAGGAGGCTGAGGGGTAACCTTAGAGAGATCTATAAAATAATGAGGGGCATCGACAAGATGGACAGTCAATATTATTTTCCCAAAATTAGGGGACTCTAAGCTTGAGGGCATAGATTTAAGATGAGAGGGGAGAAATGCAAAATTGTTTCACAGAGAGGGTGGTGAGTGTCTGGAACAAGCTGCCAGAGGTAGTAGTAGAGGCAGGTACAATTGTACCTTTTTAGAAAACATTTAGGTATTTACATGTGTACGATGGGTATAGAGGGATATGGGCCAAATGCAGCCAATTGGGATTAGCTCGCAGGTTAAAAAAAAGGGAGACATGGACAAGTTGGACCGAAGGGCCTGTTTCCACGCTGTAAACCTCTATGACTCTATGACTCGATGAATGACAGCTGGATGCCTGAATATATTGAATGAGGAATCAGTGAATTGATTGATGAATGCATTGATAGATGGTACTGAAAGATGTTGTTCTACATTCCCATATTTCTGCTTGACTACTTCATATATTGAATCAGCTCCTTTATTCCACGTTGCAGTCAGCCTAATATATTCAATCCTTCCAGAGTTTCTGGGTGAAATCCATCCTGAGTTTATCAGGAGTTAGCAAACTGATCCTCACAACGAGGGAGGCGAGATTTTCCTGTGGCTCGGATGGTTCATTTCTCTGCTGATGCTGAATTTTCATATCCAAGATAAAAAGAAGGAAGATGATTGGACTGAGGAGGGAGAATTGTAATATTTGAAACATCTGGCTCTTTCATACGCAACAAATTACTCAACATGCCCTCACCCAAATTAGTGAAGGGATCAGACTGCAAAGTAAATAATGTGGCAACAGAAAGGTTGTGAGACTCACTGGAAAACTACAAGTGTTACATTACTTCCCAAAACTGTGCAATAATGAATAGGGATTTAAAGATTCAGTAACTTCACATGAGGTATGGGTGGTCACATTTGTATCATCACTTTGAAAATCATCACACACTCCAGCTATCCGGACTTTCTGTGTGATGATGAGGTGATTACTTGTCAATGAAGCGCAGAGGCTGCTGGGTAGCTGTTCATTACCCTCGGTCTAAATTAATTCCATTCCCCACTGAATTCTGGGACAAGTTTTATTCCTTGGTGACAAAAAAGCCAATAAAATGTCAGTAAATGTTAATATCAATAAATTATACGAAGCAAAGTTCAGTTACCTATTGTATAGAATTAAACATTTAAAACAAACAGAAAATCTCAGCAGGCCTGACAGCATCTGTGGAGACAGATTAGAGCCAACATTTCGAATCTGGAGAATGCTTCGGAAGAGTATTGCTGATGCGTTGGAGAGATCATCATTGTTTCTAACAAGGTGTCAGAGAAGCTGAATAACTTTCCTATGAGAAAGGAATCGTTAAAATAGCTGCTGTTTAATTCTATACACTATTTCGAGACACACACAATTTGTGTCAATTCATATACGATCCCAAATATCATAATCAACTTCTACATCCTAACTAATCTAATCAAAGCCTCAATCACTAACAGTATCCGAAAAAAAATCTTCCTAATCCCTATCCAGCCTCATCATTTCCCAATTTCATCACCCTCTTCAATTCCCTCTAAATGATAATGGGTCATCCTGACTCGAAACGTTGGCTCTATTCTGTCTCATGATATGAAGATGCTATTAAATAAAATTTACGATCAAATAAATTGGTTGGACTCAAATCTCATGTTGTCAGACTTCTTACTCTATTCTCTCTCCACAGGTGCTCTCACAGCTGTTGAGATTTTACACATTTACAGTTTTGTTTGGTTCAGTTTCCAGAATCCGCAGTATTTCCTTCAACAAAGTGCTGAATATAATTGATGAAGTCATTGTTTATCTTTATGGATTGATGATAATTGGTGAATTGGAACAGTCTCGCCTGGAAATTCCCCTCCAAGACACTAATAAACCTCTTTTGGACATATATTGGACATATATTACCGTTTTTTTTTAATGTCGCTGGGTCGGAATGCAGGAGCACCCTCCCTAACAGCACTGTGGATATAACTACACTGCAGGTTTTGCAGCAGTTCATGAAGGGCGCTCACCCCCAGCTTACCGAATGCAATTAGCAATGGGGAATAAATGGTGCCCTCAGCAGCATCGCCCACCTTTTATAAATCAATTTCAGATACACTAATCCTTATGAATGAATGGGAAATGGCGAATGAAATTATTAAATTGCGAATGGGTGACAGTTATGCAGTCATTTTAAAAATGATTCCAGTTATTTTACCAGAGATTTATGTGTGGTGATGAGGTGATTACTTGTCAATAAAGCACAAAGGCTGCTGGGTAGCTGCTCCTGATCCTCGGTCTGACTTCATTCAATTTCCCGCTGAATTCTGGGACAGATTTGATTCTTTGGTGACAGAAAGGCCAAAGTGATTTGAATAAATTCGAATCTCAATAAGCTACATTAAATAGCCTGCAATTATATGCACACCAAATAAAATGCTGAAAATAATATGTGAAATACTTATTTATTTTTTGTGATTTGGAGATTATTAGTAATATTAGCGCCAGGCAATGACCATCTCCAAAAACAGAGAATCTATCCATTGCTCCTTGTCATTCAATGATATTACAATACTGAATCACCCACTATAAACATCGTTAGGGTTACTATTGACTAATTGCTGAATTAACTCGGCATATAAAAGCTCGGATGGAATATCGGGTCAGCTTGCTGTGAGTAACCCACCTCCTGACTCCCCAAACCTGTCCACTGTCTACAAGCCACAACTCAGGATGAAAGAGGGTTCTTTCCACTTGCTTGAATAAGTGCAGCTCAAACAACATTCAAGAAGTTTTAATGTATTTAGGACAGAGCAGCCGGCTTGACTGGCATAGCATTGCCAAATGCTCACTCTCTCCACCACCGACAAACAACAGCAGTATTGTATACCTTATTCAAGTTTCACTTCAGAAACTGACCAAGACTCCTCGGCAAAACCTTCCACATACACGCCTATTACCATTTGGAAGGATGGGGTAGAGGTTACCTGGGAATATCACCCGTAAATTCCACTCCAAGTCAGTCATATACCTGACTTGGAAAAATATTGCCCTTCCTTCACTGTGGCTTGAATGAAATGCAAGAACACCCTCTGTAACAGCGTGGCGTGAGGACATACACCAGAGATTTCGCAGCAATTCTCATCACCATCTTACTAAGGGCAATTACTGAGAGGCAGCAAATGCTGACCTAGCCAGCAACGACCGCATCCCTTAAATTAAAACTTACATGTATTAATATTTATGAATGGTTGATAACTGGTGAACAAAATTGTGCAACGTTATGAATGGATGGCAATTGGTGAAAATAAATACCAACTTTATGAACATTTATGATCTTCTGCTTCTTGATGGAAGATAGGATGGGCTCCCCAGGAGATCTGCGATTCAAAAGCACAACACTACCAGGAAAGAAAAAAAGAAGCCGCCAGAGGACACTGCAACAACCACAGATATGTGTACATCATTGCCAGAGACACATCTGAAAACATTCATCTGTTTGTAGATCCGGATTATCCTGAAGCTCAACGTTGTGTTCATAATGAAAGATGGACCCTGGAAAAAAAATCTGCTCCATATGCCCTATGTGCTTATCTTTACCTTCGTCAATCTCATCAAGACATTCAACACCGGTAGCAGACCAGGGATACCATACTTGGGGGAAAAAAAGTAACCCTCCATCAAAGCTCCTCAGTCTCATTCATGGCACAGAAAACGACAACTTATGACTACAATTGGTAGCTTCATGGGCAGCAGTTGTAACAGAGTCAACATCTCAAAAGTTGTTCTCAGTCATCAGCAAAGGTGACATATGAATTCGAAAGAAAAAGTCCCAATTTGTCTAATTTCTCCTCACAACTTAAACCCTGAAGACAAGGTATAATTCTTATGAACCTGCGTTCAACTCCTTCTAGAGCTAAAATGTTTCCAAAGGTGTGAAAGTTTCTATTTTAGAACACCTCCGAACGAAAAAAAATTTGCTTTAATTGTCCCTCTTTTCTATTAGTGATAATCCTCAGTCCATCTTCCCTTCAATCAATTTAAGTAAACCCCAAATATGATCATTTTCTTGATTCATTAAAATGGGAATGGAGGTGAATGTAATGCTGAGACCAGCAGCAATCTGTCTGACTGTTCTTGATGCTTTCAGAGTGAGTTCACCCTCACAGGCAGGAAAACTGTTCATGGTGATAACATCAAACTGACCCCGGTTGTTTCATTCTCAGGTAACACAACTTCCTGTTTCTTGCTGCCGGTTCCAAACCGCACATTTCACTTCTGAGCAGAAAATAAATTCAGGGACCACAATCTGGTGAGAACATCTGTCAATGCGGCTTATATCTGTCCACAGAGTCAGGGCAGAGTCACACAGATCACATTGCGGTGACATTGACAAATGAGTCTGTTGTGATCTGTTCAGAGTTTCCATTCCCGGATATAACTGGATTGTCAGTGGATCAGTTACTGACTCCACCGGGTTCCGTGAAGGAGGGGAATGATAGCTGTGATCTTTCATTTTTTTATCATTTTCTCTTCATCTACTATTTATTTTTTGTTCCTCAGCTTTCATCTGTCAGCACCCCATTTTTCTTTCTCCTAACTCTCTCGGTGCCGCTCTCTACTCCTTGTCAGTCTTTTGAACACTTTTATTAGAATTCAAAATCATGAAGCTGTGAGTGGCTAAATTAAAGAGGGAATATTTCAATTGGGAGGACGGTCAGCAACCCGTGGGCACAGATTTATTTTACTGAGCGGAGAGACAGAAATGGGATTGTTTACTTTTACACAAGAGTTGTTATGAACTAGAATTAACAGCTTGAAAGGCTGATCGAAACTGATTTCACAGTAACTTTGGAAAATAAATTATACCCTTCATGAGGTTAGAATTTGAGAATGGGACCATTTTGATGGTTCGTCTATATAACTGCCCTAGCATTCGCTTTGTGCCTCCCCCTATCCTTCATTAAGACTGACTAAAATACAATCTTTTTACTGCTGCCGTCTTGTGCTAATATCTTTTGATAACAATTGTGTGTGTGTGTGTGTGTGTGTGTGTGTAATTGCCAGGAACCATTCCGAAATTCAACTCTATTTACAAGCCATCACTTTGAACAAATGAGCATTGGATCGAACGTGCCTGGGAAAAACACAGTTACCCTTAACATTTATTGCACTAATTTTTCATCCGATGAAGTGTTTCGTATTAAGTCCTAATTCTGTTTTTAAATGTGGAACTGCCTGCAAGAATGAGAAGGAACAGATTGTTTATCTGTTCCTCTGATAGATTCACCATTGTATCTCAGATAACAGCACTTTATGGAGTCCGCCATGATTGACCCACCGCCCCCCACCCGGGAATAACAGCTCTTAGTTGGGTCGAGTCAGTCACCCCTGCGATTGCCACAGGGTTTCCAATCCGTGTTTGTCACACAAATCCCTGCGTCACCCGTCTTGACAAAGAAACATGCGCCAAGATCCCAGAAATGAGTGCTTCCTTATATCAGGTCCCAGTCTGACTCTGGGCCGGGCTGTATCTTTTAGTTATACATTGGAGCCAATCATTCAAATTGTAAAGTTCTAATTCTCTGTGATTATTTTTGGAAACAGTTACTCAATCAGTTGTGAATTAGAGACTATCTGATTTTGCTTCGTTTGACACCTGCTGGTTATTATTGGTCAAATTACCATGGCCAATCCACATACTCTAAGGGAAAACAACGGGCAATTTCGGATGGCCAATCCAACGAATGCGATCTCTTATAAACGAGAGACTCGTCTTGAGCAGTAATTCAGAAACAGAGCCGAATGCACCAGATATCGATACAGCACCTGTACTAATATGAATGTAGACTGGGTTCAGTTCAGTCATCACTGACAGAGTGTATACAGTACATCACCAACTAGCGTGGTGTTTTCTCATATAATCAGACTCCGGCCATACTCAGTTTTGTCAAAGACAAGATCTATTCGAATATAAGCAGAAATAATAAGAGCTGTAATTTAAGCTGAGACTGGTTCCAGCGTATCAGCGCTATCAGAAAATAGGGACATGATCTCGTGTGATATAAACAGAGATATGGCCAGGTGGAATAAAAAGTGAGGCAATGCAGAGTAAAGCAATAATTGAGAAAGGACAATGTGTAAAATGAACAGAGGTATGCTTTGGCGCATTAATAAAGGAGAGAGCAGCCAGCGCCATAAAACTGTCACCAAGTGTAACGTTGTCTGATTCTGGCCATTGTATCATATAAATTGAGACAAAACCGATACAGTAATTTCAAACCAAGCCTTTAGACTGATGTAAGCTTTGACAGGGGCAATTGCAGCAATACATAAATTATGAAACAGAATAATAATTAGAGACAGGATATTATTCGGTATAAACAGGGAGGCGGATTAGTGCAGCAGTGATTGAGATGTTATCAAAAGTTTCTTTACAGGTGGCAGGTTCTAGCAATGTAATAATGTGACAGAGCCTCGTGTAATGCAACCAGTAACATGTCCTGGAGCATTATCAGGAGAGAGTCCAGTGAAGTAACAGCGGAGATATGGAGTTTCATGACATTAGATGAGAATTAATTCCGTGCTGTCATAACTGCCAGAGTGAACGGTGTAATGTCAAACGAGGCTTGGTGCAGTGCAGCAACAACTGGGATTTTGCTAAGTACAGAATCAACTGAGAATTATCATATAATCTGAAAAATGATTTCGTGTCATATAAACTGGGTCACGTTTAGGATGGACAAAGGCTGAGTCTATTCCAGAAATAACTGAGACGATCATCTATACCGTGTCCTGCCCAAAAAAACACTTTCACTGCCATCTCCTGGACTAGCTTTGCTATTGCAGGTGTTGTGAAATGCTGATTTCAGTTGCAATTTCTCATTCTTTCATGGGCTGTATATCCAGCTGGTAAGGCCAGCACACACTGGCAATCGCTAATACATTGAATTTTCCGGTTTTCCAGGCCATCATAGAAGGAACGTAATCGCCAAGCACGTGTGCGCGTGGAGTCAACTCTGGGCCAAACTGGGGAATGATAGAAGTTTTCCTTTCCTGCAGGGAATTAGAGAATCTGATACATTTCTCGTCATGGCCGCAATTAGGGGAACGAGTTTTACATTCAAAATTGTAATTGTATTTTAAAACCTTTAGTAGTTGGATTCGAATATATATCTTGAGAAATTTGCCCATCCTAGGAATTACTCTCACAGAGATATTACCATATGCCACTGTCTCCCTTTCAACATTGATAAAGTACTTACAGCAGAGAAGAAGGTCATTTTGAAGCGTCATGTATGTGTTGGCCCTCTAAAGGAGCAATTCATCCAATAACACTCTGTCCCCCATAGTCCAGCATTTTGTTCATTTTGAGACAATCATCCAATCCCATTTTGAAACCATTAATTGGCGCTGCCTGCACCACACTCTCAAACAGCACATTCCAGATTTGGATCACTCACTGTCTGAAAATGTTTTTCCTGATGTCTCCATGTTTCTTCCACCAACTTACTTCAACCCGCGCCCTCTGTGTCAAGATCCTTCTACCATTGACCAGTTTCTCTCTATCTAATCTATCAAGACCCCTCAGGATATTGAATGCCTCATTAAAGTCACATCAGCAACTTCCTGTCAAGGAAATTAGTCCGAACCTCTCCAAAATATTTTCGTCACTGAAGTTTCTGATCTCTGGAAATATTCTCGTGTTTTAGGTTACACCCAGTCTATTGACTTTACATTCTGCCTGAGTTCGGTGCCCAAAATTGGACCGAATTTTTCCGTTGACGATTTTCAAAGTGTTTTCTACAAATTTAGCATAACTTTCTTGCTTCTGTATTCTTTTCCCCAATAGACAAAAACTATGCACTTTTTTTTTGTTTGCAGCTGTCTCAACCTGTCTTGCATCATGAATGATTTATACACAGATTCATTCAAGTCCCTGGACGTCTATATTCACTTTCATAGAGTTTTCATCATTTCCGTTTTTCTCTTCACATTCTGCTGAACAAAACTGATCATGTAACTTTTCTCTGCAATAAATTAAATATGCAAATTACTCGCCATTCAACCAATTAGTTCTTTTTGCCCTGTCACCATTTACCTTAAATCAGCATCCTCTGCTTTCCAACCTGTCCCTCAATGTGCCGAATATCTCCAAGTTGATCCCCCAATTTCCCTCAAATCATTTATTTACGTATGACAAAAAGCAAAGGTCGCAGAACTGATCCCTGAGTCAAAGTACAACATTCAGAAACACTCTTGCACAGCTACACTCTGTTTTCTGTGACCGAGCCAGTTCTCCATCCACCTTGCCGGCTCACCTCTGACCTCTTTCAGTGAGGATACAAAGAATTCTCTCAAGGCCCCAGCAATTTCCTCCTGGCCTCGCTCAGTTTTCTGTGCTATATCACATCAGGCTCTGGGTGACTTGTCGACCTTAATGTTTCTCAAGGAGCACAACATCTCCTCCTTTTTGATCTCAACATGACACAAACTATCTACATATCCTTTCCCGTACTCATCATGCACTAAGTCCTTTCCTTTAGTGAATAATGATGTAAATATTTAATACCTCGCCCATTTCCCTGGCTCCACGCATAGATTCCCTCACCTTTCCTCGAGTGTGCCAAACCTTTCCCTGGCTAACATCTTGCCCTTTATATATGTTTAAAACGCCTTGGGGTTTTCCTCCATTCTGCGGCCAAAGAATTTTTGTGACCCCTTTTTAGCTCTCCTTACTCATTGCTTAAGTTTATTTTTACTTTCCTCGTATTCCATATTTACTTTGTGTCTTCCTAGTCTAAACAAGTTCTTCCTCTTTCTTCTTGGACTAGGCTCAAAATAGCTCTCGTTACACAATGTTCCCAAAATTTCTTTCATCTATCCTTCATTATTACAGGTTTATGCTAGTCCTGAATTCCTACCAACTTACACTTGAAAGCCTCCCACGTGGTAGATGTTGATTTGCTCTCAAACATCTGCCCCCAATCTACATTCTTCAGTTCCCGCTTAACATTTTTTAAATTAGCTTTCCCCTAATTTAGGATCTTCACTTGAGGACTACACTTATATTTATCCGTCTGTGCCTTAAAGCTTACTGAGTAGTGGTCGCTGGCCCTGATCTGCACCCTTCTGAAATGTCGATCAGGCTAATTCCCCAATACCGTGTCCAGTACAGTCTCTTCTGTAGTTGGACGATCGAGATAATGTTTCAAGAAGCCCCCCCAGATGTTCCTTCCAAACTCTGCCCCATCCACGCACTGAGCACGAAATGGGTCCCAGCCAATTTCGGGGAAGTTAAATCTCCCACCACAACAACTCTATTAACCTTGCCAAAATCTCCTTCATATCTCTCCTGCTGGTTGTGGGGAGACCAATATAAAAACACAAATATTGTGACTGCACCATTCCTATTCCTGAGATCTACCCATATTGCCTTGTTGTACGAGCCTTCCGAAGTACAGTAGGTACAGCCCTCCTGCAGTACTGTTGTGATATTCTCCTTACCTTCCCCTCCCCTTTTGCAACCCCCTCTGTCCTGCTGAAACATCTGTATCCTTGTACGTTAAGAGGTCATTCCTCTTCTTTCCTTAACGAAGTCTCAGGTACTCTGGCAGGATAGATCAGGGAGCTTGTCTACAGAGGCCCTATGGGTGGAGCTGAGAAACAGGAAAGGTATGGCCACATTAATGGGGTTGTATTATAGACCACCTAATATTCAGAGAGAATTGGAGGAGCAGAGAGATAGCTGATAACGGCAAGAAACACAAAGTTGTGATAGTAGGGGATTTTAATTTTCCACATATAGATTGGGACTCACATACTGTAAAAGGTTTAGACTAGATAAAGTTTGTAAAATGTGTTCAGGAGAATTTTCTACATCAGTATACAGAGGTGCTAACTAGAGAGGATGAGATATTGGACCTCCTGTAGGGAAATGAGTTAGGGCAGGTGATGGATGTGAGTGTGAGGGAACACTTTGGATCCAGTGATCATAAAGCCATTAGTTTCAACCTGATCATGGATAAGGAAAGATCTGGTCCTTGGGTTGAAGTTCTGAACTGGAAGAAGGCCAAATTCGATGAAATGAGAAGGGATCTGGGAAGTGTGGATTGGCACAGGCTGTTCTCCGGTAAGGATGAAAATGGAAAGTGGGAGGCCTTCAAAGGAGGAATTTTGAGAGTGCAGCATTTGTATGTTCCTGTCAGGATTAACGGCAAAGTAGATAAGGATAGGAAACTTTGGTTCTCGAGGGAGATTGTAACGCTGGTTAAGAGGAAGAGAGAGTTGAATGAAATGTACAGGCAGCAAGGAAAAGATCAGATGCTCGCGGAGTATAAAAAGTGCAAGAGGCCACTTAAGAGGGAAATCAGGAAGGCCAGAAGAAGACATGAGGTTGCTTTAGCAGACAGAGTGAGGGAAAATCCAAAGAGTTTCCATTGGTATGTTAGGAGTAAAAGGATAGTGAGGGATAAAATTGGTCCTCTTGAAGACCAGAGTGGTAGACTGTGTATAGAACCAAAAGAGATGGGGGAGATACTAAATGGTTTTTTTTTTGCATCCGTATTTACTGAGGAAACGGGCA
>JARDVH010000194.1:5808716-5821216 GCA_030324005.1 Negaprion brevirostris
TTGGAATGTTCCAACAATGGATCAGAATCTGGGAATACTGGATTGGAATGTTCCAACAATGGATCAGAATCTGGGAACAATGGATGGGAATGTTTCAATTGAGGACAGGAGTTTATTCTATTGGATTTCTGAGTTTACGGCAGATGATTGGTGGATGACACCAGTTTATCGGATTCGATATCTACTGTACGTGATCCAATGCTTTTACTATCCCCTCCTGGCTATTGTTGGTGTTCCGGGTAAGTCTCTGGCTGGGATTTCACTGACCCGGCTGCCGCGGGAATTGGAGCAGGTGAGGGGTGGGGCATGGGAAGGTCTGTTGAACACGGATGGGATTTTGCAGCTTCGGGAAGAGTGAGGCTGTAAAGTCCCGTCTCCTGTGTTCAGTTGTGAATGTTAGAAAGGCTGTATTGATTTTCTTGTCATTTACTGTACTGGGTTTGTTGCTCTTGTTTCTGTGGAATCTCTGTATCCATTTATTATTTATTTTAGCCACTGACATATGTCTCAGGGCCTTTGGGCTAGGTTATCTTCTGTGTGCTGTGACTTTCCGTAAACATGTGAAATTAAAAACTATTCCTTTGTAAGTAAAAGATTGAGACAGAATTCCTTTTGCCCACTACATATAACACCAGTTCACTTCTAATTGCTCACCCAGTCAGCAGAACGCAGAATCCATTTTATTGGTCATGTGTGCACAGCAAGATCTCACAGAGAACATGTTTTGTAAAGTTTATTCATTACTGCCACAAATATGAGAACATTAACACTGCAATGAAGTAACTGTGAAATTCCCAAATTACCATACTCCGGCGTCCGTACACTGACTGAGAATATATAATGGTCAATGCACCTAACCTGCACAACTTTCAGAGTGCAGGAAGAGACAGCAGCACCAGGAGGGAACCCAGGCAGACACTGCCTCCTGCCAATTAGCAAATTTTGAATGTAATTTACCAACTTAGCCTGGTTCCAATCTGAAATCACTTCCGCGTTCAATCTCCCGTGCAGAATTTGTCAAAAACTTTTCAGAAGTCCATGTAGACTGCAAGGGCTGCACTTCCCTCATCTATTCATCCAGTCACCTCCGGAATATATTCCAGCAAATTGTTAGACATTATCACCCCGGATAAAACAATGCTGACTATTGTTCATAAATCTTTCCCTCTCAAATTGGAGGTTAATGGTCCTTCAGATTGTCTTCCAATCATGTCCCTGTGAGACAGCAGTGCTAACCACTGTACCACCATATCCCTGTGAGGCAGCAGTGCTAACCACTGTGCCACCATGTCCCTGAGAGACAGCAGTGCTAACCATTGTGCCACCATGTCCCTGAGAGACAGCAGTTCTAACCACTGTGCCACCATGTCCCTGAGAGACAGCAGTGCTAACCACTGTGCCACCATGTCCCTGAGAGACAGCAGTGCTAACCACTGTGCCACCATGTCACTGTGAGGCAGCAGTGCTAACCACTGTACCACCATGTCCCTGTGAGACAGCAGTGCTAACCACTGTGCCACCATGTCCCTGTGAGACAGCAGTGCTAACCACTGTACCACCATGTCCCTGTGAGGCAGCAGTGCTAACCACTGTACCACCATGCTGCTCACTCAAGAACAGCTTCTTCTCTGCTGCCATCAGACGTTTGAATGGACTGTCATCGCATTAAGATGATCTTTTATTACACACTCACTATGACTGCAATATTACTTTCTGCACTCTCTCCTTCTCTGTGTACAAGATTGCAGTGTTACAGTTTTCACTGCAGGGCCAGGGAGATGGTGTCTGGGGATCTTTTGCAGATGTAGGTGAACTGTAGTGTGTCCAGGCAATCTGAGAGGCTGGAATTGATTTGTACCATTGCTAACCTTTTGATGCATTTCTTAACATTGGATATGCAGTGAAAAGTGTTGTTGCTTGAGTGCCATAGAGACAAAGAATATTGTACATAGAGAAGGAGAGAGTGCAGAATGTAATATTGCAGTCATAGCTAGGTTGTAGGAAAAGATCATCTTAATGCAATACATGTCCATTAAAACATGTGATGGCAGCAGGGAAGAAGCCGTCCTTGAGTTGGCAACATGGTGGCATGATGGTTGGCACTGCTGTCTCACAGGGACCTGAGTTTGATTGGTGGCTTGGGTCACTGTCAATGTGGAATTTGCACATTCTACGCATGTCTGCCTGGGTTTGTTCCGGATGCTCTCGTTTTCACCCACAGTCCAAAATGTGCTGTTTAGAATGATTGGCCATATTAACTGCCCATTATCGTTCTGGGATATGTACCTTTGGGGGATTAGCAGGGTAAATATGTGGGGCTTCGGGGATAGGGCCTGGGTGGGATTGTTTTCGGTGGAGACTCAATGCGTCAAATGGCCCCTGTCTGCACTTAGTATTTCTATGATTCTATGACTCGGTTCGTACATGTCCTCACACATATGTTTTTTTATCTTTTTGTCTAATGGAACAAGTGGGAAGAGTTAATGTCCGTGGTGTGCTTTACCTTAATTAGCCTGGTTGTTTTTGCCAAGCAATGGTAAATTTAGATAGAATCAATGAGTGGGAGGTTGTTTTGAGTGATGGACTGGTCTGCATTCACCAAGCGTTGAAGTTTTTTGCAGTCTTGGACAGATTAGGAGCCATGCCAAGCTAGAATGTTTTTTTCTTAAGATGCACCTGTAAAAGTTGGTGAGAGTCGCAGCTGACATGCCAAATGATCATAAACCGCTGAGAAAATAGGGGTGTTTGTAGTCTTTTTTTTAGTTAAAGGGCTAACATGGATGAATCAGTTAAGGTTGTTTGTGACCTCGACCCTGAAACTTGAAGCTCTTGATCATTTCAACTTCATTCCATTGATGTAGATAAGGGCCTGTACTCCACTATGCTTCCAAATGTCAATTTGCTTTGTTGATATTGAGGAAGAGATTGTTGTTGCCCCAGTTCGCCAGATCCTCTGTCTCTTCCTTGTTTTCAGTCTCATCGTTGTTTCAGATCTAACCCACTACAGGGGTCATCAGCAAACTTGGAAATCGGGTTGCAGGGGAATTTGGCCACACAGTCACCAGTGTGTAAGGTGTATGGTAAGGGGATAAGGACACAGGCTTACGGGGCTCTGCTGTTGAGGATGATTGTGAAGGAGATGTTGTTGACGGCCCTTAATTTTGCTGTCTATGGATTGGGAAGTTCAGGATCCAATTGCAGAGGCAGGAGCCAAGCCCCAGTCCATGGACTTTGGACACGTGTTTCGTTGAACTAATGGTGTTGCAGGCTGAGCTGCATTCATTAGTGGACCTGTCGTGGATGCAGATGACTGTAGTGGATCCAGGCAATCTGGGAAATCAGAACTGATTCATGCCATGACTAACCTTTTGATGCATTTCATAATATTGGATATCAGAGTCACCAGTCAATAGTCATTCAGGCAGGCTGCTTGGCTTATTCTTTGGAACTGGCCTTTGTTTGCATTTTTACTTGGTACATAGATTGGCAACTTTCCTGCTGAGAGATGACTCATGGAGCTGTACTGGTCCAGTAGTCCGAAGTGGGACAGCAGCAGTATGGACAATAGTTATTCACTGAACACTGAAGCTTTCTCCAATTTTTGAAAGTGAACCCTGGTACTTGTGTTCTGTGCCAATTGAGTGTCAGATTACAATTTCCTGTGTTGTGCTAACGGTGGCCACAATACTGTGATTTCCTCTCCAGGGTACAGTTCTGTGTAAAGATAATAGAAATTCTGTGCTGTTGAGGCATCAGGATCTCCCTCTGCCAACTGTTAGTATTGTCCAGAGGCAAGGGTCAAACCAGCACTGTTTGGTACGTTCTGTTGCAGGGGTTGTCAGTAATCTGTCTGAGAGACAACAGATTACCACCGACAGGATTCCAGTCTGGATTTTCTATCAGGGTTTACTCCCCCAGCCTTCTTACCCTCCAAATCCTCCACAAGTTGGACGGACTATTTACTTGTAACTGAGTAAGGGTCAATGTTGTAGACTCCCTGGAAAACTCTCTGTCAAATGTATACCACTGTGACACAATGGTTTTCACTGCTGGTTCACAGCATCAGGGATCTGGATTCCCAATTCCAGGCTTGGGTTACTGTCTGTGTGGAGTTCGGACATTCTCCGCATGTCTGTGTGGGTTTCCTCCGGATGCTCCCCTTTCCTCTCACACTGCAAAAGTCATGCTGGATCAAGAAGAAACAAGATTTAAGTGATTTTATATGTGTACATTCTTTTTTATTTCAACCCATCCTCAGTCTAAATGGTAACTTCTTTTCCTGAATCATGTCTAATTTTATATTTTATTTCTCTTCTTGACAGTGAACATAATCACAATTGTGACACTGGTGAGGAGAAACTGTGGTCTGTCCAAATGTGTCACTCGTTACCTGATGGCCATGTCAGTGGGGGATCTGCTGGTCATTATCCTCGACCTGATGTTGAGACACATTCCCGTTGTTTATTGGCAACAGTTTTACTTTGTGCTATTCATCCCCGTGTGTAACATCCACGCCGTCCTGCTTTATGCAGCCACTGACTGTTCTGTCTGGTTCACCGTCACTTTCACCTTTGATCGATTTGTGGCCATTTGCTGCCCCAAGCTGAAAAGTAAATATTGCACTGAGAAATCGGCGACTGTGGTTCTGGGAATAGTGACGGTGCTGAGCTGTTTAAAGAACATTTTCTGGTATTTTTTATTTTCAACTGGAATGTATCGGCTGGTGAACGACCCATGGTTTTGTGATTTTGAAATGTATGTTATGGATTCTCCAGTCTGGGTAACAATCGAGTTCCTCCACTACATTCTAACCCCGGGTGCCCCATTCGTTCTGATTCTGCTGCTCAATGCTTTCACTGTCAGACACATTTTAGTGAGCAGCGGAGCCCGCAGGAGACTCCGGGCTCACAGCAGTGGGGAGAATCCCAGAGATCCAGAGATGGAGAGTCGATGGAAATCCATCATTTTACTGTTTGTTGTCTCAGCAAATTTCATCCTGTTATGGTCGACATTAATGGCTTATTCTATATGGAGGAGGATGTATAATTTGGGCTATCAGTCGATAACGTTTGATCTTTTAGTTATGGAGTTGGGTTTTACGCTGCAACTCACAAGTTGCTGTACAAACACTGTCATTTATGCTGTGATACAGACTCAGTTCAGACGGCAGCTGACAAATCTGCTGAAATATCCCCTGACTGCAATTCTTCAATTCATTACACCCTGAGAGGAATCTACACATAATTCTTCCTATCGGACATTCACATTATAAATAACAACAATCTCACAGAGACAGAAAGTGTGACAGATAAAGAGAGAAAGGGCAGTTAGTGCTACAGTGATAGTGATAGAGAGACAGAGATCGACAGAGAGAGGGAAGGACATCAATACATGGAGCATGACAGATCTTGAAAGTTTTTTTAACATTTACAGGGAATGAAACTGAGACACCGAGAGACCCAGAGATAGACATGGATTGATAGACTACAGGGAGAGAGAGAGAGAGATACAGAGACAGAGAGAAAGAACAGAGACAGATACAGACTCTCACAAAGCAAGTAAAAACAGCGATACTGACTGGGGAAATTATGGCGGGAGAAGGACGGGGAATGAGAAAGGGAGACAGAGCGAGACAGTTGGGAGAATACAATGAGAAAGGGAGACTAAGACAGAAAGGAAGACAGAAAGGGAGGCAGAGAGAAACAGATACAGAGACAAAGAGTGTCAGTGAATTTGAAACAGTAAGACTGAATGAGTACAATAGATACCGCAAGAGCAGAAGACAGAGCGAGGTAGAGAGAGAGAAAGGCAGAAATAAGAAAAAGGGGGACAGAGAAGAAGAATGAGGCTGAGAGTTGAGAGGAGGAACAGAGGAAGAATGTAGAGAGAAGGTGAATGAGGGAGATGCAGAGAGCCAGTAAGAGGCACAAAGAAACAATGAGAGAAAGAGAGAGGTACAGAGAGGGGGATGCACAGAAAGACAGAAAGAGACAGAGAGAGACATAATTAATGACTTTAATGGTAACCATCAGGTGGATTATTGGAATATGAGCTCCCTGATTGAGGTAGTTAATGCTGTCCAACCCAGGAGACCTGCAGATGTATATTATATGGTCTGTCTAGGTTACCGGAACTCAGGGTGTGGATGTGATGGACTTGAATAGACTAGTCTATTAATATATGAATGTTCTGGGCACCCGGGTTCCAATCCCATCACGGCAGATGGTGGAATTTGAATAAATATATCTGGAATTCAGAATTTGCTTGTGACCATAAAAACATTGTGGATTTTTGGGAAAAACATATCTGGTTCACCAGTGTCCCAGGGAAGGAAATCTGTCGTCCTTACATGATCAGCTCTAAATGTGACTCCAGGGCCACAACCACAAGAGTCACAACCACAAGTCGCAAGAGTGAATAAACATTCTTTGTATGGGGAAATTTTACAGAAATGGTAAATGGTTTCTCAATGCTGGATAAATACCAAATCCCTCCCATCGAGGAACTAAACTGAAAGATAGCAGGAGGATTTCTTTTTCCGACTATGAACTTCTTCACGTGCACTTACACCAACAGCTGGAGGAGGATTCCCAGAGATATTCAACAATTCATACTCAGAGGGATTTTATAAAGTGTCAAATCCAGGCTTACATTAACACTGCAATGAAGTTACTGCTAAAATCGGCTCATCGCCACACACTGATGCCTGTCCGGGAACGCTGAGGGAGAATTTAGCGTGTCCGATGAACGTAACCAGTACATCTTTCAGACTGTGGGGGGAATCTAGCACAACCAGAGAAAGTTATGTGTCTCTGGGTCTCTGAGTCTCTGTGTCTCTCTTTCTCTGTGTCTCTCTTTTTCTGAGTCTCTCTTTTTCTGTGTCACTGAGTCACAGACTCTCTGTGTCTCTGAGTGTCTGAATCTCTGTGTCACTGAGTCTCAGGGTCTCTGTGTCTCCAAGTCTCTGTGTCTCTGTGTGTCTCAAAGTCACTGAGTCTCTCAGTCTCTGTTTCTCTGTGTCTCTGAGTCTCTACATCTCTGTGTCCCGCATTCTATGTGTCCCTGCACCTCTTTTTCTCTGAAACTCTGTGTCTCCGAATCCCTGTGTGTCTGTGTCCCTGAGTTTCTGTATCTCTGAATCTCAGAGTCTCTGAGTCTCTATGTCTCTGGGTCTCTAATTCTCTGCGTCTCTGAGGCTCTGCGTCTCTGTGTCTCTTAGTCTCTTAGTCTCTCCGTCTCACAGTCTCTGTGTCGCTGAATCTCTGTGTCTCTGAAACTTTGAATCTCTGAGTGTCTGTGTCTCTGAGTTGCTTTGTCACTATGTCGCTGAGGCTCTGAGCTTCTGTGTCTCTGCGTCTCTGAGTCTCAGCGTTTCTGTATCTTGGGGTCAGGGTTCGGGGCCTGTCCTTTGGGTCAGGGTTCAGGGCTTGTTCTCAGGGCCAGTTTTCAGGGTTAGGGTTCAGGGCCTGTCCTCGGGGACAGGGTGCGGGCCCTGTTCTCGGGGTCAGTGTTCAGGGTCAGGGTTCAGGGCCCGTTCTCAGGGTTCAGGGTCAGGGTCCGGGGCCTGTCCTCGGGGACAGGGTTCAGGGCATGGTCTCAGGGTCAGGGTTCAGGGCATGGTCTCAGGGTCAGGGTTCGGGGCCTGTTCTCGGGGACAGGGTTCAGGGCATGGTCTCAGGGTCAGGGTTCGGGGCCTGTTCTCAGGGACAGTGTCCGGGGCCTGTTCTCGGGGACAGGGTTCAGGGCATGGTCTCAGGGTCAGGGTTCGGGGCCTGTTCTCGGGGACAGTGTTCGGGGCCTGTTCTCGGGGACAGGGTTCAGGGCATGGTCTCAGGGTCAGTGTTCGGGGCCTGTTCTCAGAGTCAGGATTTGGGTTCAGTCCTAGCGCTCAGAGTCAAGGCCTGTTTCCAGAGTCTGGGTTCAGGGCTTGTCCTGAGGGTCAGGGTTCGGGGCCTGTTCACAGGGTCAAGGTTCATTGTCTCTCCTTCACGTCAGGGTTCAAGGTTTGAGGCCTGTACGCGGGGTCAGGGTCCAGGGCCTGATCTCACACTTTCTCTCACACACCCTCTCTCACAGACTCTCTCATACACACACTCTCTCACACTCTCTCTCACACACATTTTCTCTCACACACACTCTTTCTCACACACTGTCTCTCACACACTCTGTCTTTCAGACTCTCTCTCTCACACACTCTCTCTGTCACACACACACTGTATCACACACTCTCTCACACACTCTCTCACACACTCTCACACACACTCTCTCTCTCACAGACACACACTCTCTCTCACACACACACTCTCATGCACTCTTACACACACACTCACTCAAGCACTCTCCCTCTCTCACACATTCTCTCTCACACACACTCTCTCTCTCACACACACACTCTCTCGCACACTGTTTCACACATACTTACACACTCTCTCACACACACACTCTCTGTCACACAGTCTTTCTCTCACACACACACTCTCTGTCAGACACACACTCTAACTCACTCATGCACACTCACTAACACACACTCTCTCTCACAAACACTCTCTCTTGCACACACTCCCTCTCACACATACTCCCTCTCACACACACTCATTCTCACACACACTATCTCTGGCACACATTCTCTCTCGCACACACTCTCTCTCGCAACCACTCTCGCACACACACACTCACTCTCTCGCACACACTGTCTCACACACACTCTCCCTCACACACACTCTCTCACACTCTCTCGCACACACTCACTCTGTCACACACACTCACACACACAGTCTCTCTCGCACACACTCTCTCACACATACTCTCCCTCACACACACTCTCTCTCACACACACTCTCACACACACTCTCTCACACACATATACCCTCTCACACACACACTCTCACACACTCTCTCTCACATACTCTCACACACATTCTCTCTCGCACACACTCTCTCTCACACACAGTGTCTCTCGCACACACTCTCTCGCACAAACTCACACACACACTCTTTCTCTCACACACACTCTCTCACACACACACTCCCACACACCCCCTCTCCCACACACACTCTCTCTCACACACTCTCTCTCACACACATTCTCTCTCAAACACATTCTCTCTCACACACACTCTCACCCACACACACACAAACACACACGCTCTCTCTCTCACATGCTGTCTCTCACACAAGCTCTCTCTCTCACACACTCTCTCACACACACTCTCACACACATTCTCTCTCTCACACACACTCACTCTCTCATATACACACTCTCTCACACACACTCTGCCTCGCTCACACACTGTCTCTCTCACACACACACTCTCACACACACACTCTCACTCACAAACACACTCTCTCACACACACACTCTCAGACACTCTCTCACACACACACTCTCTCTCACACACAATTTCTCTCACACACACTCTCACAATCTCTCTCACACACTCTCTCATACTGTCTCATACACGCACACACTCACACACACACTCTCTCTCACACACAATTTCTCTCACACACTCTCTCTCATACTCACACACTCACACACACTCTCACAATCTCTCTCACACACTCTCTCATACTGTCTCATACACGCACACACTCTCTCACACACACTCACTCTCTCACACAGACTCTCGCTCACACACACATTCTCGCGCACACACTCTCTCTCACACACACTCCCTCACACACACTCTCTCACACACACACTCTCTCACACACACACTCTCTCTCACACACTCCCTCACACAATCACTCTCATACACACACTCCCTCACACAATCACTCTCATACACACAATCTCACACACACTCTCTCACACACACTCTCACACACACACTCTCTCACACACTCTCTCACACACACACTCTCTCACACACTCTCTCACACACACACTCTCTCACACACTTTCTCACACACTGTCTCACATACACTCTCTCTCTCTCACAATCTCTCTCATACACACACTCTCTCTCTCACCCACACACTCAGTCTCACACACTCGCTCTCACACATACACTCTCACTCTCTCACACACCCTGTCTCTCACACACTCATCCCTCACACACACTCTCTCACACACACTCTCTCTCTCACACACTCTCTCACACACACTCACTCTCTCACACAGAGTCTCACTCACACACTCTCTCTCACACACACTCTCTCCCTCACACACACTCTGACACACACACACTCTCACACACACAATCTCACACACACACTCTCTCACACACACTCTCACACACTCTCTCACACACACACTTTCTCACACACACACTCTCTCTCACACACACACTTTCTCACACACATACTCTCTCTCACACACACACTCTCACACACACACTCTCTCACACACACTCTCTCACACAATCACTCTCATACACACAATCTCACACACACACTCTCTCACACTCTCTCCCTCACACACACACAGACACACACACTCTCTCACACACACTCTCACTCACACACTTTCTCACACACTGTCTCACATACACTCTCTCTCTCACACAATCTCTCTCATACACACACCCTCTCTCTCACCCACACACTCAGTCTCACACACTCACTCTCACACATACACTCTCACTCTCTCACACACCCTGTCTCTTACACACTCATCCCTCACACACACTCTCTCACACACACTCCCTCTCTCACACTCTCACACACACTCACTCTCTCACACAGAGTCTCGCTCACACACTCTCTCTCACACACACTCTCTCCCTCACACACACTCTCTCTTAGACATTTTCTCTCTCGCACACACTCTGTCTCACATACAATCTCTCTCTTGCACACACTGTCTCTCACACACACACTCACTCAATCACACACACTGAGTCTCACACACTCTCTCTCACGCACACTCTCTCTTGCACACATTCTCACACACACTCTCACACACACACACTCTCACTCGCACACACTCTCACAAACACACACACACTCTCTCCCACACACAATCTCGCACACACTCTCTCTCTCGCACACACTCTCTCTCTCGCACACACACTCTCTCACACGCACACTCTCTCTCACACACACACACACAAGCTCTCATTCGCACACGCTTTCTCTCGCACATGCTCACTCTCACACACACATTCTCTCTCACACACACTCTCGCTCACACACACACACACACTCTCATTTGCACACACTTTCTCTCGCACATGCTCTCTCACACACACACTCTCACACACACAATCTCCCTCACACACTCTCTGTCTCACACACTTTCTCTCTCTCACGCACTCTCTGACACACACACACTCTCACAAACACACACTCTGTCTCACACACTCTATCTCTCGCGCACATTCTCTCTGACACAGATTGTCTCTCACCCACACACACACTCTCTCTCACATACTCTCACTCTCACACACTTTCTCTCTCACACACACTCTCTCTCTCATACTCTCTCACACACACACACTCTCACAAACACACACTCTCTCACAAAAACTCTCTCTCACACACACTCTCTCACATACACTCTCTCTCACACACACTCTCTCTCACACACACTCTCTCTCTCACACACACACTCACTCTCTCATACACACACTGTCTCTCACACACTCTCCCTCTCTCACACACTGTCTCTCTCACACACACTCACTCGCACACTCTCTCTCGTTCACATACACTCACATTTTCATACACAAACTCTCTCTCACACTCTCTCTCTGTCACACACACACTCTCTCTCACACACACTCTCACACACAAACTCTCTCTCACACACACTCTCTCACACACTCTCTGTCACACACACACTTACTCACACACTGTCTCTCACACACACGATCTACCTCTCACACACATTCCCTCTCACACACATTGTCTCTCACCCACACACACTCTCTCTCTCACACACTCTCTCTCTCACACACTCTCTCACACATTCTCTCTCACACACTCTCTCTCACACACACACTCACTCTCTCATACACACACTGTCTCTCACACTCTCCCTCTCTCACATACTGTCTATCTCACACACACTCACTCACACACTCTCTCTCGTTCACATACACTCACATTCTCATACACACACTCTCTCTCACTCTCTCTCTCTCACACAAACTCTCTCTCACACACACTCTCACACACACTCTCTCACACATACCCTCACACACACACTCTCTCTCACACACACTCTCTGTCACACACTCGCTCTACATACGAACTCTCTCTCACACACACTCTCTCACACACTCTCTCACACATAGTCTCACACACACTCTCTCTCACACACACACACACTCACCCTCTCGTACATACACTCGCCCTCTCTCACACATTCTCTCTCTCGCACTCTCTCTCTCTCACACAAACTCTCTCTCTCACACACTTTCTCTCGCTCACACAAACTCACTCTCACACACTCTCTCTCACGCATACTCTCTCTCACACACACCCTCTCTCACTCACACTCTCTCTCACACACACTCTCTCTCACACTCTCTCTCACACACACCCTCTCTCACTCA
>JARDVH010000194.1:5884016-5896222 GCA_030324005.1 Negaprion brevirostris
CTATGTAAATGGTAAACAGTTGAGGCCCCAGCACCGATCCCTGCGGCACTCCACTAGTCACCAACTGCCAACCAGAATAGCACCCATTGATTCCAACTCTCTGCTTCCTATTAGATAACCAATGCTCTATCAACGCTAACACCTTACCCCCAACTCCGTGCACCCTAACCTTTTGCAGCGACCTTTTGTGAGGCACCTTATCAAACGCCTTTTGGAAATCCAAAAACACCACATCCACCATTCCCCTCTATCTACCGCACTAGTCACATCCTTTTGAGTGATCCTACCTTATATTAAGCTGATCTTTCTCTTCACCCAATCTGTGACGGTAACATTATATTCTGCATCCTCTCCTTTTCTTTTCCGTCTCTCTACACTATGGACGGTATGGTTGACAGTGCAGCACAAGGAACAATGCTTTTATATTAGAAGCAGCACACTAGTTCTGGGCTACATTGATCCAAAGGTTCATGAGGATTCATTTATCCCACAAAACGTGCCCCTGAGCTGGCTGGGTAGTTTGTTTTCAGTGTTAAGACAACCCTATAGAGCCTGCGATCGTCTTCTGGCTTACCTTTCCAGGAGAAAGTGCAACCACCAACTTGTTCCTTAAGCTGGTCTTGCCCTGCCCAACAGGCCTCAGTTAGGGCAGTAATATCATTGTTGAAGCGCTTGAGCTCCCATTCAGTGATTGCAGTACATCTTTCCAGTGTGTTCCTGTTGAGGTTTTCCATGAAGACCCTGACATTTCCAGATTCAAAACTGCGTTTGCTTTTTTGCAAATATATACTTTATTTATTAACTATCTGAAACAGCATTACAAATATCTCGAAGTGGCCACAAAGTGCAGAAATATACAGTTTCACTACATATATGTGTTGCATTCTGTGGTGCTTCAATACAGTCAAAGAAACATCGTAGACATTGCAAAATGTTCATTACCAGTGGTAAAAGTGATACTTCTGTTCTTTATACTCAGCTGTAGATGGTGGTGATGGCCTCTGGGTTCCCTTTTCACCTATTGCACAAGGTGGCGGTTCCTGTCTCTTCTATTCACCCACTCTTCTAGGTATTTTTCGTGCCGAGGTCCCTTCATTTGTAAAGTACGTGAAATTAATCTGAACAAAATGGCCATCACACAAAGTGCACTAATATTCATGTGGTCTGCTCAGATCAAGTTGCATTCTGAGGCACTTCAATTCAAATGTGAAACATGTAATATGAACCGTGTGCATTCATTGTGAATCGTAACGCCCCCGTTGTTCTATACCTTTCCCTAGCCTTTATTTCATGATGGCTGAAAAGTCTTCCAAAAACAAACTTCCCACTTTGCGCATCTGTGATTGATGCCCCTTAATTTAGTGTATCCCTCAGCAAGTAAGCCTGGCCTCTGAAATGTGTTAGTTTGCAACGTTCGGTCGGGGGCAACACCTGAATCTGAGAGAACTCTTTCCCCCGCTCATTTCAGCTTAACTGCTCTATTGTTCCATGGTTTATCCATTTCTCCTTTTCTAAACATGAAACATTTACAATTCTCCTGTGCTCTGGCACTACTTCCATATCCAAGGAGAACTGGAAGATTATGGTCCGTATATCCGTTATTTTCACCAGCGTTGTCCTCAGTCAACATCATACATGTTTGACTGAATTATGATGCAAAATGCATCGGATTGAAAGGAGTTAACTGAACTTGTTTGTTTAGTGAGTGTAATGAATGTTAGCCCCCATGGATCCCAACTGTGTCACTGAAGGTTTTCCCAATTCTTTTAATAAGGGATTCTTTTCCATGGAACATAAACTCAGGAACTCACAGTTCGGATGAGAGGGAGAGAAGAGATTACATCTGAACAATGGCACAGAATCTAAGTTTATGCAATTCGAACGTTACAACATTGGATCAGAACCTGAGAACAATAGACTGGAATCTTCCAATAGTTGATGGAGATTTCCTCTTGAACATTGACGTGTCCACTGATGTTCAGAGGCCATGGGATGCCCAGGTCAATGATGTACTGCTACGCATTCAAGAGGGATATTATCCCGTCCTGGCTATTGTTGGCTTTCATGGTAAGTTTCTCCATCCAGTTATTTGTTCCATAAACTGTGATGAACTGAATCATTTTTCTGGTTATTTACACTTCGAATAGAATGAATCCATTCTGTTCAGCTCTGGTCACTCATTCCGTTCTGAACCCCGGCCTTCTCTGGTTGCTATCAGAGGCTACTGACAACCTACAATCTCCCTTGAACCCTGACTGGATTTCCAACCCCATATTCTCTCCATCCCAAATACCATCTCAATAATATCAAACATCGCCACTTCTGCCTCAACCCAGGCCATCCTTTGAACAATCTTCATCTCCGTGCTAATATTCTCATTCTTGGTTTCACTGCTGCAACCAATCCCGTTCCCCTGTCCATTTCCCAGATTCCTGCAAATCCTTCCCCTTCAGGATTTGTCCAATTTCCTCTTTGAAATGAATTTCGTTCTCCCACCTGTCTGTGATGCTTACATCCACATGGTCAAATTTGCCAGGTTAAAGAAGCTCAGAAGTAATAGAATGATGTGGGCAGTTCTTACATTTGCATTGCACAGACTGTGATGTGTTATCCATGTTGAAAGGGATGTTTTAACAGCTCTGATACATGTCAACAAAGAACAAAGAACAACCCACCACGGGAAACAGGCCCTTCGGCCCAACGTTGTAACTTTATCTCTGCCTGCCCACTAAATGCCTGTGTTAGTCTCTCTCAGTAGGAAATTTATTCAGCAACACAAGGAACCTCCCATCCAATGTTATTCTTTAAATATATTTTCATTTGTTTTTAGTACCTTTACGAATAATACAACACACCCTCAGACCTGGTCAAGTATAGCTTGATGTTTTCCCCAATTTTAAACATGGAAAATGGCAGGAGGAAGACACTACAGTTCATTCAGTATGTTCCGTATGCACAACACCTCCACACATACAAAAAAAAACAAGAGAAGACAAGTACTAGCATGGCTAAAAGAGGGCAGCAGCCGCCGTGTGTACTATCCTCAAGATGCATTGCAGTAATTAACCAAAGATCGTTTCACAGCATCTTCCAAACCCACAACCACTTCCATCTAGAAGGACAAGGTCAGACGGATTTGAAACGTTAACTCAGTTTCACTCTGCACAGATGGTACGAGAGCTGTTTTGCTTTACCTGCATTTTTTGTTGTTTTCATTCTAAACTTTCAGCACTCACACTGCAATTTTTAAGTATCGACTTGGCCAGCGATTGGGAGGCTGGCAGTGCAGGCTTCTTCACATGGGCCGAGATCGGCACTGACAGATGATGCGTGTGCAGTGGCCTAATCAGTGTTATGCTGGGGGCCTCTCCAGTGGGAATTCAGATTTCAGCATGAAGCATATTAGGGCTCTCTTTAGTGCGCAGAATGCGGGCGATTCATTTTGAAACTCCCAAAGAAAACTGCAATAGGATTTACTCCAGTTCTTCAGTGAAATTGACACTTGGAATTATTTTGAACACTAGCCCCCGTGATCTTTTCTGTTCTGCATTTCTAATAATTTAAATTCATGATAATCTTCTGGAAATTAGCTTCTATTGTGTGCATGTCGGTGGGTTTCAGGAGTAAGTGATTGCTCCTTTTTCCAAATTTTGTAATAAGTAAATGTTTATCCTCTAAAAGCCTGTTTTTTGACTGATCTCAGAATTCACTCCCCTGGAGGGTTTAAATACTTCTTCTCACAATTGCATCTTGTTGCAGTGAACCAGTCAAAGAAAAAAAAGAACAAAGCAAATTACAGCACAGGAACAGGCCCATTGGCCCCCCCAAGCCAGCACCGAACATACTGCCCGACTGAACGAAACACCCCGAGCCTTCCAAGGACCATATCCCTCCTTTCCCATCCTATTCATGGATTTTCTTTTTTCCCAAGGGCCCACTTAAAAGCCACTATCGTATTTGCTTCCACTACCCTCCCTGGCAGCAAGCTCCAGGCACCCACCATGCCCTGTGTAAAGAACGTGCTTCATACATCTCCTTTAAACCTTGCACCTCACGTAATTGACTCCCCCACACTGGGAAAAAGCCCCTGAATATCCAGTCTGTCCATGCCCCTCATAAAATCGCAGACTTTTATCAGGTCACCCCTCAACCTCCGTCATTTCAGTGAGAAGAAACCAATTTTCACCAACCTCTCTTCATAGCTGATTCCCTCTATACCCGGCAACATCCTGATAATTGTTGATCTGTACCCTCTCAAAAGCCTCCACAGCCTTCTGGTAGTGTGGCAACCAGAATTGAACACTCTATTCCAACTGCAGCCTAACAAAGGTACTATAAAGCTGCAAAACAACTTGCCAATTTTTAAACTCAATGCCTCAGCCGATGAAGGCAAGCATGCCATATGTCTTCTTGGCAAGTTTTCTGCCTGCATTGCCACTTTCAGTGATCTGTGTACCTGTACACACAATCCCTCTATCTATCAATTTTCTGAAGGGTTCTGCCATTTACTGTATATTTCCTATCTGAATTAGACCTGCCAAAGTGCATTGCCTCACATTTGTCCGAGTTAAACTCCATCTGCCATCTCTCTGCCCAAGTCTCCAACTGATGCATATTCTGCCGTCTACAAACTTACTAATCAAACTTGTTACAGATCCCGTCTGACTTCACCTTCTGCACAAGTCTGCCATGAAGGTCCTTGTCAAAGGTCTGACTGAAATCCACGTACACAACATCCACTTCACTACCCTCATCAATCATCTTCGTCACTTCCTGAAAAAAAAGCTCGATCAAGTTAATGAGACACCACGGCCTCATCACAGAGCTATGCTTTTGCGTGCTAATACGTCCACTTATTTCCATGTGGGAGTAAATCCTGTCTTGAAGAATCCTCTCCAATAATTCCCCAACCACTGATGTAAAATTCACAGGCCTGTAATTACCTGGATTATCCTTCCTCCCCTTCTCAAACAAAGGAACAACAATGGCTATTCTCCAATCCTCTGGGACCTCCTTGGTAGCCAATGAGGATATAAAGATTTCTCTCAAGGCCCCAGCAATTTTCTCCTTTGCATGTTTCTTGCTTCTCAACAACCCCAACACTTTCTCCTTTTTTAAATCTCAAAATGATTCAAACTATCCGCAAATTCTTTCCCAGAATCATCACCCACCAAGTCCTTCTCTTTGGTGAATACTGACGCAAAGTACTCATTTAGTTCCTTGCCCATTTCCTCTGGTGCAGGACCTCATCACTCATCCTACTTATATTGTCAGTACAAATATGTGGCAAAACCAATGGCTGTTCATCTTCTCCCTTCAGAATGCTTTCTGCCCATTCAGAGACATCCTGGACCTTGCACCAGGGAGGCAGCACACCATACCGGAGACTCTTTCACGTCAATATCAAAATCATTTAAAAATCATTTCAAATCATTTGGAAAACACATAAATTGACAACAGTATGCCTCTGCCCCTAACAGACCCATCACCCGTGGCTTCTTCCTCTAACCCCAACACCACATCACTCCTGAGTTCTCCATCAACCTGCATCCCACCACGATGACCAGGATCCCCTATCACTCTCGACTTTCTCCATCACCTCTAGCTCCCTCTGTCATTCCTGCCTCACCTGTTTATGCACACCCTGATTTTATTTTATCCACGATTCCTTCCATGTGTCATGGACCTTCCCATTTGTTCTATCAGGTCTGATTATTTTAATACAACATGCAGTTACACATCTCAATAACTCCCCAATCAAAGTGGTCATTTTGACAGCAGCATGATGTATGATTTCAGTATGTATTTCCCTTCCTTACAGTGAACTTAGTCACCATTGTGATCCTCATTCGCAAAAACTGTGGTCTGTCCAGATGTGTCACGCATTACCTGGTGGCGATGTCATTGGCGGATCTAATGGTTATTATCCTTGACCTGACATTGAGACACATACCAATTGTTTTTGATGAACAGTTTCATTTCCTGAAATTCATCCCATTGTGTAATATCCACGCTGTCCTGCTTTATGCAGCCACTGACTGTTCTGTCTGGTTCACCGTCACTTTCACCTTTGATAGATTTGTGGCCATCTGTTGCCAGAAGCTGAAGAATAAATATTGCCATGAGAAAACGGTATCTGTGGTTCTGGGAACAGTAACTGCGCTGAGCTGCTTAAAGAATGTTTTCTGGTATTTTATGGTAACCAGTCAGTATGTATTGATGAATGACCCTTGGTTTTGTGATTACTCATTTGATGTCTTGTTTTCTCCAGTCTGGGGAGCAATTGTGTTCCTCCATTACGTTCTAACCCCATGTATCCCAATTGTTCTGATTCTGTTGCTCAATGTTCTCACTGTCAGACACATTTTAGTGATGAGCAGAGGCCGCAGGAGACTCCGGGCTCACTGCAATGGGGAGAGTTCCAGAGACCCAGAAATGGAAAATCGAAGGAACTCCATCATTTTACCGTTTGTTATTTCAGCCAATTTCATCCTGTTATGGTCAACATTAATGATTGATACTTTATCTTTCCAGATGTGGTGGTTGGGCTATCCATCTCCATACAGTGAGATTTTTGTTGAGAAATTGGGTTTCATGCTGCAGCTCTTGAGTTGCTGCACAAACACGTTCATTTATGCGGTCACCCAGACAAAGTTCAGGGAGCAGTTGAAGAATCTGATAAAATATCCCTTTACTCAAAATCATGAAGGGAAGAACTGAGTCACTGAAAGTTCCCAGTTTATTTTTTTCATTTTCTTTTACATTTCCTGAAAGGGGAGGGTACAAACTCGACAGGATTTCCACTGATTCATACACTTGTACAGGAAAGGTTCCTCAGCCCATCATGTCTGCACCCACAATAACTACCACTCAAGTTGCATTACTTACAAGTCTTAGCACCTGTCCTATATCCTTGAATGTTATGATGTTTCAAGTTTTCATCCACATAGTTTTCAATGGTTGTAAGGTTTCCCACCTCATTAACTTCACAGGCAGTGCATTCCAGATTCTCACCATCAGCTGTGTATTTTTTGTTTTATAAATCCACTCTGAACTCCATGCTTTTTGCCCAAAAACTACACCCCCTTGTGATTGATCCTCAGCCAAGGGGAATAGCTGCTCCCCAAATCAGCATGTCCATACCCGTCATAATCTTATGGACATCAATCATGTCCTCTCAGCCACATCTATTCTAGAACAAAATATCAATCCAAGAGTATCCAGTCTCTCTTTATTACTCACATAGACCATTCTAGGCAAAAGCGTGTTGAATATCCTCTGTACCAGTGTAATTACATCCTTCCTATTGTGAGATGACCAGAACTGTACCAGCACCCAGTTTCCAATGTGGACTGCCAGGTTTCCAATGTGGAGTGCCATAAGCGTAGACAAAGGTCATGGGTGGAAGAGGAAACTCACAATGATAAAGTGGCGGCGTGGGCTCGTTGGGCCGAAGGACCTGTTTCCTGTGCTGTGTTGTTCTTTGTTCTTTGTACACCTGCTGTAGCCTAACCAGTGTTCTGTACAGCTCCAACATTGTTCTTGCCTTCTACCCTATGCACAACTGTTCAAAGCAAGTGTCTGTAAGCATTCCTAAATATCATATTCACCTATTCTGCTGCCTTCAAGGATCTATGAATAATTACCCCAAGAACCCTCTGTTCCTCTGAGCCTCCTCGTGTCCTGCCATTCATTAAACACTTCCTTGTCTTGTTACTTCTCCCAAAGTGCATTAGCTGACACTTCTTAGGATTCAATACCATTTGTCACTGCTCTGCCATTTGACCAAGCCTGACAACAACAGCCTTTTTCTTTATTCCTAACCAGCCTGCCAACTTGCTTGCCATCCTTCTGCATTATCATCCTATCAATTGTTTAGATAACAAATAATAAATGTCCCTGCACTTACTTTTGTGGTACACCACTGCACACCGGTTTTCAGACACTCAAGCTGCCTTCCATGGTGATACTTTGTTTATGATCACGAAGTCAGTTTTGGGTCTGCATTGCAATGTTTTCCTGAATTCCATGTGCTTCAACCTGGTCAATCAGTTCTCCCATACGGGTCCTTGTCAAAAGCTTTGCTAAAATCCATATAAACTGCATCAATTGGACCCTCCCATTGGCTAGGTCAACTGTCCAATATCCAAATACTTGCGGTAAATTGACAGCAATACAGTGACAATGATCTATCACCTCTCTGATTCACCCTTCCAGCTGCCCAGTATCCCGTGACTTTGCTCTGATTGGACAGCAATCATCCAAATATCACCCACTTGCTAAGTAGTTCTACAATTCCCACAGGGCACCGCTGGGCGTGGCTTGAAGAATTGAAGTCACAGAGAGAGCATGAGGTAACCGAAGGAATGTTAGGGCATCTAAAAAAACACCTGGGGTTAAGACTTAAGTGTTGCATTGTCAATTTGGAGTCAAAATGGGACAAGGGGAACAGGAAGGTCATTAGGCTCCAGAACCTGTCTCAGTGAGAGCGAGCAAGGGAGGGAGAGATATCTCGCACAGAAATAAAACAATAGGATCAGACACCTGGAGAGACAGAGATAGAGATAAGGGGAGGGAGGGAGGTAGGGAGGGTCAATGAGAGAAAGGGGTGAGAGAGGGCAGGGACGGTTGCAGAGAGAGGCAGAGAGAGAGAGAGAATGGGGGCAGAGAAAGAGGCAGATAGAGAGAAGGTGCAGTCAGAGAAAGAGGGCACTGAGAATGAGGAGACAGAGAAAGAGAGAGGGCAGAGGGAGAATGGGCAGAGAGAGAGGTACACTGACAACATGGGGCAGTTGGAGAGGTAGAAGGGAAAGTGGGGCAGTGAAAGTATGGGGCAGATATAATATGGAGAAGAGCGAGTGGGGAAGAGAAAGATTGGTGTAGAGTGAGAGGGACAGAGAGAGGGGGTAGAGAGATAATGGCACACGGAAAGAGGGGGCAGAGAGAGCAGGGGCAGAAAGGGAGAAGCAGAAGAGATAGTGTGGAAAATTAGGCATAGGGAAGAGAAAGACAGACAGAAAAGTTCTGGGTGTGGTGAAGGAAAGGGGGCGATAGTGAGTGAGAGAGAGGTGGAGAAACAGCCACAATAATGGAGAATAATGCTCGAGTTATATACAACAATATTTCAACTTTACAAATGAACTATGTTTACTATTTTAAAAATGGAAGGAGACAACAAAAATAGCTGAGAATGCACAGCCAATCACTCACAGAAATGGCTTCAGGGTCTCTCCCTCAGAACATTGAACACCTCCCAGTGCTCACTGAAAAAGTAATGGTAAAACTATCCAAAGAATGATTTCCATCCCCAGCATTGACAAAGGCACCTAAGAACGATTTTATTTCAGAAATCTTGGATGTTAATTTTCAAGGCAAGATTATGTATCCGGTGTCTCCACTTGGAATACAGAAAGACAAGTGTTAAAAGCTGGCCTAGCCAGCTGTCCACTGACAGTCTGTCAGCCTGCATGTTGTGTTGTGTGCGGGTGAGCCCTGTGAGCAAACCAGCTGGAAGTTTGCCAAATTGGAAACGATACAGTAACTGGAGCATTACCCAAAAAAATAGACAGCTTTTGCAGGAATACCTAAAGCTTCCTGTCTGACTATGAAAGCCAATCATCCAGCAGAACAATTGCAGATGGAAAACTTTCTGGAATTTCTCTACTGACCAACAGGACACTTGAGCTGAATCAATTACTGGAAAAACCTCTATCAGTCACAGCGCCAGCATCTACTTCTCGCCATTCAAGGACAGCTCCAAACAACAGTTTATTTATATTTACTGACTATTAAACACAATTATCATTTATAATCTGTATGAATGCATATGTTTTATCGTTTCTTGTTACAATTTTAGCAAGAAATAAACATTCTAGTTTGAATTTTACGACCTCGTTAAGCCTGTTTTGCCACGGTAAAATGATGTAAAATGAGGTATAGAGAGGATAGCATGAATGGCATCCGTTTTTGCACCTGTGGCGACATTACAACACCCGGATTTCGAGTGCAGTCAGTCTCTCAGTGGAAATGGGCGAATGGTTCATTTGGGCTCACACACACCAGAACGATTGAGCAAGGGAGGAACACGACCTCTTGCACTTACTCCAGCAGCCTCACACCACCATGTGTGATTGCAATGCAGAGTTTTTGGGGTACCCTGCAGAATTGTTTCACTGTGTTTTTTTTAAATAGCTTAGCAATCTCCCTCATTTGTTGATTTTTTTCAAAAACTTATTTTGGCCATAATTTTTCTGAGTTTTCCAAACAATGTAACCAGCATCATCATGTTTCTAAAATAAAAAAAAAAGTTCTCTGCATTGAGTGAAACACCTGCTCAACATGAATAGGGAACAGTCGTGTTGCCCTTGTGTGTGGAACTGAAGGCCATTGTGGCCTTATGAGGAGGCCAAGTGCAAGGTGGAGGTGCCCCTAGGGAGTGTCAGACTGGCAGTACCACCGTAGCGCCTGGACAATGCCAGCTCTTTTTTATTTTATTTATTTATTAGTCACATGCAGACTTACATCAACACTGCAATGAAGTTGCTGTGAAAATCCCTTCGTCACTACACTCTGGTGCCTGTTCAGGCACACTGAGGGAGAACTTAGCATGGCCAATCCACCTAACCAGCACATCTTTCAGACTGAGTGAAAACCAGAGCACCCAGCGGAATGCCACGCAGACACGGAGACAACATGCAGATTCCACACAGACAGAGATCTAAGCCGGGATCGAACCTACATCCCTATTGCTGCGAGGCAGCAGTGTTAAGCACTGTGCACCTTGCCACCAGGGCAATGCCACCGGGCAGTACAGGAGTGGGGCCTTTGTGGGCAGTGCTTGGGGTGGTGCCAATGAGGCAAGCCAATGAGGTGGGGGGGAGGGGGGGAGGCCAGCTGCCACTCTGCCTGTGGTCAGTGGGGAAGGGACGGCAGCCCTGATCAGCTGAGGCAGCGTCAGGGTAGCGGGGGCTGCATCTCAGGCTGCGGGTCCCTACGATTGCTGGGGAGAGGGGCAGCTAGTTGTGGCTCCTCACGGTGGTAGGGACATGACAGCTCGGTCCATGCCTGTTGGACCCTTGCTACTACGAATGGACATCTGCAGAATCAGAGGCCTGCACGTGAGCAATGCTTCCCTCTACAGGCAGTCTGGCTAGAAACTGACTTACCCATCTTCAGTTCACGCTCCAAACTCCACCAACACCAGCTCATCCCCTGGCAACTGCCTGAGGCTGAATCAGAATGGTCACAATAATGGTGAAAGATTATCTTCCAAATCTGCCTTTGGAGTGTCAACAGGCTCGAGAGGCCAGATGACCTACTCCTGTTCCTAGTACTTATTCCATGTTCTTAATACCTTTTTAGTAAACTTGTAGCAGTTTGATACATCAGAGGGGATTTAAAATTCAACCAGATTTCTGCAGATCTAGAGATACACGTGGGCCAGACCAGGTAGGGAGAGAAGTTTTTTTTTCCTAAACCACATTAGTTAATAATATCAATGATTCATATTTCTCATCATTAGACTTTCAATTTCAGACTAATGTGAACTTCAAATTCCACTATATGCCGTGGTGGGATTTGAACCTGCGTCTCCAGAGCATTGTCCTTGGTCTGACCCCAAGATGCTCTTCCAACCACACATTTGTGCATCTCCAAGAATAGGTTTCCATTGGTTATGGCACTGAGACCTCACACCATTAAAAAAAATCATTTGATATTGATAACAGGTTTGGTAAAATCTTCAAAACTGGACAAAGACCTTTTTAAAATCCCGAGTTCCATAAGAACATAAGAAATAGGAGCAGGAGTAGGCCATCTAGCCCTTCGAGCCTGCCCCGCCACTCAATAAGATCAGGGTTGATCTGAAGTGGATCAGTTCCACTTTCCCGTTTTCTCCCCATAACCCTTAATCCCCCTTGCCTATCAGAAAGAGTTTATGTCTGTCTGATTTCTGAACAAAGGGAAATATCTGGCAGGAGCAGGAAACACACACTTCATTATCCCTGTTTTCTGTGCTCTCTCTTTCGATAAATCTTTCCTTTCTCTGTCCAACTTTTGTGTTTGAACACAAAGGGTTAATGTTGAGACCCTCTTGCTGCTTTGTCATTGTGTGTAAATAATCAAACGCTTTAGAACATAGAACACTACAGCACAAACAGGCCCTTCGGCCCACGAGTTGCGCCGATCACATCAACACCTACCAACCT
>JARDVH010000194.1:5918905-5929633 GCA_030324005.1 Negaprion brevirostris
GAGAATCCCAGAGACCCAGAGATGGAGAGTCGAAGGAAATCCATCATTTTACTGTTTGTTATCTCAGCCAATTTCATTCTCTTATGGTCGACATTAATGGTTTATTCAATATGGATGCGGATGCGTAGCTTGGGCTATCAGTTGGTATGGTTAGATGTTTATATTATGGAATTGGGCTTCATGCTGCAACTCACAAGTTGCTGCTCAAACACTGCCATTTATGCTGTGACACAGACTCACTTCAGACATCAGCTAAAAAGTATGTTGAAATATCCCTTTACTGCAATTATTCAACTCAATACACGCTGAGAGGAAACTACAACCACAAGACCCCTGACTCTTCCTGTTGGGCATTCATACTGTAAACATCAAAACAGCCTCACAGAGACAGAAGGATTGACAGGTAGTGAGAATGGTCAGTGTGATTAACAGTGAAAGTGATAGAGAGACAGAAATTGCTAGAGGGAGGGTAGGGCACAAAGATTTGGACAGCGACAGATTTTGAAAGAGCTTCTAACAGATACAGTGAAAAAAAAAGAGACAGAGAGAGACAGAAAGGAAGGACAAAGATGGAGAGAGACTCTCACAGAGTGAGAAAAACAGGGATAGAGAGTGGGGGAAATGGTGAGGGAGATGAACATGGAATGACAAAGGGAGACATGGGGAGACAGATGGGAGGACGTAATAAGAAAGGGAGAGGGACATTAAGTGGGAAGGGGAGACAGAAAGGGAAGCAGAGGGAAATAGTCAGAAACAGAGCAAAACAGAGATAGAGAGACAGAATGCATCAGGAAATGGGAAAGAGTGAGACTGAGTGAGTGCAATGGACATAGCAAGAGCGAGAAAATAAGAAATGGGGTGGGGGGTGCAGAGGTGGTGAGGGAGAGAAATGGAGATGGAAGCGGACAAGGAAAGTTAGACTGAGAGGGGGCATGAGAGACTGAGGAAGAAGATAGAGACAGGGAGGCTGAGGCAGAGACAGAGAGACAGTAAGAGAGACAGAACAATGTACAGAGAGAGACAAAAACATGGATACATTTGTGATCTCCAACAACGTCTTTGAAAGGACATTTCTGAATCTGCTTCTTCTACTGGTTGTAAGGAACAGAATAGGTTCATGGTTGAGTGCTAATGTGAATAACATTAGTTCCAGTCTTTACCACTTTTTAACTCGAATCTGTTCCTACATGTTAGATATGCAGCTAATGAGTATATTTTAAATCCTTTGTGATGCTGTGATTCGATTGGTCTGTGGTAATAAAGTGCAGTGTAACTTGATAATTTCACACGTTTTTATTTATTTCGATGATCCCAAGTTCTCCACGGATATTCGGTCCTCTTTCCGGAGCTGGAATCAGCTCTCACAGTTTGGAGCCACTGTTAATAATTGGCCAAAAACAATGTAACATGGGACATAGAGAAATCAGACATTAATACAGATAACGCTGGTGTAACAATCAGGTGGAGTTATTGGAACATGAGCTCCCTGATTGAAACAGTTAATGTTGTCCAATCCAGGAGCTCTGCAGACATATATAATACGATGTGTCTAGGTTACCAGAACTCAGGATGTGTATACTCAGGGAATGAACTGGTGGTTTTTATCGCTGGACCATTCATACACCAACTCAGGTAATGTTCTGGGCACACGGGTTCCAATCACGTCACTGCAGATGGTGGAACTTGAATAAATATATCTGGAATTCAGAATCAGCTGGTGACCATAAAAAAACATTGTCCATTTTCAAAAAGACCCGTCTGGTTCACTGATGTTCCCGGGAAGGAAATCTGTTGTCCTTCCATGGTCAGGCCTAATTGTGACTCCAGGGCCAAAACAATGTGGTTGACACTTAATTGCCCTCTGAACATGGGCAACTAGGCGGCCGAGTTGCAAAGGCAGATGCCTTGAGTTGGCTATAATTAACAGACACTGGTCATATCCCCAATGGAAGAGACGGTAATCATGAACTTTCTGAAAACTCTCCCAGTGGCAGCCAATAATATTCGGCTGTGGACACAAAATTACCCATCCCTGAATAAACTGAAGCAGCTAGTGCTGATGGGGAATCCAAAAGGCCATTACAGCCTGAATTGCACCCATATTGGAGTGGCAGAGCAGCTGACTGAACATCCTGCCTGAACTTTATCATGGCCACCCAACAGTGACAAACTGAAGATCCTTCAAATTGCCACATCTGGTGGCCAGGTATGGATACAGATATTTACTCGTGGGTCAATGTTGGCAATGTCAACAAGAACAGAACTATCATCAGTCACGACTCTTCACACGTGGCTGGGATGGCCGGAGACATGGTTGCACATGTACAGTGCCGGTCCGTTCATGTATTGAAACTACCACCTGTGATACCACCCACTCAGGGCGTTCCACAGAGTACAATCTAAAGAGTGTGAAACACTGAGAGCTGGGGTAAGTGAGGGAGTTTAAGGAAGTGAATGGGGAGGTGTTGTTCTATCTTGTGTCCCTTTCTGCCCGGTCCCTTACTGCCAGATCCACTTTGGGTAGATGTCGACCAGATATTACAGTTCAGAAAGTGACATGGGACCAACAGAAGCAACAGATTGTTGAGTAAGTCCTTGGAAGGAAAACTGAGGGAATTTTCTGAGTGGCTCCTACTGATGTCATGGCTTCAGGAAGGATTCCTGATGTTGTTAATATTCTGGGTATGAATCCAGTCACTGCAGCTGATGGAATTTGAACTGAGTAAAAATTGTCTGGAATTAAAAATCTACTGATTACCATAAAACCATATTTGATTGTCGAAACAACCAATTTTGCTCACTAATGTCCTTTAGGGAAGGAAATCTTCCAGGGGGAGGGGGATAAAGCAAAGGTGAATTAATTGAAGTGGAACTAGAGAACAGGCCAGTAAGACTCAGAGAAAGAGCAGGCACGGTGCGGCTCCTAATTAAAGAGGGTCCGGCAGGCTGAAGTGCATTTGTTTCAATTAAAGTAGTGTAGCTGGTAAGGCAGATAGACTTCGAGCTTGGATTCGTACTTGAAACTGTGATGTTGTTGCGATTACAGAGACTTGGTTAAGGAAAGAAGATGAACGGCAGCTTAACGAACAAGGATACAGATGTTTCAGGCGATAGGGGGGATGTAAAAGGGGAGGGGAAGGCAAGGAGAATATCACAGCAGTACTGCAGGAGCGCTGCACTTACTGTACTTCGGAGGGCTTGTGCAGCGATTCAATATGGGTACAGCTCAGAATAGGAAAGGTGTAGTCACAATATTCGGGGTTTACTATTGGCAGGGTGTAGAAGTAACAGGGATTTTCTGGTGGGACATTTAACTTCCTTGGAGTCGACTGGGATTCATTTCATGCTCATTGCATGGATGGCATCCAGGAGGGCTTCTTGAAACATTATATAGATCGGCCAACTAGGGAAGCAGCTGTACTGGGCCTGGTATTGGGGAATCAGCCTGGCCAGGTGGTCGACATTCAGTAGGGAAGCAGATCGGGAACAGCGACCAGAACTCAGTAAGCTTGAAGATACCGATGGATAAAGATAAGTGTAGTCTTCAAGTAAAGATCCTAAATTGGGGGAAAGCTAATTGAACAATATCAGGCAGGAACTAAAGAATGTAGATTGGGGACAGATGTTTGAGGGCAAATCAACACCTGCCACGTGGGCGGCTTTCAAGTGTAAGTTGATACACCTGTAAATGAAGGATAAGTATGGGAAATTTGGGGAACATTGTATAACGAGAGATATTTTGAGCCTAGTCAAAGAGAAAAAAAGAAAAAAAAACTTGTCTAGCCCAGGAAGACTCAAAACAATTATGGAATACAAGGACAGTAAAAAGAATCTTAAGCAATGAGTAAGGAGAGCTAAAAGGGATCACAAAAATTATTTGGCTGCAGAATGGAGGAAAACCCCAAGGCGTTCTATACATATATAAAGGGCAAGAGGTTAGCCAGGGAGAGGGTTGGCACACTAGAGGAAAGGTGAAGGAACACATGTGTGGAGCCAGGGAAATGGGTGAGGTATTAAATACTGAATATTAGTATTCACGAAGGGAAGGACTTCGTGCATGATGAGTCTGGGAAAGGATGTGTAAATAGTTTGAGTCATGTTGAGATCAAAAAAGCGGAGATATTGGGGTTCTTGAGAAAATTAAGGTGGACAAGTCCCCAGGGCCTGATGTGATGTACCGCAGAATACTGAGAGAGGCCAGGAGGAAATTGCTGGGGCCTTGAGAGAATTCTTTGTATCCTCACTGAAATAAATCAGAGGTGAGCCTGCAAGGTGGATGGAGAACTGGCTCGGTCATAGAAAACAGAGTGTAGCTGTGAAAGAGTGCTTCTGAATGTTGTACTTTGACTCAGGAACTGTTTCTCATACATAAATAAATGATGTAAGGGAAATTGGGGGATCAGCTTGAGCACATTGAGGGACAGGTTGGAAAGCAGAGGATGGTGATTTAAGGTAAGTGGTGACAGGGCTAAAAGAACTGATTAGTTGAACGGACGAGTAATTTGCATATTTAATTTATTGCAGGGAAAAGTTACATGATCAGTTTCATTCAGCAGAATGTGGAGAGAAAAACGGAAATGATGAAAACTCTATGAAAGTGAATATCGACGCTGAGGGATTTGAGTGAATATGTGCATAAATCATTCATGATGCAAGACAGGTTGAGACAGCGGCAAACAAAAAAAAAAATATTTTTTGTCTATTGGGGAAAAGAATACAGAAGCAAGGAAGTTGTGCTAAATTTGTAGAAAACACTTGGAAAATCGTCAACCGAAACATTCGGCCCAATTTTCGGCGCCCAGCGTAAGGCAGAATGTAAAGTCAGTAGACTGGATGCAGGGGAAAGTTACGAGAATAATTCCAGAGATCCGAAACTTCAGTGACGAAAATATTTTGGACAGGATCGGACTAATTTCCTTGACAGGAAGTTGATGTTGTGACTTTAACGAGGCATTCACAATCCTGAGGGTTCTTGACAGAGTAGACAGAGAGAAACTGTTCAATGGCAGAAGGATCTTGACACAGAGGGCGCGGGTTGAAGTAAATTGGTGGAAGAAACATGGCAACATCACGAAAAACATTGTCAGACAGTGAGTGATCCAGATCTGGAATGTGCTGTTTGAGAGTGTGGTGCAGGCAGCGCCAATTAATGGGTTCAAAATGAGATTGGATAATTGTCTGAAAATGAGCAAAATGCTGTACTGTGGGGTACAGAGTGTTATCGGATGAAATGCTCCTTTAAAGGGCCAACTCACACATGACGCTTCAAAATGGCTTTTTTCTCTGCTGTATATACTCTATCAATATTGTAAGGGAGACAGTGGCATCGTGGTAATATCTCTGCGAGAGTAATTCCGAGGTAGGCAAATTTCTCAAGATATATATTCAAATCCACTTACAAAGTGTTTTAAAATGCAATTACAATTTTGAATTTAATGTTCGTTTCCGAAATTGCGGCCATGACGTGAAATATATCAGATTCTCTAATGCCCTGCAGACAAGGAAACCTTCCATCATTCCCCAGTTTGACCCAGAGGTGACTCCAGGACCACACGTGTTTGGCGATTACGTCCCTTCTATGATGGTCTAGAAAAACAGTAAATTCAGTGTATTAGCGATTGCCAATATATACAGCCCATCAAAGAATAAGAAATAGCAACGGAAATCAGCATCTCACAACACCTGCAATATCAAAGCACATCCAGGAGATGGCAGTGAAACAGTGCATTTTGGCACGACACGATACAGATGATCGTCTCTGTTATTTTTGTAATAGGCTTCGTCTTTGTCTATCCTAAACGTGACCCAGTTTCTCTGACACGAAATCATATTCCTGATTATATGACAATAATTCTCAGTTGATTCTGTACTAAGCAAAATCCCAGTTGTTACTATGCTGCACCAAGCCCCATTTGACATTACACCGTCATTCTGGCAGATCTGATAGCACAGAATTAATTCTCGTCTAATGTCATGAAACTCCATACCGCCGTTGTTACTTCACTCGACCTCTCTCTCCTGATAATGCACCAGGACATGTTACTGTTTGCATTACAGGAGGCTCTGTCTCAGTTATTACATTGCTGGAACCTGCCAGGTATAAAGAAACATTGACAATATCTCAATCACTGCTGCACGAGTCCACCTTCCTGTTTATACCGAATAATATCCTGTCTCTAATTATTATTTTGTTTCATGATTTATTTATTTCTGCAATTGCCCCTGTCAAAGTTTATATCAATCTGAAGGTTTGGTTTGAAATTACTGCATCGGTTTTGTCACAGTTTATATTATACAATGACCAGAATCAGACAAGATTACACTCGGTGACAGTTTTATTGCGCTAGATGTTCTTTCCTTTATCAGTGCGCCAAACCATACCTCTGTTCATTTTACACATTATCCTTTCTCAATTATTGCTTTACTCAGCATTACCTCACTTTTTTAATTATTCCACTGCGTCACATCTCTGTTTATATCACACTAGATCATGTCCCTATTTTCTGATAGCGCTGATAGGCTGGAACCTGTCTCAGTTTAAATTACAGCTCACATTGTCTCTGCATATATTAGTATAGACCTTGTCTTTGTCAAAACTAAGTATGCCAAGTCTCTACTTAGATGAGAAAACACCACGCTGGTTAGTAATATACTGTATACACTCTCTCAGTAATGACTGAACTGGGCCCAGTCTGTATTCATATTAGGACAGGTGCTGTATCGATACCTGGTGCATTCGGCTCTGCCTCTGTATTACTGCACAAAACCCATCCCTCGTTCTTTTACAACAGATCACATTAGTTGGATTGGCCATGCAAAAATGCCCGTTATTTTCCCTTAGAGTATGTGGATTAGCCATGGAAAATGTGTGTGGCAAACGGTGATAGGGCAGAGGGGAGGACCTGGGGTGGGATGCAGACTCGGTGGACCAGATGGCCTTTCTTCTGAACTGTAGGAATTCTAGGGTTCTATGTCTAAGACATATCATAGACATTTGTGTGCTTGTTTATTTTATATATTGTATTTTCTAATAACCCCCTTTGGAGAAATGATCTCTTTTAGCAATTCCCCTTCAGTTTTCCCAGCGATAACCTTCAGCCCATCCCTGCCTTCCATAAATGCATGAAAACACCAAACAGTTCATGTGTTTCAACTGAAGGTCATTTAAGATGTAAATATTTATTGACAACTATTCTGTCGTGTGCTTTTGCATACAAAATGATTTCAGCCTCACTATTTTGTTCCCAGCGTTGACTTATCTGTCTTTAGAGATCTGTTGGAAAACGGATAAATCGCATCTCGAATGACGAGGAGATTACGGAAATTGATCTTCTCAGTGTTTCACTCAAGCTCCTGATATAGGACTCAATTGTGCGCTGATTTGTGAAAATGATGGTGAAAATGACCCTGGATATATAGCCGACAGGACATAATTAGACCTCTAATTCTCAGACTACTTATTTCTATTGATGCAAAGAATTGAAACATCTGCTACACTCCAGAGAAGGATCAATATTTTTATTTAACTGTCATCTCCACCAATTCCATGGTAATTATCCCAAATATTTTCTACTGTGTATAGGTTGTACCATCTCGGTAATACGATGAATCAGGATCAGGTGTATCATAATGGTGAACAGACCTTATGAGATATAAACAGTATTATTGCCTGGTGGACATGTACTACAGCGATTCAAGACTCATCACCACATTGTCAGGGGCAATTAGAGAAGGGCAACAGATGTCTGTGCTGCCCACATCCCATAAATGTTTAAAAATTATGCAGTGACAACAGAGACAGAATCTAATCTAATATAGACAGATATTCTTGCACAATTATGACATAAACTGACCAAGAGAGTCATGTAAATCAATGTATGGGATCTCTAGAGTAAGAGAGACAGAACATGATATATTTAAATAAGCATTTCTTGTGCATTTGATAATTCTGGAAAAAGTAATTTGTCCAATAATAATCGATAGATGTCCAATGAAGGAAATCAGATACAGGTTCTAATTCACAACTGATTGGTTGACGCTTTCCAAAAAAATAATCATAGGGAATTAGAACATTATAATTTGAATGACTGGCTCCAGTGTATCACTGACAGAGACAGCTGGGCCCAGAGTCAGACTGGGACCTGATCTAAAAAAAAAATCATTTCTAGGGCCTTAGCGCGGGTGTCTTTGTCGTGACGAGTGACGCAGGGATTTGTGTAGCAAACACGGATTGGAAACGCGATGACAACCACAGAAGTGACTGACTCCGCCTGACTAAGAACTGTTATTCCCAAGGTTGGAGGGGGGGGGCGGAGGGGGGGAGCAGTCATGGCAGACTCCATATTTTCCTGCTATCTGAGGCAATAATGGTGAATAATTGTGAATAACCTGGTCATTTTCTTACAAATAGTTCTACAGTTACAGACAAAATTAGGACACGTGAAGACTGAAAAAACTAAATATGAAAACATCGGAGGCAAAAAGAACAGTGCAATGAATGTTAAGGATGGTTGTGCTTTTCCTAAACAAGTTCGACCCAATGCTAATTTGTTCAAAGTCACGGCTTTTATACAGAATTTAATAATTGAATTTCGGAATAGTCCACCTCTCCGCCCCCACCCTTCCCCCACAACACCCCGCCGCCTCACACAAGCACACACACACACAAACACACACAAACAGAACTGCTGTCAGAAGATAAGAGTGGCACAAGATGAAAGCTGTATGAATATTGCATTTTATTCAGGCTCAATGAAGGGCAGGGAGTGATACAGAATCGATGCTTGGACAATGATATCTTAGGGCCATTAAAACGGACCTATTCTAGAAAATCCTCCAAATTTTAACTCTATGAGGATATGTCTAATTGATTTTCCAAATTTACCGTGAAATCTGATTCCATCTGTCTTTCAAGCCCTTTATTCCAGTTCATAACAATCGTTGTGTCAAGGTGAACAATTAAAATTCTGTCGCCCTGTTCAATAAAATAAATCTTTGCCCATTGGATACCGACCGTCCTTCGAGAAGAAATATTCTCCCTTTAATTACCCCACTCACAACTTCACGATTTTGAATTCGAATTAAAGTGTTCAAGTGATTGACAAGGGAATGGAGAGAGGCAACGGGAGATCTGGGAGAAAGAAGAACAGGGTGCTGCCAGATAAAAGCTGAGGAACAAAAATAAATAACAGATGGACGGAAAATGATCAAACAAGGAAAGATAACAGCTTTCATTCCCTTCCTTCACGGAATCCGGGGGATTTCAGTGACTGATCCAGTGACCATTCCGATAATGCCCGGGAATGGAAACTCTGAACAGATCACAACAGAATCATTTGTAAATGTCACCGCAATGTGATCTGTGTGACTCTGCCCTGGCTCTGTGGGCAGATATAGGCCGCACTGACAGACGTTCTCACCAGATTGTGGTCTCTGGATTTATTTTCTGCTCGGAAGTGAGATGTGCGATTTGGACCCGGCAGCATGAAGTTGTGTTATCTGAGAATGAAACCACCGGGGCCAGTTTGATGTTATCACCGTGAACAGTCTTCCTGCCTGTGAGGGTGAACTCACTCTGAAAGCATCAAGAACAGTCACACAGATTGCTGCCGGTCTCAGCATTACATTCACTTCCATTCCCATATTAATGATTCAAGGAAATGATCATATTAGTGGATTTAAATAGATTAATTGAAGGGAGAATGGGTTAAAGATTATCACTGAGAGAAAAGAGGAAACAATAAAGCAACATTTCTTTCCCGCCGAGGTGTTTTAAAATAGGAAGTTTAAGTGTGTTTGGTGCTGTGTGAGAGAAATCGAGGAGAGGGGTTTGAGCGAATGAACTGGTTTGTTTCCGACACTGAATTTTCCACTGATGAGACTTTTGTGCTTCATCTTTTTCGTCAAAAGATGTCGTAACCAAAAAAATAAACTTTTTATTTTCAAGGAGTAGCCAGATCCGTTTCCTGGGTACCCGTGTAAGTGAGTTAATGGAGACTGAGGGAGAGAATAAAAATTATCTGATTTAGGTGCAGTCTGAGGCAGAGAAATATAGGAGAGAAGTTCAGTGAGTCATTTGAAAGATGCATTGCACTGGCAGCGGAATGGCCAGCTGTACATCACATTCAAGGGCGCCCCGGGCAATTCATTCCATTTAAGTATTGACTGAGACATAGAATGTGCAAGTAAATACTGAATATGTTACTCATACCGTTTTTAAAGTTAGTAAGAATTATTGACACAGTGGTTAGCACTGGAACCCCACGCTGTTACGGCCACAGGTTGCATTTCGGCCTTGTGTAACTGTATGGTGTTTGAAAAATCACATCGTGTGTGCGTGGGTTTCCTCCAGGTTTACCGCTTTCCCTCTACAGTCCAAAGATGTACCGGGTGCTTGGAATGGCCATGCTCAGTTGCCCTTTCATGTCCATTTACAGTGCAACGTGACATACATTTACTATGTTTTTCAATCTCTTTTGAACAAGAGAACGCTACTAGTTTCATTCCAAGCTTTCAAGAAAAACTTGGCCTGGGTCCCACAGGTCCCTGGGCAATGTTTATAGTGTCTTCTTCCGTACAACAGTCTTAGATCAACCTACAATTCCTCCGTCCCAGGGATTCAGAATCAATTCACTCCGCCCAAAGACACGTAAAAAAAAAGTCAAGAGAAAACGCTGGAAAATCTCAGCAAGTCTGGCATCGTCTGTAAGGAGAGAGAAGAGCTGACTT
>JARDVH010000194.1:5964108-5976755 GCA_030324005.1 Negaprion brevirostris
GATGGAGGTGAAGGTTTATCTTTGTTTCCTTATGCACACATGCCATGTAACGTCCTGAGTTTTTCCAACCTCATCACGTTTCAGTGCAGGTGTCAGGTCCGCTTTTACATGGCAGTGAAAATACATTTAGTTGACATGCTGTTTCATCCGAAACAATGTATATTTGCATTACCTCTTTCGATTCCTCCAGAAGGAGGCCATCCGGCCCATCGAGTCCGCACCCACAACAATCCCACCCACTCCCTATTCCCCGTCAACCCACATATTTACCCTTCTAATCCCTCTGACACTAGGACCAATTTAGCATGGCCAATCAAACTAACCCACGCATCTTTGAATCCGGAACACCCGGAGGAAACACACGGAGGCACGGGGAGAACGTGCAAACTCCGCACAGACGGTGACCCGAGGACCTGAGTCCCTGGCGCTTTGAGGCATCAGTGCTAACACTGTGCTACCGTGCTGCCCTTTCTACTGCATTCAATGTTACTGCAGTTCACTCTATTTAAAGTTTTAGCATCAATCTGTGATAAACCATCCTGTGGTGATTCTGCTGAATAACATTAAATTATCACCGCTAATGGGCCACCCAACATTGGGCGCCATCGATTTTAAACTTTGCTGATTTTCTGGGTGAACTCCAGCTCTCCATTCCTCCCGCAATGTCACCGCTCAAACTGAGTCTTTCTCCTTCCCACATTGTTAAACTCACAGTTACTGGTTTCTGAGTGAAAACTGCCTCCACTTCACTGGAGCTGGGAGAGTTTACCAGTTCATTCAGTTAAAAGTTTCCTTGTCATTGAAGCAGAGCTTTGGACCCAGATCTGCGAGATATTGTGTCGCTAGAAACAATAATTTTCCCCCATAAAAAGCCAGATTTTAAACCGTATCAGCATGTTTTACCATCAGCTCTTTCAAGCCTGTCGCTCTCTTATTTTCTTTTTGGTTTTTCACGTGTCTTTTCCAATTCAGACGCAAACGAGGAAATCTCCCTAATATTGATTCTGACAGTTGCAGGCCTGGAAGTAACGCAGGATTGTTAAACAGCAATAAAATCTACATTCCCTAACCGGGAATCGAACCCGGGCCGCGGCGGTGAAAGCGCCGAATCCTAACCACTAGACTACCAGGGAAGCTGAAAGGCTCATTATAAAATATTAATTTATCCATGATCCACCTGCCTTTTGTTTTATTTCTGTCTTTTAAATTCACCAAATACCAGTTTCTCCTTCACATTGCCATGTTCATATCACACACAAGTGATAGTTTCAGCCAATGAAAGCAGTGATTCCTGTTCGCTGGAACAGGAAATGGACAGTGAGGTGAAATAGTCCCCGCAAACTGCTCATGTGACACTTTCAATTTCCAAATACCACCAACCTCATCACTGTGGCTCCTGTGAAACTTGGAAGGTCACACACGGCAGGCTTTCAACACGGAGGGTGACGGGCACAAGTCATTTACCAAACGTTATCGTGTCGCTTCTCTTCCCGTTTCTGTCGCTGCCTCTCTTACAGTTCCCTCTGGCTGTTCAGTCCCCAGAGTCAATTAGCTGCTTGATACAGGAACAGACAGATCGTGAACTGGAGCTTCACCTGGAAAGCAGGCAAAGCGAAATGTATGACACACGGCATTGAGAGCAGATGGAGTTTACAGACGACAGTATAAAGAGACAAAAATATCTCATCTTCCCAATCCAGTTACTGATTTCAGGAATGTACACAGTGAGAATTATCCACTCTCACACTCTCCTTCCAGCCTTGAGCACGGAGTTAAGCTTTGAAGTGTTTGAAGTCTTGCACCAGTAATTCAGGGTTTTATTGAAACCACGTTTGGAACAGTGTGTGCTGTTTGGATCTCCGCATTTTAGACAGAATCAAAGCAAAATCTGAGGATGCTGGAATCTGAGTCAAAAACAGAAAATGCTGGAAAATCTCAACAGCTTTAATGAAAAAGAATAAGTAGCATTAAAAAAAAAAACTGAAACATTATTTTCCCTGATGCGGGAATCTGAAACACAGTGGCACAGTCTCAGGATAAGGCGCTGATGATTTAGGACTGAGATGAGGAGAAATTGCTTCACTCAAAGGCTCGTGAACCTTCGGAATTCTCTACTCCAGAGGGTTCCGATGCTCCATCATTGAACACATTTCAGTTTGGGTTAGACAGGTTTATGATCTATCCAGGAATGAATGGAAACAGGGATATGGAATTGGAACAAATGCTCAGCCACAAGTTCATATTTCGATTGTTTTTTTTTTAAGTTTAATTGAACAATGGAAGTATATACAAAATATGTTTGAAGTCAATCGTTATTAAATAATGTTGGTAACGCCAGATAACAGTACAGCCGAGAACAATTGTCAGCTTTTATTTTATTGGCAACCACGGACCCATTGCCAACAGGCGTCTGTTTACCCGTGAATGCTGATGGTGAGAAAGCAGTAAAATTCCGTCCCTGGATGGTCTCGTCCAACCATCCTTTCAGGTAACAGCCGAACGCGCTCACCAAATGCACAACAGAGACTGAGACAGCCGCTAAATATATTTTAACCAAGTTTGTGACCAATGATCAAATTCTATTTCTGAAAACCGATTCCAGAACTGCAGCATGACCGCACTGTTTACAATTCTATGCAAGTCTTTTTAGTTCCGTTGATCCCGCAGCACTGCTGTAGTGTGTTGGTTATTCCCTTTCTCTTATGAACGCACATCTCTGACAACTCCTCTAGTCACACAACCCTGTGAGATGCCTGTACTGATCTTATTGTGCCATCATGAGTGTTCCACATGCAACTTGACTTGTATCTATAAATTCTCATCTTGAACATTGCGTTTGACATTTCAAGGCGAGCAGAGCCTTTTGAGCAGAATGGTCCAGAATCCCATCCCCTTTAATGTGAACAAGTTGTTTCTGATTTCACTACAGAGCTTGTCTATTAAACAATGAATGAATACAGGGGGTGAATGTGAGAAGCTGAAGTTTCCAGTTGAAGAGGTTGCCAGTGTCTCTGAGCAGCTGAACTGGGGAAGCCTTTGGGCAGAGACCGGGCTGCTGCTATTTCCCTTCCTGGCCACCAGAGGTCGCTGTAACACGCGCAGGGGCTGCTCTACCAAGTGTCACCTCTTGCCCACCCCGGCCCGGCCCCTGCTCGTTGTTGGAACATCATGTTCCTGCAGAGAGGCGAGGGCAGCCGCCATATTGCCGTGACGTCACCTTCACTGTGACACACAAAGGCAGCGCTTGCAGTAAGTAAAAGCCGCCAGCAGATGGTGATATTGCATTATTTCAGTCACAAGACAGAGAAACTCCCGTTTCACCTCACAGTTCGATTTACTCAATATCAGCTTGACCGAACAGTGTCGTCCCAACATTACCACCACCGTCGCAAAGGAAACTAGGAAAGTTCAATAAATACTTGACCCGACATCGAAGCCCACATCTCAATGGAATGCTTTATTTTGGAGATATTGTGCCGCCTCCTCCCCCAACGACCCAGAGCGAGGCGAATTTACAATTAGTTTTACCCTGTGTGAACTGACCATTATTTAATAAGGTTCATGATCAAAAAACACCATTCTAATAAATCTCCTGCTGAAGACCAGTTTTGTGCAGAGCTTTGAGGCAAAGATATAAAACGCACACGTGTTTTAATTGTGATAAGTGAGTTATAATTATGCATACAATAGCATATTTCCTTCCCTGAAGGGCATTAGTGAATAATGATTTTTTAAACAATAACAGGCAGCAGTTTCATGGTTATCAAAGGATTTCGAATCCACTCTTATTTGTTGTATTCAAGTTCCACCAGCGTCCTGGTTGTACCCAGGTTATGCACTGGTTGAGAGATTACACCACTGGACGATCGTCTCACCTAAAACAGGTGTTCCAGGTGACATTAACATTAATGTCACGCATCATAAACTTCTGCTTCATTATTGTATCTTTCGTTTACAGATCCAGTGATGGGTTGAATTTTGGAAACTGCAGATTTTCCTCAGCTGATTATCAAGATCTTTGTATGGTTCAAACACAATATCTGCTCTCGGTGACACGATCAGTAAATTTCTCTCAGATTATCATTCTGAATCAGTAACTGAGGCAACATTTGACATTATTTCAGTTTTCTGTGTGAAACGTACGGCATTTTTTGTTATAATGTAATTGTGGTTAACAATTTCCCCATAGTTTAAGTATCATGTATAAATAAGAAACTTTTCTCGTTCCGAAAACTTTTGTCAATTAGTCTTTCTTTAAGGTCCTGTTTGCAGTTTCTGGTGTATGTAACGGATGTACAAATACTGACGGATTCCATGAACTTCTGTTCTGTTCTCAAGGTGAATTTCAGTCGTTACATTCACTTTTCTAACATTAAAAAATAACGTCGCTACGAAATATTCTCTGATTTTTTTAAAAAAATACTGAATGAAAATTTAACCATCTCTGGTTTGGCTTAATTCCGCTCTCTAAAACCCAACAACTCCGCTTCATTTTCCCTATTACGGAGTTTCCCCCCTTTCCCAGACAGGCATGTTCCCCCAGTCATGTGTGGGATGTGCTTGAACGCAACGCCGTTTAGTGCAAGAGTGACTCCGCCACCCAGTGGCTAGTCTGTGTAAAGCAACCTTTTTCTGATAAAATCCAGAGACATAATGCGTGAAGAATGCAGAGGCTCTCGGTGATTTCCGTCATTCGCCGAGTTTCAGGTAATTCTAAGAAGCAAAATCTCTGCTGCATCAGAGGCCGATGCAGGGCACTGTGTGGCAGAAGATAGTTTCCTTCACACTGCCCCTCAAAAACACTATCAGAGCGTGCGGCAGGAAATACTTTTCTTTATAATGTCCCTTAAAAACACTATCAGGGTCGCTGAGGCATGGGTTAACAGAGTGAATCTCTCTATATTTCGTCCGATGAAATACTTACAAGGCAGACATGCTACAAGCTAGACAGACAGCACATACAGAAGAGAGGTGCAAACCGTGAGGTGAACCCAAGAGGCTGAGGTGTATTTCACAGAAGCACATACTAGATCATAAATTTTCAAGTTATGGCGAGTGTTGTGGGATAATTTGAGGTGACCAATACTGTCTTTAACTACAGAAAGACAAACTCACTAGACAGATATCTCTGTGTAAGGACAAAACATTTATTTTGAAAAAAACACAAAATACAGCTGGTTAGAGATGACCAAAAGGGTTAAATAGCTCTGGAATACAGCATCAGGACCTTTCCAATGTATCTAAAGTGCGCAATCAATAACAAATCAATTAAACATTTTCGTACCGATCATATCGGTCTCATATTAGTTTAAAAATTAATTACATTCAGTAAACATACATGAATAATAATTCCTGACAAGTTGTTCAGCCAATCGCATTTTACAACCCAGCATAATGATATCTCATCCATCTACTTAAACAGGAGACTGCCTCACCAGTAATCAGTATCTGGGAGAATCAGGAAGATGAGATAGAGTCATAAAGTCACAAAGGTTTACAGCGTGGAAACAGGTCTTTCAGCCCAACATGTCTATGCCGCCCTTTTTTAACGAGTAACCTCGTCCCAATTGCCCGCTTTTGGCCCATCTCCCTCGATAGCCATCTTACTCAGGTAACTGTGTAGGCGCTTAAAAAAAAAACAAAATCGTACCCGCCTCCACGACTACCTCTGGTGGCTTGCTTCGGACACTCACTATCCTTTGTGTAAAAAAAATGACCTTCTGGAACATTTCATATCTTTCCCTTCTCAGGTCAAACCTATGTCCTCTCGATTTAGACACCAATGCAGTTGAGAAAAAATATTGACTGTCTAACTGATCGATGTCCCCCATTATTTTATAGACCTCTATAAGATAACTCCTCAGCCTCCTACTCTCCAGAAGAAAAGATCAGTCTACCCATCGACTCCTTATAACTCAAACCATCAAGTCCCGGGATCATCTTCGTAAATCTTTTCTGCACTTTTTCTTGTTTAATAATATCCTTTCTGTAATAGGGTCACCAGAATCATGGTACAACCTGCTGAACTCCTCGAACTCTTTGTCTCATCATTCATACTTTTATCTTGTCCTTTGATAGAACAGAGAAAGGTTTGTGACTCCTTCCTCCCTGATCTTATCTTGCCTTACACATACAGCCCTAGGTTATGCAGAGTCAGCCTTATCAGGTCTTGACCTTCTCCGGTGTTATCCATGTCCTAGGTTACTCAGAGTCTGCTTTCATTTTTTTTTTGTACCAAATAGTTGACCAATTTTCCTATCATGCCATTACTTCATTCATACAACTTCACCATAGGGCTGAGTCGGTTCGGATTTGTCAAGGGGAGCTCATGCCTGACAAATCTGTTACAGTTCTTTGAGGAGGTAACAAGGAAGTTAGATAGGGAGAACCACTGAACCCGATTTATTTCGATTTCCAGGAGGCCATTGATCAGGGGCTGCAGAGGAGACTGTTAACTAAGTTAAGTGTCAATGGTGTTGAGAGCAAGATCCTGGCATGGAGAGAGGATTGGCTGACTGGCAGAAGGCAGAGAGTGGGGATGAAGGGATCTGTTTTGTGACAAGTGGTGTTCCTCAGGTGTCGGTGCTGGGAACACAACTTCTCACAATATATATTAATGATTTGGAAGAACGAAATGAAGGCTCTGTTGCTAAGTTAGCAGATGATACAAAGATATGTAGAGTGACAGGGAGTAATTATGGAAGTCCGGCAGGGGCGGACTGAGTGTTGGAGGGCTACAGAAGGACTTGGAAAGATTAGAGAGTGGGCAAAGAGGTGGCAGATGGAACAAAATGAGGAAAAGTGTCAGGCTACGCACTTTAGAAGGAGGAATAGAGGCTTTCTAAATGGGAAAATGCTAAAGAAAGCAGATACACAAAGGGATTTTGGAGTCCCTGTTCAAGATTCTCTAAAGGTTAGCCTGAAGGTTCTATTGGCAGTTAGAAAGACAAATGGAATGCTGACATTCATGTCGAGAGGGCGCACACCAGGCTCGGGCCCGCACCAGGCTCGGGCCTGCACCAGGCTCGGGCCTGCACCAGGCTCAAACACACTCAGGTTCAGACAGAGACGTGGTTCAGATTCACATAAGGTTCGGACTCAGTCGAGGCTCAGAGTTACACAATGTTCAGGCGCAGACCACGCACAGACTCACCTCAGCTTCACAATGATAGAAACATTGAAATATGGTAAAAGCAGGAGTGGGCCACTCAGGCCTTCGAGCCTGCTCCACCTTTCAGTTTGATCATAGCTGATTATCAACTTCTATATCCTGATCATCCCTTCCTCCCATATCCCATGATCACTTTAGCCCCAAGAGTTATACATCATTTCTTCCTGAAATCACTAAAGGTTTTGGCCCCAGCTACTTTCTGTGGTACTGAAGTCCAAAGAATATCTGTGTGGAGAAATTTCTCCTTATCTCTGTTTCAAAAGGTAGATGCTTATCCTCAGACCATGAACCTTATTCCTCAACTTCCCGAGCCTCGGGGACATTCTTTCTGAATCTCCCCTGTCTAAACCTGGTCCAATATTGTATGTTTCACTCCAACAAACTCCAATGAATTAAGCCCTAATCGACTTACTTTCTCTTCATGTCACAGATTGCCATCTCAGGAATCGGCGTGGGAAAAAGTTGCTGTCGTCCCTCAATAGCAAGGGCATCCTTCCTCAGATAAGGACACCAAAACTGTACGCAATACTCGAAGTATGGCCTCAGCAATGCCCTGTACACCTGCAGTAACACATCTCTATTCTTGTACTCAAATTTTCTCCCTTTGAAGACCAGCAAACCATTGGCTTTGTTTACTGCCTGTTGTGCATGGGCACTCACTTTCAGTTACTGATGCATGCAGAAACTAAGGTATCACTGAGTTCCCCCCTCTCTCAATTTACACCCATTCAAATAATAATCTGTCTTCCTATTATTGCTGCAAAGTAATAACCTCACACTTACCCACATTTTACTGCAACTGCTTTGCATAAGCCCACACATTGAACCTATTCAAAATGCACTGAAGCTTGTCTGCATGTTTATCATAGCTCACCCTCACCCACCTTCTATCATCTGCAAATGTGGGAATAATACCTTTGGTTCCATTTTCAGATTAATTAATATATAATATGAATAGTTGGGGTCCGTGCACAGATTTCTGTGGTACCTCTCTAGACACTGACTGCTAATCAGAAGAAGACCCATTTATTGCCATATTTTTGCTTTCTGTCTGCTAACCAGCTTTCTATCCATCTCAAAACATTGCCTGCAATCCCATGCGCTTTCACTTTACATGGTAGTCTGTTCGGTGAAACCTTGTCCAAAGCCTTCAGACAGCCTCAGTAAACCCATCTGCTCTCTTCACTTTCTGAACTGTAATGTCTGGGAGACACCTGCACGCTCCCGGTCGTAAGGAACTCAAGACACAGCAACACCACTCCATCCACTTCCCTAAAATCCCACACTTACCCCAGCTCTCAGTGCTTCACTCCTTGCAGCTTGGAACTCCCTGTGGAGCTCCCTGAGTGTGCAGATTTCACAGGCATCAGTTCCGTCATTTACATTTGCGTATGTTCAACTCATGAACCAGTTTGAAGTCATTGCACCCCTCCCTCTCTAGGTCTCAGTAACACCGAGGACTGACGACCTTGGAAGCCTTTTCTGGAGTATCAGTGCTGGGTCCAGTTCCTCCTGCTCAGCCTCGTAGGTGAGTGGGGTTCACCAGACCGGAGCTCGCCCCTTCCACCATGAGCATTGTGGCCCAAGTTCCCTTTATCGGGAGACAATGTGGTCGAGAGGCTAAACCTGCCATGTCCACTTCAGACTCCGAGATTTCCACTGGCAGAGATGGAGAGCAGGAGCTTGAGTGCCTCAAATTCTTTCCAAAGTTCCCGGTGTGCCGGGAATTGATTTTTTCCTGCATGGCTTGGGGTTTAATGGCTTGTGGATGATTGAATCAGTTCCATAGGGTGGTATCACCCAAGTGATCTTGGTAGGAAGCTGGCCATGTTTCTGACCTGAACATAACTCGTGACCACATGGATCCATTGTCATGATACTTTACTAATAACCTAGCGACTGCCTTTAAGTCTCTCTCCCGGCTGTTGGGAACGGCACTTGGTGTCAACTCCCACGCTCCGAAAATCAAACTGAACTTCGGGAAGTTTGATCTTCCCATGAGCAACTCTGTTTGGGCCATTCCATTCGTTGAAGAGGGGAAGGGAGTGGTGTTGTGGGAGGGGGGGGGTGTTGTCCTGTAATTGAAGATGAAACTGGATGGTTTGGTTCCAAAGAGACTGCAGGGTGTTCTTTTTTTTTCACCTGTTTTTACTGATTGGGCCTCTCTTTCCACGAGGCCGTTGGATGATGGGTAATATGGCACTGTCCTAATGTTTCAATTTCTGTTCAACTTCATGCAAAGCACAAATTCCTGGCTGATGAAGGAAGGACCATTTTCAGAAACCAAAACCTGCGGGATCCTGGGTATCAAGAAAGAGGTGTGAAGTTTCTCCACTCTTGTCCTTGTGTTTGATTAACTCGTCCTGTGTACGGTCATCCATTGTGAATCAGCATCTACCAATGTCAGGAACATAGAGCCCATGAACGGTCCGGCACTGACCATGTGCAGAAACTTCAGCCGTCCTGGCCATTGCCAGTGTGAAGAGTAGTGACTACTGATTGTTCTGCTCTTGTTGACATTGCCAACACTCACCCACAAGCAAATATCTTATCCATACCTGGTCAACAGGCATGGCAACTTGGAGGATCTTCAGCTTGCTGCTCCTGGTGGCCATGGTAAAGTTCAGCCAGGAGTCAATGGTGAACCTGTCTTAGGATGAGACTCTTGAACCCCTTAGTATTGTGCCATCTTCCACAGCCAGCTGTTCTCTGCCACTCCAACATGGGTGTAATTCAGGCTGTAACAGCCTTTTAACTTCCCCCATCAGCACTAGCTGCTTCAGTTTATTCAGGACTGGGTAATTTTGCCTCCACAGCCGAATATTATCGCCTACTACTGGGGGAGATTGAAAAAAAGTTCATGATTACCATCTCTTCCACTGTGGGTACAACAAGTGTCTGTTAATCTTCGCCAACCCAAGGCATCTGCATTAGCGACTGATGGGTGTTCCGATCGATAATGGCAGGTGGGCAGTAATAAACCCCACAGCTGGATATGGGCTGATGTTATGGGCTACGCTGCCATGCAGGTCCTTTGAAATTTCTGTACCCAAACTATCACCATAGGCGTGGTGTCACAGTGTTTAGCACTGCAGCCTCATAACACCAGAGACCTAGGTTCAATTCCTGGCTTGGGTAACTGTGCAGAGTCTGCACATACTCTTTGTATCTGCTTGGGTTTCCTCTGGTTTCTCTGCTTTCCTCCCACAGCCTGAAAGACATGCTGGTTAGGTGCATTGGCCATGCTAAATTCTCCCTCAGTGTTCCCCAGACCAGTTTGTGGCGATCAGCAACTTTTTTTGCAGTAACTTCATTGCAGTGTTAATGTAAGCCGATACTTTATACGTGTTAAACTTCCTCTGAGTATGAACTGTTGACTATAGCTGGAAATCCTCATCTAGTTTAAGTGAAAGTTCACGTGAATAATCTCAAATTCGGAAACAAGTATCCTCCTGCCAGCTTTTAGTTTAGTTGCTCGATCCGAGGGATTGGTTATTTATCCTGATGTGAGACACAGTTGTTTAAAATTTCCGAGTACAAATTACTTTTATTCATTGTTGGGACTTGGGTTTCTTTGGCCAGCTAACATTTATTGCCCATCCCTGGTTGTCCTTTCTCAGAGGCCAATTAAGAGTCAACCACGTTGTTGTGGCTCTGGAGTCACATCTAGTCTTGACCACATAAGGACAACAGGTTTCCTTCATTGGGACATTGGTGAACCAGATTTTTTTTCTGAAAATCAATAATGTTTTTATGGTCATCAGCAGATTGAGAATTCCAGATATATTTGTTCAAATTCCACCATCTGATGTGACAGAATTGGAACCCGGGTGCCCAGGACATTAGATGAGTTTCTGTATTAATAGTCTAGTGATAAAACCACCACTCCATCACATCCACATCCTGAGTGTCCACACCGTGAGTTCCGGTAACGTAGACAGACCATATTATATATGTCTGCAGGGCTCCTGGATCGGGCAGCATTGACTGTCTCAATCAGGGACCTCGTATTCCAATAACTCCAACTGATGGTTACCGTCAAAGTCATTAAACACGTCTCTCTCTGTCTCTTTCTGTGCATCTCTCTCTCTCTCTCTATCTCTGCCCCTTTCTCTGTATCTCTTACTGTATCTCTGCATCTCGCTTATTCACCTTCTGCCAACACTCTTGCTCTGTGTCTCCTCCCCCCTCTCAGTCTCACTCTTCTTCTCCCCCTCCTACTTTGTCCCCCTTTTCTTATTTCTCTGTCTCTCTACCTCACTCTGTATTTTGCTCATGCTGTGTCCATTGCACTCATTCAGTCTCACTCTTTCAAATTCACTGGCGCTCTGTCTCTGTATCCGTTTCACTCTGCCTCCTTTTCTGTCTCCCTTTACGTCTTAGTCTTCCTGTCTCATTATACCCTCCCGTCTGTCTACATCTGTCTCCCTTTCTCATTCACTGTCCACCTCCTTCCCCATGTCCCTCTTTATCGATCCCTGCTTTTCTCGGTCTGTGTGAATCCCTGTCTGTCTCTGCAGCCCCGCCCCCACTCTCTCTCTCTCTCTCTGTCGGTGGCTCTGTTTCTTTCCCTATATCTGTTAGAAACTCTTTGAAATCTCTCACGCTCCATGAATTTGTGCCTTTCTCATTCTCTATCAATCTCCATCTCTCTATCACTCTCACTGTTGCTCTCACTGTCCCCTCTCTCTTTATCTGTCACTATTTCTGTCTCTGTGAAGCTGATCGTCATTTACAGTTTGAATGTCCAATAGGAAGAGTAATGTGTATTTGGTTGTAGTTTCATCTCATAATGCGTTGAAGAATTGCAGTAAGTGGATATTTCATTAGATTTTTCAGCTGCTGTCTGAAGTGAGTCTGTGTCACAGCATAAATGACAGTGTTTGTACAGCAACTTGTGAGTTGCAGAATAAAACCCAATTCCACAACAAAATAATGTAATGTTACTGACCGATAGCCCAAATCATGCATCCGCATCCATATAGTGAATACCATTAACGTCGACCATAACAAGATGAAATTGGCTGATATAAAAAGCAGTAAAATAATGGATTTCCTGCGACTCTCCATTTCTGGGTCTCTGGCATTCTCCCCAGTGCTGTGAGCCTGGAGTCTCCTGCGGGTTCTACTACTCAGTAAAATGTGTCTGACGGTGAAAGCATTGAACACCAGAATCAGGACGAATGGGACACAAGGTGTTAGAATGTTGTGGAGGAACTCGATCGTCCCCCAGACCGGAGATTTCCTAATATCCGTTCTGACACCACAAAACCAGGGGATGCTCACCATCACATATCCATCTAATAACATAAAATACCAGAAAATGTTCTTCAAACAGCTCAGCGCCGTCACTGTTCCTAGAACCACAGCCGCCGATTTCTCAGTGCAATATTTACTACTCAGCTTGGGGCAGCAAATGGCCACAAATCGATCAAAGGTGAAAGTGACGGTGAACCAGACAGAACAGTCAGTGGCT
>JARDVH010000194.1:6040708-6066191 GCA_030324005.1 Negaprion brevirostris
CAGATTTCCCTGTGAATCTTACTGACAGAGATATTAATGCCATTGCTTTACTGATTGTTCCCTTTCCATGGAAACAGGGAAATAATTTTTCCTCGAATATCTCCTCAAACCTGCTGCACTAACCTTGTGATTAAAGTGATACAACACCACCATCTGCTGGCGGACCACAGAGCCTGCAGGCGCCGGTGCTTGTGAGTCTGCGAACCGGTTACTGAAATATGAATATTGAACGATATTGTCAGAGATTGAAGTTCTTAGAAGGATCTCGGCTGGCGTATTCGCCCTTTTTATAAACAGACACCACAGATAAACCGTGTTCTTCATTTCCTATTGGGAGATAATGTCTGGAGATTGAAGTTGGGATTATGTGAGACTTCAGATTGTACATTCGATGCAGTTATGAGACGGTAATCAAATTCAGAATCTTAGTGGGTAAACATTTCTGTTCTCTGCAATTCGTTTGTCAGACATTTTCACGGTTTCGTCTTAAAAGGCACAAAGAATCAGACATTTACAGGGATGGACACACACAAACACACACACACAAACACACACAGATCTCGGGGGTCATGCATATACAGGCACACACAGGTCTGAAGCACTCAACGATGGAGGGGCACACACAAATACAGGAGCGCGCGCACACACACACACAGACACACACACACAGGAATTGGGGCCTACAGAGAAACAGGGGGGCATACACAGGTTCAGGGACACATATAGATGCAGGGGCACATATGGATGCAGATACACCAAGATTCAGGCGCAGGCACATAGAGATACTGGTAATTCGAAAGATACAGGGGTAAACACAGAATCAGGGGTATACAAACAGTGAAACTGGGGCATACACTGATACAAGGGCACACACAGAATCAGAGGCATATACAATCCCTCAGCTTGTACACTGCCAAACTCTCTCTCGTAGTTCCAGAATCTTCAATGAGTTCACTTCTCATTATTTCAAACCTCAGAGAGAACAGCGTCATCGCATTAAATCCCCTTTCCAAGGACAACTGTGCCAATGAAACTTGGTCACACAGACAGCGTGAACTTAGAGGGAAATAAGAACAAACCAGGGAAATGAGATATAGGCACAGGGAGACTGAGTGTAAAAGACCGAGGTCGATACAGAGAAATAAATATAGACAGAAAATGGAGTAGTCATCCATATCACATGTATGAATAACATTACACATGAAACCAGGGACCGGAATCCACAAGCACTGTGTCCTCTGTGAACTGTTGATTTGGGATGAAGGGAACGTCTACGAGCACATTCAACTTTTGAAAGCATCTTGACTGAGTTGTGTTGTTGGATTCTCTGCATTATCAGGTTCTCAAACCAAACCGGGGGTGAACTCATTCTGCTATGTGCACGGTAGAGAAATGAACAAGACTTGGGCATGAATAACAATGGGGCTCATGCGGCATTTGAATCCAGGACCGCTCGCACCCGAAGCGCGAATCATACCACTAGACCAACGAGTCACTGGTACAGATGCCGCCCAAATACAGGTACTTATATTGTCACCTTAATCTGATCAGACAGCTGCAGTGAAATTTGGAAGGGCTGGAAAAAAGTACTGAGGAAGCCAGGCAGCAAGTGTGCACAGGGAAAGGATTCACTTCTTACACCTCCATAACCTTTCATTTAAATGTTTACAGTTTGGAAAGGTAGGAAGTTTTAAACACGTGAAATCCAGGAGCCAGGCAACACAACAACAGGAAGGGCTCTGATAGCGAGCAATTCAGGAGAAATAAAGGCGAGTCCTGTGGGTCCCATGGCCTGAGCGTGAGGAAAGCAGAATATCACACAATGTTTTTACCACTGAATGAGACTATTAACAGGATCATTGAAGCAGTCCCGTGTGCTGTGGATGAACTGGATAGTGATTACACAGGAGCCGCAGTGATGAGGGAATCTGCATTTGCAAATTAAAGCAAAGGCTCACGCCGAGATTTGAACTTGGATCACTGGATTCAAAAGTCCAGAGTGCTCACCATTACACCACGGAACCCAATACAAGGTCATGAGATGAAAATCGTCGATAAATATTTTTACCATATCAACAGCAGGGAGAAATTTCAGTCCCGTTGCACAATTCATATCCTCCTGTAAAAATAAGTAGGCTACCTTCCACTGCATTAAATTTCACTGTAAGTGACCACATTAAAATAGTAATGTTTGTATCGAACTGACATAAACCTTACTGCAGTAAATCTACTGAACAACATCAGCTTGTCAGAGTTCTGCTTTCTTCACAGTCCTTGTGAGACTTGCCAGAATTTTCGGTTCCGATTCCGGCATCCACAGTAATTTCCTTCTTTACTGAATACAATTGATTGAGATTATTCGAAGGAAGATGAGAATGATGAAATAATAAATGGGTAGAAATCATTGATCCCTTAGATATTTGTGAGACGAACGCTTTTAAATGTTGATGTTGGGGATAAGTTGTACAATCAGATTGAAAGTAACGGTTATCTTCCTGAATTCAGTGACATGGGCTCTCAGTCTAACCATCAGAACCTGCAGCAACACAGCCTAGTTGAACATTGCAGACAGGCTGATTTGCATTACTCGGGTTTGAGTTGTTTCTGTAGTGTTGTGGTTATCATGTTTGCCTCACATGCGAAAGGTCCCCGGTTCAAAAACCGGGTAGAAACATTCATCAAACTTTCTCATGTCGTGCAAGGGAAAAGCTGCTAGGTTTGAGTTTGTTGCTCAACATTATCTGAACCTCGATATCAAAGACATGTTTCCATTTCTCTGACATCACCCTCAAATGGGAAACGCTTTTTTTGACGCACTGACAGGAAAGTTCGCTTTTGAAGCCGAGAACATATTCCCATCTAGTTCTGTCTACAACAGAATTTAATGGGTTTCTAGGTGCAGACGAATATGGTTAATCAGCATCTGAAATATCTGATAGTATTGTGTGCTCAAAAAGACAGATACAAGTGATACTGTAAGTGAACTAGGGGAAATGGCGCACATTTCATAGAAGAATTTTTGTTTTAAAATAGTTTTTCATCACTTAGAAACAGGAAAAGCCACTCAGACAGATGGGGGAATCGAGACTCAGTGCGGACCTACTGGACTTTCCTGGAACGGGACGGAATTTATGCGCCTGAATGTTTCACACCCATAATAAAAAAGGCTCAAGGGTCACTAACAGATAATTCTTGATTTATGTCCATTTAAATGCATTTGATTTTGTTTAAAAGCTGATAGTCAATATCAAAATTGTGATCTGTATTACCCGGTGATTCGATTGATTCTGCTGGTCAGTTATATTTTCAATTCAGTGATGTTCAAGTTCAGAAATTTTCAATTCATGATGAAGCCATATGTGTTAAATAATACATTGATACCGAATATTGAAACGAATGGTGGGTACAATTGTGCGATGAGCTTTGATAAAGTGTCACCTGGACTCGAAACGTCCGCCCTTTTCACTCCTTACAGGTGCTGTCAGACATTGGGAGATTTTGGAACATTTCCTCTTCTCCCATCCGCAGAAATTTGCTTTTATCACTGAGGATATTTGGTTGAGATTATTTGAAGAAAGGTGAGCATGATGCATTAACGAATAGGCAGAAATCATTGCTCTCTTAGTTATTTGGGAGACGGAAGCTAGTAGCTTACCAGACGGCCGAAGTAGCTCAGTTGGGAGAGCGTTAGATTAAAGGTCTAAAGGTTCCTGGTTCAATCCTAGGTTTCGGTAGGGTCCCCTTGCTGGTTTTTTGTGCTATCTACTAATTGACACCGCATTTGGCCTCGCACTGTCTTCAAACATCAATTCACGCCTGATGGGCATAGAGACCCAAGATAAGGCCATTGCATTGCATCTGGGTTTGATCCATCAAAATCCTCGCTGGCAGGGCGCACGCGTCTCGTAGGTTTGATGTATCGCTTACGTCTGTGCCAAAAGGTGGAGACAGCTTTGAAATATTGCATGAGGAAAAGCAGAGTATTAAACTTATTAGCTTCACTCGTCCTTTATCCTCGTTTAGGCAAACCACGATCGCAGACGTCAGCATAACTCAAGTGCCATGTACGTGCCTTATCTTCTGCTTGATTATCGTTTCACCCATATGGTTCCTTTCTCAAAAGAACACAATTCGATATTAAGTTCAAATGGTACCTAGGATTTACAATATTTGTCACCTTAATTAAGAGAGTATATAACTGCATTAATCACAGTTCAGGAAGAAAAAAATAAACTTTTTTTAATACAAAGCTACGAGGAATAGGCTGAATTTGAGGAAAGGGAAGATAAGCTATCTATGTGTCCATTAGAGTTCAGGAGAATGAGGCGAATTTACAGAAAATGTTAGTGTCCTGAGAATAATTGACAACTTTAACGTGGGAAGGACGTCCCCTCTTGTCAGAGAATCCAGAACTTCCGGTCACTGCTTTAAATGAAAGGGCCGCAAATTTAAGGCAGCGGGTCGTGCGGTCCGAATTATTTTCCTCAGAGGTACAGATATTTTGAATATTTTCCAGGCGGAGCTTGAAAGGTTGTCGGTTATCAAATGTTGATGTATTATCGGGGTAGGCAGGAATGTGTTGTGGATGTTACAATTTGATTCACCAGGACATTATTGAATTGGGCAGCAGCCTCAAGGGGCCTACTTCTGTTCGCAATTCGGTATGTTTGCCATTGTGTACAATGTATGCATGATTAAGTATTTGTTTTGATAGAAATAAAGAAACTGGTTCATAGAGTGTGAGGAAAATGTGACACTGACCTCAGAGCTGCGCCATGCCTGTGTCATATTGCAAATGATTCCCCGGACAAAAGGTTGTCTAATGGCAAATATTTCACAAACGAACTGAGATGACTCAATTAACGAAGCATTTGAAATAATAGATTACCACACACTAGCCCTGGATGGTCAATAATGCATTTGTGAACGCCTGAGTTAAAATAGAGATAAAGCAGAGTGCAATTGAATAACTGAACCTGACCGGCTGGATATTCTCTTTCTGCTCTGGTCCTATTGTATTTAATGACATGTTCACAGAATCGTTACCGCACATTGCGTTTGGAGATCCTCTTCAAACATGCATAATTTATTGCTTTATTCTGTTCCTTTGTTAAATGTTATTCAAATAATCAATGAATCAGTCGAATGAATCTGCCTCCATCACACTTCAAGACGTTCCAGGCCAGAACCAACTGTTATGATGTTATTGGAATTACGGCAATATGGTTAAAGGTGGGGGGTGGGGTGGGGGCAGGAATGGCAGCTTTACATTTCGGGATATCGTTGTTTTTGAAGGAACAGAAGTGGAAAGAAAAGTGGTGGGGAAGTTGCATTGCTGATTGGGGAAAACAACATATTAGTGTTGAGCGTGGACACATTGGCGGTATCTTGTAGTGAAGCATTATGGGTGGAGCTCAGGAATAGGAAGGGTCAAAGGAAAAAGTTGTGAGTGTGCTGTAGACATTGCAACAGCCCACAGAAGAAAGAGGAGCAGTTGTGTAGTCAGATACATGAAACGGTTTGGGGAAATAAAAGGTAGTTGTGTGCTGGTGGGTGAGTTCAACTTCCCCCATATTGACTAGGACTTCCTTACATCCAGGGACACGGACGGGGAGAAATTTGTCAAAAAAGTCCAAGAGAGCTTTTTACGACAGCATGTTGATAGTCCAACCAGGGAGCAGCTATAATCTACTTGGTATTGGGGAATGAGCCGGGCTGGAGGATGGATTTTTCAGTGGGAGAGCATTTTGGTCTCAGCGAACATTATTGAATAAGACTTCGGAAAGTCATGGATCAGGACAAGAGCGGCCCGCAGATGAGCTTGCTTGATTGGGCAAGGGTCAATTACATTCAAATTCGACAGTAACTGGGGAATGTTGAATGACAGCGCCTGCTTCAGGGCAAATTGACGTCTGCAATTCGGAGACGTTTAAAGGATGGTTGATTGAAGTACAGAATAGGAAGGCCCGCTCACAAAAATGAAGGATCGAATTCGCAAGATTCGGGTAACATGCATGACCAGGGAAATTGTAAGGTTTGTCAGCAGAAATAAAGAAGCATACAGTAGATCTAGGAGTATAGTGAACGTAGGAAGGAAATTAAACGTAGAATCTGGACGGTAAAAAATGGGCCAAAAATTGTATTTAGCAAACAGGAACAAAGGGAATCCCAAGGCTTTATATACGTGTAAGAAGAACAAGAGGATAGCAAGAAAAAAAAAAGTAGGTCCACGGGGTGATCATAATATCAAGTGGTTTTATTGCTAGACTATTAATTCAGGAACTCAGCCAATGTATGGGGGACACATGTTGGGATCGCCCCATGACAAATGGCGGAATTTGAATTCATAAACAAAAATTCTGGAATTGAGAAATTTTCTGATGAACATGAAGACATTGTCGATTGTCAGGAAAGTGCATTCAGTTCACGAATATACCTTAGTGAAGGAAGATCGTCTTATTCACCTGGTCTTGCCTGCATGTGACACCGTAGCAACGTGATTGTCACTCTGCTGCCTTCTGTCAAGGACGATTAGGGGTAGCCAATACATGCTGGCCAACCAGCGACGCCCATGTCCCAGGAACTGAATGAACAAAAAAATCATCAGTAGAGGTGGCAAGTTGTGTCTGTTGTCACATGAATTGGGTGAGATCCTTCATAAGTACTTTGCGTGGGTATTCAACAATGAGAAGGACATGATAGATGTTGGGGTCAGAGAGAGATGTGTGAATACACTTGAGAATCCCAATGTATCGAAGGACGAAATGGTGATTATCCTAAATTGTATTAAGTTAGACAAGTCCCGTGGATCGGGTGGGGACTTTTGCAGTTTTAAAGCAAAGTTTGAAATTAATTTATTATTCACAAGTCGGCTCGCATGAGCACTACATTGAAGTATCTCTGAAAATCCCTTAGTCACCATATTCCAGTGACTAGAGTTTGAGTTCATTGATGAAGAACGTCGGATCATCAGTGCATCTAACCAACAAGCCTTTCAGACTGTGAAAGGAAACTGGATCACCCGGAGGAAACCCCCACAGATATGGAGAGAGCGTGCAACTCCACCATGGCAAGCAACGTTGCGATGACGTTCAGAAAACCACATTTTATACATATTTCTGGACGGACACTAACACGAAAAAATAATGACAATAATTATTGAAATAGATTATTTTCTTGCCTTTGTATCGAGCTCAATGTGTTCAATAAATGTAACTAACATTGATGATGATGCAACTGTATTAATTTGTTTAATGAGTGTAAACATCAAAAGTGATGGTGTAACTGAATAGAATTGTTCAATTAGTGCATTTAACTTCAAGGTGAGATAATCTAAGTGTGTCTCTGGCGGATTGGCAGCACATATGAAAAGGGGTGCATTGAATGTTGCTTCAGAATTCTCAAACGGACGTCTGGACTGCTCACACAAAATGCATACTCCACCAAGAGGTCCTGCATATGCTGTTTTCTATACTGCACTTGCAGTCATCGCTGTTCCAGGTAAAGTGTTGACAACGTTTTTGTGTTATCTCATTGAAAACTAAGCATTATGTAGAAGAGTCACTTAATGCAGAAAGATTGGAGTCCTACTTTTGTCTGTGAAAGAATTGGTAGAACCCGTCTAGAAAATTATCATAAGTTCCGAACATTCATCCTCGGAAGCAAATATGGTGCTGGAAGACACGTATTGGGTAGAAGCCAATGGCTGCCAGAGCTTAAATGATTAAATTCTAACGAATTTAATTTTTTAAATGTGATTTCTAAATTATTGAAGACAGCACCCAACGTAGTCATCAAGACCACTTCTGCAAAATTATTCAAAGGATCAGTTATGGTAGAGAGGAGCTGAGGATATTAGCAAGGTTAAAACAAAAACTTTCTGAAATTTTGACAGAATAGGATTTAAATTCCTATTGAAAGGAATTGTCATGGATTTATGTAAATTATAAATATAAACTTGAATCTAGGTTAATTTTGTGAGACGAAATTGTAATATACGTAGTAATGAGGTTTTGATTGGAGGACTGGAAATAATAGTTACCAGAGAGGCGAAAAAACAGCTTTCATTGGTTCAAGGTATTCGGCAGACTTTAGCGTGCATGTGGGGGAGAAACATTTTATTTCGATTCTGAATGCAGGATGTGATAACATCCTTGCTGATAGGCGGTGGATCAGGAAAGGTCAGTTGTATTTAAAACAAAATGATTATATGTCCTTGAATGCATGTAAACTACAAAGCACTCAGATAGTTACTTAGTTAATCTCATTCCCTCTTCACCTCAATGCATTTCGGCTCAACTCTTCTTTGGTTACGCTCATTTCCATTCTCGATTCCTTGTTTAGCAGTCTTTAGCCCGTTCTACTGATACTTCCACGTGCCATCATTTTTCCTCCCACAACTTGCAACCCACCCGCTGGCCTCCTACTTGCTGCTGATCCTTTCAATGAAAATTATTGTCGCGGCACTGGCCGGCTCAATTTTCCTGTTCCCCTCACCCACACTAATTGTTTTCCTTCTCGATTTCCTGCACTTGTTCACTCAAATTCAAATTGACCCATGTGGTCGCACCTGCTGACCAAGGCTGGGAGCGTTGTCCTCCGGTCTTCTGGCCTTTAAATGTTATCGGCTCAACGCCCATGATCCAGTGAAGCTCAGTGCAAGCTTACCTTCGTGCACATTACAGACATTCCCTTTATCCCGCTCTAAATTTCAAAGGATGGTTACCTCCATAACAACTTGATCCAGTTTTCCATGATGCCTAACATCCGGAAGGTTTCCCACTGCAACTTAATTTGCAAGACATTTTCTTTCACTAGCTTGGGGCGGCACAGTAACACAATGGTTAACAATCTTGCTTCACAGCTCCTGGGTTCGATTCTTGGCTCGGGCCACTGTCTGTGTGGAGTTTGCATGTTCTCCTCTTGTCTGCGTGTGTTTCCTCCCACAGTCCAAAGATTTGCGGGTTGGGTTGATTGGCCATTCTAAGAAATTTCCCCTTAGTGTCCAGGGTAGCGGAAGTTAGACGGATTAGTGGGTATAGTATATAGGGATATGGGTGTAGGGTCTGGGTGGGCTTGTGTTCGGTGCAGACTCGATGGGCGGAAGGGCCTTTTTCTGCACTGTAGGGTTCTATGATCTATGAGCTTGTTCTCGTGGTCACATATCCAGCCTGGGCATTCTGCAATGACCTAGTGAAGCCGACTGCAAGCTGGAAGAACAGCACTGCAACATCCATTTACGCTTACTACATGCCTTAGTAATCGGCATTGACTTTAACAAATTTAAGCTGTCACTTTTCTAGTCCATATGAAACGTCTTTTCTCAATGTCCCATACGTTTGTTGTCTCTGTACAACAACGCTTAATTTCCCCAATTTGCTGCCACAGGCTATCTGTCTTTTAATTTCAATGTTCCTTCAAAATGTTGCAATTTCTCCCATCTAAAGTTTAATATCCAGCTCATTCGCCCTCTCATTCATTCTGAGGAAGAGTCAAATGCATTGAAAATATTTAACACATTTTCTAATCCTTCAGAGATTATCAGACCTGTTGTGTTTTTCCAGAATTCTCTGCTCTGTTTCAGATTCCATCAGCCACATTTTATGTTTATTTCATTTTAATCGTCGTTACCCAGTGACATTTTCAAATGTATCTCCATCATATACGGTTAGTAACTATTTCTATGGAATTACGCCTTTTCTCTCTTTCTTACAGTTAATTTGGTGGCGATTGTGGTAATCTCCCGAGGACAGTGTGGTCTCTCCAGATGTATCTCACGATACCTAGTCTTCATGGCAGTGACCGATCTCCTGGTCATCATTACTGCCGTGATAATGAACCGTATTCCTGCAATTTATTTCCCAGGCAGTTTATTGTCTATTACTCCGATCTGCAGTCTCAGCATTGTTCTAATATATTCAGCAAGAGACAGTTCTATATGGTTAACAGTCGCTTTCACTTTTGATCGATTTGTAGCAATATGTTGCCAGAAACTTAAAACAAAATATTGCACCCAGAAGACAGCGGCAGTTGTTATTGGAACAGTGTGCACGTTGGGTGTTTTAATCAACATCCCTTGGTACTTTATGCATGAACCTATTTACGTAATTGGTAATATCCCCTGGTATTGCAAACAGAAGGATGCACGTTATTCTTCACCGTTAGGGACAGCATTTGATTGGTTCGACCGCATGATAACTCCCTGTCTCCCATTCTTTCTGATTCTTCTGTTCAATTTCCTCACTGTCAGACACATTCTGGTTGCAAGCAGATCACGAAAAAGACTCCATATCCAAGGTCCAGGAGAGAATAGGAATGACACGGAAATGGAGAGTAGGAGGAAATCAATCGTTTTACTATTTGCTATCTCGGGTAGTTTCATCCTATTGTGGATGACGTATGTTGTGGAGTTCTTTTGTCATCGATTTATAAAGAACTATAAAATAAATGGATTTAGTGACCCTAAGTTTATTTTTCAAGAAAGTGGAAACATGTTTCAGATGTTAAGCTGCTGCACAAACACGTTTATTTATGCAATAACGCAGAGCAAATTTAGAGAGCAGTTGAAAAATATGTTGACAATTCGCTGAGCTATAATCGGTAAATTGTTCAAATAATGAAAACAATATATTTCATATCATTTCTACATTATGTAGGCGACATTGAGTTGCTTTATACTTGGGGAATAAAGATTGCTCGCACGATTTCTTTATTTCAGATGTGTTTTTTGGCGAGTTTAGATCTTCCTGTACAGGACACACAAACACAAATTCGAATTCACGAGCAGGAACATTCTTAAAATAGAGTCACAAATATCCCAATTTATTGACAGAAAATCCTACACTGGTAGACACATATACATCACAGTGTGTTGACGGGTAATCCAATCAGAGCCAGAGCCACAGATATCCACTTTGTTGATGGACGGTAGTCCTGCAGCAGCTCGATTACTAGACCAATTTCATTACGATTGGAATTCCTACGTTACTGAGAATTATATCACAATCTACTGACAGATGTCCTTCCGATACCCGAGGAAACAAACATTCCAACTTACTTCCAAATAACCTTGTTGAACCAGAAAGAAAAACATTTAAATTTATGAACAGCTGAGCCTCCTGCTCACTGAACGACCATTGCAATGTGTATATAGGTGATCTCCTTGCACCATTCACCTAAATCTTCCGCTTTAGGTTCAAGAAAGCTTGTTTACCAATGAAACAATCAATGAAACATCTGATAGGTTTACTTGTATCAGTGACGATCATAACCATACTTTGATTCGTGATCATCTGCACCAGTGACATAAACATGCAAATTTGCTCGACAGATCAAAATCATCATCTTCGCAGTCATGCCCCAAACAGTTGTAAGTGTTAGTGGAAATCAGAAAAAAAAGAACGACTAATCGGCACCATAGTCTCAAAAAACATTTCCCGACTCTCAATGATGGGTGAACCCAGCGCATCATCATCAAGTTGTATTTCTGAAGAATTTGACGCCTTCTTAAACCATTGGTGCTGAGCCGTTGATCCAACTCTGTAATCTTCTGGTATCATAGCTTGGTCATTTCCACTTCAAATATATGTTACTAACACTTCGTTATTTTGTTTATTTAAACACTTCACCCGAAATGTATGCAAATTAACTAAATCAGTCACAAATAAAAACATGTACAAACACTCCATAATCTTGGTTCACAGAGTAACATTTAATACTTACTGAAAAGTGTTTTCTTCATTATATGGCAAATACATAATTTAATGATTATGCCATGGGTTTTGTTGTCAATCATTAATAGCACCTAAAAACTAGCAGAGAGGCAATTTCTCTGAAGGCTGTATTCGAAATGATATAGTTGCACTGAGGATGGAGCCTGGAAATAAGTTTCAGGATTTTTACCCAGAGTCACTGATCAAAAAGAACACACAGTTTCAAGTCAGCCTTGAAGGATGAATTGCCAGCAGCTTTGTCCCGATGTGTCATTTTACACTGACCGCCTGCAGCTGGTGCTTTTCAGCTTCAGGCCTCTGATACAACCACGGTTAATGTTAATGCCATCAAACATATAATTGTAAAAGATAATCACAGAATCCCTGTAGTCCAGATGCAGGCCCATACCTGCACCAGCAACAACCCCATCAAGGCCCTCTCTCTGTAACCCCATGTCAGTCCCCCTGACGTGAAGGAGCAATTCAGCAAAGCAAGTCAACTCAACCTACACACCTTTGGACTGTGAGAGAAAACCCATGAACATACGGGGAGGATATGCAAACTTCAGACAGATAGCTCCCCGAGACCAAAATTGAACAAGGGTCCCTTGTGCTGTAAGGCAGCAGTGCTGAACTCTGCGCCACCATGTCGCCCGAAATAATGAGGAGATAGATTTTCTCCTATTGTATTGATCATTGTCTGAACGTTTTTTTCTTTGGCGCAAATGATCAGCTCAATGCACAATATGGTTCCCGACTTTTGTATATGGACACGCATTGTTTCAGTAAGTGACCATGCATTCCAACCAAACTAGCTATCTCTCTACTTTGAACATTCTAAAACCAATTCACTATGTTGCATCCACCCAATTGCTGCAGCAACCCGTTTTATAAAGTTTTATATGATTTCCCGTTTTATATGATTTCCGTTCTTATGAATGCACACAGAACTTCTGAAGAATTGTAAATATTCAATGTGACTGTTTATGACATTTGCAAAATAAGTCAATGAATGGTAGACACTCCAGTTAATTATGTAATTGCCTTGCATTATTACTTAACTTTGTTTTCCTTAGAAGGTAACTGCACTCCATGCGGCCTTTATTTTTATATATTGACATGTGTTTCCTGCATTGATGAAAACAAGTGAACTTAAAGGCTTAGCCCCCAGGATTTTAATGGTAATAATAGGTGATGCAGTGAGTTAAGCACGTGAAGTGTGTCCTCAAATATATGCTTAGATAACCAAAGATACGTGTTGATAATAATGAACATAACCAGTAAGTTATGACAAGAGAATGCCACTATACATATATGATATCTCAACTAAAAAAAATAAACTATTCGTCCAAACATGAAAACCTGATCCTGTGAAGCCATGAGAATTGTTGCGAGATAAGATGCAGTTATGCATCTTTTCGATTCATATTCTAACAAAGTGGGAACAGTTAGAATAAATTTTTGATCTGGAATTGAGATTCCAGTGAGTTTCATCGAAAATTCTTATTGCGTCGCCAACGTCACGCTTGCGAAATGATTGTTCAAATTCAAATGAAGCAATCCGGGGCCTACATACAATCCAATTACGTTCTTGGGTGCAAGCTAGGTCTCTTTCATCAATCTATGAGAAATAATATATTCTGTGGAGGCTCCAGGCAAATTCGAAAATTACAATGTGTTTATTGTTCCTTTTTCGTCAAGTAGCTTGCTAAAATATGTCAGGAAACTACAGTATGTGAGTTAGTGTACAGTTCAAGAGTATCGTAGTGGAAAGGCATAGTGTTGGAAAAAATATGAAGGATCTGGACAGAAGGAGAAGGAGAAATTTTAAGCAAAATATGTCAGTAAAGGCAAGGTCTTGCTTATCTCACGGAACACTTTTGAACATGAGACAAACGAAATCCATAGAGCAAGACGTGATGGAGTAAGATTCAGAGAGGATCATTTTCTTGGTAGGAGAATCAAGAACCAGGGTGCTGTCTCAGAAAATGGTCCACATTCTTTAGCATTGAAATCGGTAAACATTTTTTTCACTAAAACAATGGCTAACGTGTGGAAATCGCGGTCAAAGAGGTTGTGGAGGCCAAGTGGCTGAGTTAAATCAACAATGCATAAGAATGCCTTCGATTTTGATGGCATCAATGGTATAAAGAGAAAGAGGGAATATGGCATTGAGATAGATAATCATCTACAATGACATTGAATGGTGGAATAGGATTAATGTGACAAATAGCTAGTTACTTTGGTTCTATTAATGTGAATTCATTGGGCTCACTCTCTCATCAAACGTCACCACTCTCATCCCATTGATTGAACGATCATTCACTCTTCTGCAAATATATTATTTAATGAATGTGGAGATCAACACTGCACATTGTATACCAGGTGCAGTCTTACAGAAACCCAGCACAATCACAGAATTACTTATGTATTCCTTTAATCCAATAATTTTGCATTTAGTACAAACAGGCTGTTTGTTTTCCAAATTGCTTACTGAATCTGCGAACTTGTAGATTTCTTTGGAACGGAAAAAAAGTCTCTGGTTGTCATTTGCATTCCAAATTTGAAACCATTTAAAATATTCTGTTTTTCTATTCCTATATCAACATTCAATTCTTACCCCCACCCCCGCATTTTGGAGACAATTTTCACCAAGAAATTTGAAGAGATTTTTTCCACTGAATGTATTGCTATAGGACTTGAGACAAAGTTATGTTTTGTATATACGATTGATTGATCATTCCTCAACCTACTGGATGTTTCTAGTTTCTTTGCTTGGTCTGCTGCGAACTGTTTTAAAACAACTTATTGCTGCAATTAATGAATAACAGGAATTATTGTGTTATTGAACTGCAAGTGTGGTGGAAATCGAGCAAGATACGCGATAAGATTAAAGTTTGAAGATTGTTACATTCAGTTGAAAATCATTTTTATTTTCCATATTTCAGATAGTTGGGCATTATTCCTATAACTATAGTTTAGTAATCCTATTTCACATGATAAAAGTTTACGGTGAACTAACAACTATTTTGTGTTTTTGGTTTCTTCCAGCAATTCTATTCCTGCAATATTCTTGGCTCAGGCATATGCCTGAAGGAAGTTGTTTGTGGATCGTAGAAAAAAATCACGAATGAAATAAGTGTTCAATTTCAGAGGCTATCCCGCATGTAAAGTTTCTAACCATCCCGAGCAGAATATTGGTATTATGTTATTCATTAGTAACCATACGATATTCAGTAACAAAACACCTTTCAGTCGCGTCATCTACTCCACGGATGTGGGGCCTTGGGACTTACAGGAATATATCAGGATTGAGCTAGAGCAGGCAATGCACCCTGATAATAACCACGACAAATGTCAACATTAATGCGCAATAATTTGGGAGTTAAGAACACAAGACCAGAAGAAATAGGAGCAGGAGCAGTCCATCATGCCCAACGAGCGTGCTCCACCATTTAATACGATCTTGGCTAATCCTTTGGGGACGCAGGCCCATTGATCCACCCGCTCGCCATAACCCTTAATCCCTTCACTGTTAAAAAATCTGGCTAACTTTTCCTGAAACCATTTAATAAAGTAGCCTCAACTGCTTCACTGGGCAGGGAATTCCACAGATTCACAACCCTTTGTATGAGAAAGTTCTACCCCAACTCATTTCTAAATCTGTTCCTCCTTATTTTGAGGCTATGCCCTCTAATGCTAGCTTCACTCGCCAGTGGAAATAGCCTTGCATACTCTATCTTATTTATTCCAGTCGTAATTATTATATATTTCTATAAGATCCCCCAAATCTAACGACCCACCACCCCCCCCGCTCCCCCCACCCCCGCTATTGTTGTAAATTTCAACGATTACACTCCCATTCATTCTCTCCTCATAAGTATCACTGTCAACTCCAGAATCAACACAATAAATTTGTTTCACACTGTCTCCAGTATATCCTTTCTCAATTACGGAGACCAAAACTGTACGCAGTGTTCCATTTGTGGCCAAACCAGCACCTTATACAAGTAAAACATAACCTCCTTTTTTAGCAAAGGCAAAATTCAATTTGCCTGCACACCATGTTTTGTAATCCATGTGCAAGGATGCCCAGGTTTTTATGCACAGCAGCAAGCTGCAATTTTTACCATTTCAATAATAGCCCATTTTGCTGTTATTCCTACATGATGAAGGCGGTAACCTCGAAAGCTAGTGAGTTTACTATCAAATAAATCGGTTGGACTTAAACCTGGTGTTGTCAGACTTTTTATTGTGTTTACCCCAGTCCAACGCCGGCATATCGAATTTATTGCGAGACACTTACCCAGTCCCTTAAACTATCTATAATCCCTTTGTATACTTTCAGGCCCTCTGCACATTTTACCACTCATCTTGGTGTCATCTGCGAAATTTGGCATTCTACATTTGTTCCCCAACTCCAAATTGTTCTTTGTAAATTGTAAACAATTTGTAGTCCCAGAAGTGATCCGTTAGACAAAACCACTATTCGCTGATCGCCAACCAGAAAAAACAACCATTTACCCCCACTATTTTCTTCCTCTCAATTAATCAATCTCCAACCATGTTAATGCATTCTACATCACGCCGTGCACCTTTATCTCAAGCATCAACCTTTTTTGCGGCTCGTTGTCGAATGCATTCTGGAAATCCGAACACAACATGTCCACTGGTTTCCCACCGTAACCCGCGCTCGCAATGTCCTCCAAAAATTCCAGCAACTTAATTAAACATTGACCTGCCTTTCATGAACCCATGCTGCGTCTTCCCAATGGGGCAATTTATATTCAGATAACTCGTTATTTCTTCCTTGATGACAGATTCAATCATTTACCCCACGACAGAAGTTAAGTTAACCGGCCTATTGTTACCAACCATTTGTGTACCTCATTTTCTAAACAGTGGTGAGACAGTTTTCCAATCTGTAGGAACGCTCCAGTCTCCAGTGAATTTGGTAAATTACAATTGCATTTGCTCATTGACCCGCCATTCTTTTAATACCCTATGATGCATTTCATTAGCGTCAGGAGACTTATGTGACTGTGCTTACCTTGCCCAACACTTCAGCGATAATGATAGTTCCTAGTTCCTCACATCACATTGCCTTTATCAATTTTTGGCATCTTTGTATGTCTTCCATTGTAAGGCCTAACACAAAATGCCTGATCAATGCCTGATCAATGTTGCGGCCATTTCCTAATTTCTCATTATTAAATCCCCTTTCTCATCCTCTAAAAGACCAATGTTTACCCTAGCCAGTCTTTTTAATTCTATACATTTGGGAAACATTTGCTATCTATTGTTACATATTCATTCTCAATCTCATGATGTATCTTAATTTTACTTCTAACTTTTTTTTCGTGGCATTCGTTCGACCTTTAAAGATTTCCCAATCCTCTAGTTTTCCACAAATCTTTGCCACTTTGTATGCATTTCCTTTCAATTTATTACCCTCCTTACTGTGATCTCTCCTTCCACCAGTATCCATCGCTGTAACACAATTTATTTTGGGATAAAAAAACATTTTAATATGGATGCTGGAATCTGAAACCCAATGTGAAAATGCTGGAAAATCTCAGCAGGTCTGGCTAGCACCTGTGAGTGGAGAAACGATCTGACGTATCTAGTCCAGATACTCCTTTGTCAAAATTAATTTTTTGGGAACGAGGAGATATTTATACTATAGTGTGAAGGAATGTAAGGTGAGCCACAACCACACAAAAAAAAACAGGGGGAAGACTCCAAATGGCAATCCATAAAGGGAATAGAATGTGTGAATGACCAAACAACAGAGGAGCTGAAATCAGAGGGTTAAGTGTGACAGAAGAAGATGGGGGGTGGGGGGGGGGGAGTGGAGGTGGGGGGAGATGGGTGGGAAAGAGGTAAAATTGAGAAAAAAGGGATTAAGGAAACCAAAGAGGGGGAAAGGGTAATGAAAGTAAGGATCATTAATTATTCCTCCCTCTTTACACAGGACCAAATCTAGGATAGCTTCCTCCCACATAAGTTTCAGTACATACTATTCAAGGAAACTATCGTGTATATATCCTATGAAGTCCTCCTCAAGGCTCCCTTGATCGACCTGATTTGACCAACCTACATTTAGATTAAAACATGCATCAAAAATGTCTTGCCATAATTACATCGGCTATATAGACGTAACTAAATTGACAGCCTGTTTATGGATCTCAAAGAGAATGTATATGCCTCTAAGAGGAGAAGTTTTGCATGACATAACCAATAAGAGGAAATGCCCAATTCAAATGTACATTACGCAGGAGATTGCGCCATGTTTAATGGCTAAATAACATTAATATTAGACGCACTGGATATTTTGCTGCATTAACTAATTCCTCTCTGAATTTATTCTGAGTTCCAGCATAAATAAAGGGATTGACGCAGGAGCTCAGTAACTGAAGCATGAAACCGCTTTCGTCAAGAATAAAATTTGATTCACTGAAATTTGTACCTGAGAAGTAATTAACGTTTGCAATCCGCACATAGAGGAATGTTAGAAGAACTAATAAATAGAGCAGGATGAAACTACCCGATATGGCAAAGAGTAAAACAATGGATTTTCTCCGCTTCTCCATCTCTGGGTCACTCTGATTATCTCCATTTTTCTGGATCCGGAGTCTCCTGCGCGCTTTGTTGGCCGCTACTATGTGCCTGACAGTCAGCGCATTGAGCAATAAAATCTGAATGAATGGGAGACAAGGGGTTAAAATGTGATGAATCCAGTCATATGCGGCCCATGCAGGTGACGTATAAAATATTAATTTGATGTTACAGAACCAGGGTGTGTTGTTAATTGTGTACGACGGTTCATAAATAAAATATAGGAAGGTATTTTTCAAACAGCTCAGGGTACAAACAATGCCTATCACACGGCCTGCCGTCTTCACGTTGCAATATTTTGTTTTCAGCTTCTGGCAACAAATTGCCACATATCGATCGAAGGTGAATGCGACTGTCAACCAAACCGAACTGTCTATGACTGCATAGTTTATGACAGACCTGAAACTGCACACTGGCGTAATGATCAAGAAACTAATTGGGAAATACATTCCAGCAATCCTGTTGAATATCACAGCGGTAACCATGATGAGCAAGTCCATCACCGCCATGGATAGCAGGTAGTAAGTGATACATCTGGAAAGTCCGCATCTCTCTCGGGACAGGATCACAATCACTGACAAGTTCGCTGTCACAAAAACACATGTAGAAAAACAATGAGAGAGAGTGGGAGGGTGTACTAACCATTGGCGGCCAGAAAGAGAAATTCTCAAATAATTATCAATATCTGAAAACTTCCTGTGAATTTTATACACTTGGCGCCGGATAGCAAGAAAACAAAAGTTGCTGGCTCTTATTTCTGTTTTTAATGAAATCATTCACATTAAAAATATGGTGAATAACATCGGCCAGTATCACGGCCAGTATAACATAAAACAGACGAGGAAAACAAAATAAAAATGTTTGAACCAAATGTGGGAGAACTGGAGAAGAGAAGAAAAGACTTAACCAATCCTATAGATATTCAAAGCAGTAAAATTAAAGTTAAAAATAATTAAAGTATATTTATTAGTAACTACCTGCCTTATATTCACACTTCGATTAAGAGATGGTGAAAAATCCCCTAGTCGCCACACTCCAGCGCCAGTTCTGGTTGACTGAGGGAGAATTTAACATAGCCCATTCACAAAACCTGCACACCTTTGGACTTTGGGAGTAAACCCGAGCACCCAAAGGAAATCTACACCGAAACAGGGAGAACGTGTAAACTCCACACAAAAAGTCACCCAAGCCAGGAATGGAACCCGCCTCCCTAGCGCTGTGAGGCAGCAGCGCTGACCACTAAGGCATCGATAAGAAGTACAACAGCCAGCAATAAGAATGTAAGCTAATTAGAATGCAGGAAAAAAAAAAGTTGAGTACTAAATTTATGATTATCTTTTATCGAATCAATTACTTAGAAAAAAACGACCTTTACTGTTGGACAATCTGAAAGCGAAAATGATGGAAAAGAGAAGAAACGATTACAGAGAATGCTTTCTGCCTGCTCAGAGGGTTTGTTGAGGAGGACATGGAGATAATATCGAGCTCTTCTTCAGAAGTCACCTAGGATTCTAGTTGCGGATGTGAACCAAAAAAAAAAACACTAAAAGCAACTGATGTCTCATTTTTGGAAAAAGAAAGTATCTCCTTTAACACAACGCGCCTCAGTATTGTGCTCTGTCACAGGATAAATGATCAATTAGTTTAATATTGAAAGTTGAATTCATGTAAAATGAATGGGAACGAGAGATATCAAAACTAAAACAACACAGCAAATAAGGTTTTTATTGCAGAACCATTATTTATTAAATACCATTAATTTAAGTTGAACTGATAGCATTGAACCACCATTTTGTTCAGTCTTTGAAGTGATTTCAGACGTTAGTGTTCAGGACGGCAATGGTCACGCCTTCATCATTTAATTCTCTGTTATTGAAGATTAGAGTAATGCAACCAGTGATACTTTTCGAGGAAAATTGGTGGCGGAGAGACATTTCAACAGGACTAATGACCCACATGTATCAAGGAATGCACGTTTTAATCCCAACAAGACAAGTGTGTCCAACTCCGAAGTGGTATTAAACAGGATGTCCACCCAGCATCAATAAAATTCAGAAAAGCCAAACCAGCTTTGCAAAATCCTCCCAAATAACTCATCAGGACTTCTGTCAACATCGGTACTACTACATTTTTCTGGCATGGTGATACTCGCGGAATTATGTGCCGCAGATCAGGTCTCAGCCACCACCCTTCCTGGATATATCCTCTCCCACCATCAGCATAGAGCCAAAACATACGGCAGCACATCTTCAGCATCAACATAGTACCAAGTCAAACATGAGGACACAAACATCATATTAGTTACGACACACTGTCTGCACTCTCCTGTAAGCTGATCGGGACTGCTTCCTGGCGAACTCCCTTTGCAGAATGCATTGAGGGTGGCAATGGAGTAGAATGCATGCTGGAATGGGGACTTCAAAATCCTCAGGAAGAATGGCTTGGTAGTACAGACTGAGCTGGCCGGTTCCAAAAGGACAGAGCTTTGACTGTGACTGTGTCATGTGGTGAGGGAGCCAAACAAAGGGAAAAGCATACCCGACCTCATCATCACGAACCTGCTGCCACAGATGTAAATGCTCATGACAACATGTGTAGGAGTCACCACCATACCGTCCTGACTGACTATATACTCATTTTTTCACTTGTTTGGCACTCTCACCGTGCTAAATGGGAGAAACTTTGATCAGACCTAGCAATTCAAGCCTGGGCACCCAGGAGCTGCTGAGGGTCATTAACATCAGAACCCATCTGAACATAGTCCAGAACATCATGGGCAGGCACAGCATCAGCACCAAGCGAGCCAAACATCGTTGAGCAAAGATTCCAAGTGGGCCGATCTGGAAACGTGCCAAGCATATCTAAAATAAGTTTTCCAAATGGTGAAGTTACAATGTAGGTCTATTTTGGGGCTAAACAGCATAAGCACAAATATTACACAGAGCGATGCAATTGCATTACCATCAAATCTGAACTAAGATCTGCAATCCTGTCACTCCACTCGTGAATGGTGGTGGAAAATTAAGCAACTCTCTGTAGGATGATGAGTCATTAATGTCACTATTCAAAATTATATGTGAAACATGTACAAAATAGTCGCATTCCAATGAGCTGAGAGCGAATTCCTTTGATATCCGGACCACATTTGAGCGAAGGTAGCAACAAGAAGCCCTGGAATCAAGTAGAATGATTGTGGTTACTGTGGTTGGTGGCCAGTCAGTCCAATTCCACTGCAGCTGTTCCTCAGGGTAATGCCCCAAGTCCAAACGTATTCAGTGCTAAGTGATAGTCCTCTGATTATGAGATCAGAAGTTGAATGTGAGATGATGAGCTCAAATCAGTCAGCACCTTTTCCGATTATTCATAGGCTTAATCAGTTCATGTCAAATTCCAACAAAACCTAAATAATAGCTACGATTGGGCTGGCTAGTTTCAATGACACTACTGCTTCAAGCGAGGAGCGAAACATTGTTCCTTGACATCCAGTGACATGACTGTCTCTGAGTCTCCCATTATGAATATGTTTGGGGTTATCATTAACCAGAGCCTGAACTTGACGAGCCATATAAATGGCTGCTCAGAAACTAAGAATCTTGCGGCGAGTTGTCATCTTCTGACTACTGCAGCATGCTCATGGGTGCAAAGCAGATGGGTATGTCAGGCGTACGATGGAAAGCTGTGAACTTGCCAGGGGGACTGCAGTTCCAGCATCGCTTAAGATGCTTGAGACAATCTAGAAGACAGCAGTCTGCTTGATTGTCACCCCGTTCATAAATTCACATCTTTCATCACTTTTGAACCATGGCGGTCTTATGTTTCAACTCAAAGATGCACTGAAGGAATTTACCACAGCGCTGTCCAAACGCAAGTGGAATACAATCTGGAAGGACAAGGCCAACAGATATATGAACACCCCATCCGTGCCACTCACTATCCTACCTTTGGACTATTTCCCTTTTCAGTCACTCTTCTTGGGTCAATTTTCTGGACTTCCCTCCCTAACAGCACTGACAGTTTTTATTAGTTAAATTGGGATGTGAATTATTCAGACCTTAACTATTACATCTTTGAGTCACTAGTGAAAAGCAGATAGCCAGTGACAATAGCACAATTATTATATATTCAAACAGTCATGACAAATCAAATTCAGTCTAAAGAAATGCAGTGTGTCTCTAATTGCTCCAAACGTTAGTAATGTAATTATATTAATGTTTATGCTCCAATAATTATATTATGATGCATATGCCATTTGATGCGTATGCCATAGTACTGTCATGACACAATTGATCTTAATTTACACAGTCGAACAGTAGACACAAACTAAATTATACCATTCAAGCTGTGAGTGGGAACGGGAGGTGAGCAGCCTGACATTGGTGTGGTGATGACATTTCTAAAGGGGAGAATCTTATTAAAAAAGGGGAAAAGAGTTAGTTACCATGCAAAATTAATGTTGTTGAAGAGGAGAAAGTGATTCTGTGAAAAGGAAGAAGTTATATTGATTAGAAAAAAAAAACTCCTATTAAAGTAGCTAAACGTTCTTGTGGAACGATGCACACAATAACATTGCAAAGGAAGCGGTTGAAAAATGAATGAGAACATTCGACTTTTTAAGGATCATTTCGGTAATTCGTAACAATTTTCATCACTTTACCTGGAACTCCGATAGCTGCGAGGACAGGATAGTAAATGGCAAACACCAGTCCCTTTGCAGGCCCATGCATTTTCTTCGGAATTCTTGTCGTACTCTCAACTTACCTTAAAAAATCCTTCTATTTTAACATGATGCTGGGCTCCAGGGAAATAATTAGATTGTTTTAATTTAAATGACGCTAATTGGTGGAGGTACGTGAGCGCAGCTGCTACCAGAGAATTGAAATGAAATGTTTTAAAAATCATTGAAATGTTCTAATATGAAATACGGAGAGACTTCAGTATCAATTCAAAGTATTTATCCCTAAATAACTGTGATGATGAACGCTCAATAGACATTTCAGAGGTGAAAGTGAACATTGAGAAAAGGGAACCACCAGTGCTACATTCTCTTCATTATAAAAAAAAAGAACATTATCAGCTAATTTCCTTGACAATGAGGGAACGGGAAGTACTAACGTTCTCGCTCCTGGTTACTGTTCATCTTCAGTTTGCATAGTGACTCTTCACACCCTTTATTCCTAATTGTTATAAAAGTGTAAACAGACTTTATTGAAGTCGATGCCTGGTCTGCTCACAATGTGAAGAATGGCATTATTCAATGCTGTAAATGTGTTTAATTCTCTGCCTGTCCATTCAATGTTGTCACAGCTCAACAAGATTGTTCTCAGTGAGCATTTCATTAGCTGTGCCAGTTACTCTTTTGTGTAGGAAACGTCAGCTTAGGTCGGAAGTTTTCAGCACAAAATGCTGACAGGTAACTCTCGTAATCTAGTATAGCCACAAGTACTTTGCAGCCTGGGAAATTTCTTCTGTAATTTTAAACAAACTATATCCACTGGTTATGTTTTAGTTGCCCTGATCTCGTCGAAATAAACTCAAAAAGTTTTTTTCAAACACTTTTGTAATAAAGTAACCGTGACTCAGCCACATCTTTTCTTATCTTTTGGTACGTCTTTACCATTTATTCTGTGGTGGACTCCGCAATCCTCCATACACTTTTTCTTCGACTGAAATTCTCAGTTTTCCTTTGTTTTACTCCTTCAAAAGGAGTTTCATCTATATTGACTTCAAATTAATGAGAGGTTTTTTTGAATCTGCACCAACAAGAAAAAAGCAGTCATGCAACTAATACCCTTCCACTCACAGCAGGACTGAGCTATTTTAATATATGATTCAATCAATTCTAACCATTTCGCTAAGAAACTGTACCTGGCAAATCGACCAAAATCAGTAGAACAGTGACACTGGACATAAATGAACATGAATTGCATTTGATAGACCTGGAGATAACTCAAAGGGAAAGGATGTGTTAAGGTAGCTCTTGAGTGTCAATTCTTTACAGTAATGAGGGTATGCTGTGTGTTCCCCTGTATTTTCACTGACGCCTCAGTCATTAGCTTGGTAGCTTTTAGAAATTGAAAGTTACGCATGCAGGACTAGTGCACTTTGTGCTCCAGCCAAAATAAACAGTATTTCCAGTTCCTGAACAAATCGACTGTGTTCTCGCTAAACATGTTATTTTGTAGGAGAAATTTAGAGTATGGAATGTATTTCATGGCTGCAACTGTCCGGCTAACACAGTCGATAGCGCATGAAACACTTTATGTCAGGGATTCGGTTGGAGCCCCACGTTGTTAAACCTTGCTCCTTTCCTGGATGAATTCCAGCTCTCCATTCCTCCTGGAGCATCACCACTAAAACTGAGTGTTTATCCATCCCCCTTTGCTATTCTCACAGTTCCTAGTTTCTGGTGAAAGCTGCATCCAATTCACTGGAATTCGGTTAGTTTTGTGCTTAACCACCGTTGCACCTGCCTTAAAGAGCGGGGGAGGCTCAATGTGATAATGAGCAAATCCTACACTATTTATTCTGTTCATTGCCAATACGACATTCAATAAGAATTTTTTCTGCCGGTGTCATTGAGGAGTGGCCCACGGTACTTATTCAGATTGTAGCTTTTTTGGATGCATGTTCCCGAAACCCTTTGCTGGTAAGTGTTCCAGCACTATATAAACTTCAGTCTGGTTGGTTTAAATATCTTCAATCTCAGCCCTCTGGTTACTGACCCCTGACAGTAGAAACACTCTCTCCCAATCTGTTCTATTAAACGGCCCTTTCCCCATATTAGGAGACAGGGAGTATCTACTAAACATCAACAACACTGTGGAGGAAAAGCAGTCAAAGTGACACGTTTAGAATTCTAAAAAAAATACATGGTCATGCTGAATTAGGTTTTACAAAAAGAGAATTGGGTCAGACATATCGGGAACTCGCTCACTCCTTTATTTCGGATGCTGTTGGCATCTCTGTGTCAGGCTCGTTTTTTCAGAGACCCTTACGTCATTGATGCAACACACCGATCTGCATAGAAAAACTCAGTCCTTATTTTCAAGCAAGTACAAGCTTTTTGGAGGATTGTTTTACTAAATCAGCACAGTGTCCTGAGCTTAGCCGAGCAATACTATCTCGAACGGCGCGGGGGGGGGGGGGGGGGGGGG
>JARDVH010000194.1:6079498-6105118 GCA_030324005.1 Negaprion brevirostris
TTGCTGCCATCTTGAAAAACATCTCGCCCCCAAATTGATGTTAAGTTCCGTCAACCAAATTGGAACATTTTTAATAGATGATGAAAGAGCAGGTTGATGTTTCTAGCACCATGACTCATTGGTAAATGTTACGAAAATACATCTCACCAGAACGACCTCCCCATTAAGTGGTGTTGGAATGACGTACTTGCCTGCCTCAGTTCCGTGCTTGGCACCCTTCCCTGAGCTATTGAATGTGGAACTGAAACGTGGAGCAGGTAATGCTGCGATGTCAAAATCTATTTGGGCTTTTGTCATACTTGCAGCTGCGTTGAGTTGTGGGACTGGAAATTCAAATTGGCTCCATTAAAGCTAATTTAACCGAGTTCAAAGGTTGTAAGAAATGAAGTTGTAAGCTCAAAGGCCCTTGTAGAAGGGTGAGCAGTGAACCATTACTCATGTTGTGACATTTGAGAACTAAATTTGATCTCATACTTTGTATATACATCTGTTGTAGTCATTAAAATAAATCTTCAATATTGTTGTACTTGTACACCTCAGCTCCTCATCTCTGAAAGCGGCAGGATTGATGTCGGATCGAAACCCGTATAATGTAGGAAATCGTTGCTGCCAAATTATGTACAGCAAGGCCTCACAGACAGCAGTGTGATAATGTGCACAAATCTGTTTTAATTATGTTGGTGGAAGGATAACTATTGACTCGGGGCGAATTCCCCAGCTCTTTAAATTGTGCCATGGGAAGGGAAAGTGGGTCCGTGGGGTTTTTTCTACCTCGTGTAAGTGATGGCACATCCGACATTGAAAGAATGTGGGTGGGCAGCATGGTGGCACAGTGGTTAGCATTGCTGCCTCACAGCGTCAGGGACCCGGGTTCAATTCTGACCTTGGATGACTGTGTAGAGTTGCACATTCTCCCCGCTTCTGTGTGGGTTTCCTCCGGGTGCTCTGGTTTCCTCCACAGTCCAAAAATGTGCAGGTTAGATCATACTAAATTGTCCCATCATGTCCAAAGGTGCACAGGGTAGGTGGATTGGCCATGCTAAATTGTCCCTTAGTGTCCAGAGATGTGCAGGTGAGGTGGCTTGGCCATGCTAAATTGCCCCTTAGTGTCCAGAGATGTACAGGTTAGGTGGATTGGCCATGCTAAATTGCCCCTTAGTGTCCAGAGATGTGCAGGTTAGGTGGATTGGCCATGCTAAATTGCCCCTTAGTGTCCAAAGATGTGCAGGCTAGGTGGATTGGCCATACTAAATTGTCCCTCAAACTTAAAGTTTATTTATTAGTGTCACCAGTCGGTTTACATTAACACTACAATGAGATTACTGTGGAAATCCCCTCATTGCCACATTCTGGCACCTGTTTGGTTATACCAAGGGAGGATTTAGCACGGTCAATCCGCCTAAACAGCACATCTTTCGGACTGTGGGAGAAAACCGGTGCACCTGGAGGAAACCCACGCAGACACTGGGCTGGGGGGAGGAGGAGAGAAAAACATGCAGACTCCGCACAGACTGTGGCCCAAGCCAAGAATTGAACCCAGGTCCCTGGCGCTGTGAGGCAGCAGAGCTAACCACTGTGCCACCATGCCGCTCCCAATGTACCCAAACAGGGGCCAGAATGTGGCGACTAAGGGATTTTCACAGTAACTTCATTGCAGTGTTAATGTAAGCCGACTTGTGGCACTAATAAATAAAGTTAAACTTAAAACCCGACATGACTCTTTTAAACTTTAAAATAATGCTCTCTTTCTGATCTTTCTCTGCACCCTAGCTGTGACTGTAACGTTACATTCTGCATCCTCTTGTTTCTTTCTCCCCCCCACCACCATGTATTCTGTGAACGGTATGCTCTGTCTGTGTAGCGCGCAAGAAACGATACTTTTCACTGTATCCCAATACGTGTGACAATAATAAATTAAACCAAACACACTCCTAGCTGTGTGCACCCTGCCCCCACCCCACCCCACCCACTCCCGGCCATGCATTCCACCCCCTCCCCAAGAAACAACCTCACACATACCCCCTCTCACCAGATTGTGCTAAATTTGCCAGTACTCCTCTGTAACACATCTGGGAAATAGAACATGTTGCAGTGTCAGTCAGTCCTCTCACACACTCTGAACTATCTTTGTCTCTGTCCCTCTCTGTTTATTCTCTCCCTCCCACACTCTGTCTCTTAATTTGTCTGTCTCTCCCTCTCTCTCGCTGTGGCCCTCTCTATATCTTTATCTTTCTGTCTCAGTATCTATATCTTTCTTCTATCTCTCTAAGTATCTCTCTCTGCCTCTATCTGAGTATCTCTTTATCTGGGTATCTCTCTATTTAAGTATTTTTCTCTCTCTATCTATCTCTAGCCAAGTATCTCTCTATCTGAGTATCTCTGTCTTTATATATGTATCTATTGTTGAGTATACCTATATCACTCTGTGTATTTCTATGTATCTCTCTGAACCCGTCTCTCTTTCTCCCTATCTCAGTATCTCTATCTATATCTGTCTGACTATATCTCAGTCTCTCTCTCTATCTATCTGAGTATATCTCTATCTCTGTCTATGTGGGTCTGTATCTCAGTCTCAGCCTCTCTATCTCTAAGTATCTCCCTCTTAACCTCTGCCTTTGTCTCTCTCTCTCCAAATATATATCTATATTTGTAATTTTCAGTCTATCTCTCTCTGTTTATCTCAGTCTATCTCTCTTTGTAATTTTCAGTCTACCTCTCTCTCTCTCTGTATCTCAGTCGCTCTCTCTATCTCAGTCTCTCTATCTCAGTCTCTCTCTCTGTGTATCTCAGTCTCTCTCTCTATCTCAGTCTCTCTCTGTGTATCTCAGTCTCTCTGTGTATCTCAGACTCTCTCTCTGTGTATCTCAGTCTATCTCTCTATCTCAGTCTCTCTCTCTCTGTATCTCAGTCTCTCTCTGTGTATCTCACTCTATCTCTCTATCTCAGTCTCTCTCTCTGTGTATCTCAGTCTCTCTCTCTATCTCAGTCTCTCTCTGTATCTCAGTCTCTCTCTCTGTGTATCTCACTCTCTGTATCTCAGTCTCTCTCTCTGTGTATCTCACTCTATCTCAGTCTCTCTCTCTGTGTATCTCACTCTCTGTATCTCAGTCTCTCTCTCTGTGTATCTCACTCTATCTATCTCAGTCTCTCTCTCTGTGTATCTCAGTCTCTCTCTCTGTGTATCTCAGTCTATCTCTCTATCTCAGTCTCTCTCTATCTCAGTCTATCTCTCTCTCTCAGTCTCTCTCTCTGTATCTCAGTCTCTGTGTATTTCAGTCTCTCTCTCTGTATCTCAGTCTCTCTCTCTCTCTGTATCTCAGTCTCTCTCTCTGTATCTCAGTCTCTCTGTATCTTAGTCTATCTGTCTCTGTGTATCTCAGTCTATCTCTCTCTCTGTGACTCAGTCTATCTCTCTCTCTGTATCTCAGTCTATCTCTCTCTCTGTGTCTCAGTCTATCTCTCTGTATCTCAGTCTCTCTGTCTCTGTGTCTCAGTCTCTCTCTGTATCTTAGTCTATCTGTCTCTGTGTATCTCAGTCTATCTCTCTCTCTGTATCTCTCTCTCTGTGTCTCAGTCTATCTCTCTCTCTGTATCTCAGTCTCTCTCTATATAATATTTCAGTCTCTATCTCTATGTGTATATCTGATCTTTATAGTGAGATGCTCTTGTAACATTGTCCTGGATACAGGCCGCTCCAGCCAATCAGCTGAGAGCAGGAACAGAACCTCCCTCTGATTGGGCAGCCAACAATGGGAGGCGGGTCCCAACTCCCAGCCAATCAGCAGACGAAAGGGAGAAAGCCGGCCAATCCGCGGAGGAGACAGACCCCGCCCACAGACCCAGGGGCCAGCCAATGGGGACAGAAGGAGGGAGAAGCCCCACGTGGCCCGGTAACAGTCGGCTCACCAATCAGTCTCTATCCCGATGTGTATATCTGAGTCTCATGTATAATCAGTCTCTCTCATCTATCTTTCTCTCTATATATACATATACCAGTCTCTATCTCTTTGTGTATATCTGAGTCTTTATATATCAGTCTCTCATTAGTCTATCTCTCTCTATATATATACCTATACCAGTCTCAATCCATGTGTGTATAACTGAGTCTTTATACTGATGCTCTTGTTACATTGTCCTGGATACTGGCCGCTCCAGCCAATCCGCTGAGAGCAGGAACAGAGCCTCCCTCTGACTGGGCAGCCAACAATGGGAGGCGGGTCCCAGCTCGCAGCCAATCAGCAGGCAGCAGCAAGGAGCGCCGGCCAATCCATGGAGAGAGAGACAGACACCGCCCACAGACTCAGGCGCCAGCCAATGGGGGACAGAGGGTGTGGACCCTCTCCACGTGGCCCGGCAACAGCCGCTCCACCAATCAGGCGTCGAGACTCTTCAGGCAGAGACAGAACGGAAGATCAGATTTCCCGCCAAAGAGGGGAAGAAGGCAAAAAGGTCATCCCAAAGAATCAGAGACAGGAACTGAGGATAGATCCCAGGATCCAGCCCAAATCACATCCCAAAGAAACAGGGACTGGGACTGAGGCTGAACCCCCAGGATTCACCCCAAATCTCATCCCAAAGAAACAGAAACAGGAACTGAGGATAGACCCCCAGCATCCATCCCAAATCGCATCCCAAAGAAACAGGGACTGGGATTGAGGATAAACCCCCAGGATCCATCCCAAATTTCATCCCAAAGAAACAGGGACTGGGACTGAGGATATTCCCCCAAGAACAATCCCAAAGAACCCATCCCTCAGGAACAGGACTGAGGATAAATCACTAGGATCAATCCCAAATCTCATCCTAATGAATCCCAGAGAAACTGAGACTGAGGATAAATCCCCAGGATCGATTCCCCCAAACCATCCCAATGAATCCCCAAACCATCCCTGAGGAAAAGGGACTGGAACTGTGGATAAATCCCCAGAAACAATGCCAAAGAAACCATCCCAAAGAAACAGGGATTTGAGGATAAACCCCCAGGAACAATCCCAAACATCATCCCAATGAATCCCAAATACCATCCCTGAGGAACAGGGACTGAGGATAAATCCCCAGGAACAATCCCCAAAATCATCCCTAAGGATCAGGGACTGAGGATAAATCCCCAGGATCAATCCCAAATATCATCCCAATAAATTCCAAGGAACAATCCCAAATATCACGACAATGAACCCAAAGAATCCATCCTTGAGGATCAGGAACTGGGTCTGAAGATAAACCACCAGGATCCATCCCAAATCTCATCTCTGAGTAATCCCAAAAAAAGCATCCACAAGGAACAGAGAGCGGGACTGAGGATACATCATCAGGAACAATCCCAAATATCATCCTAATGGACCCCAAAAAACCATCCCTGAGGATCAGGGACTGGGACTGAGGATAAACCTCCTGGATCAATCCTAAATATCATTCCAATGAATCCCCAGAAACAATCCCTGAGGAACAGGGACTGAGTCTGAGGATAAATCCACAGCATCCATTCCAAATATCATCCTAATGGATCCAAAAAAAAACCATCCCTGAGGATCAGGAACTGGGATTGAGGATAGCCAATTATGAACAACCCCAAATCTCATCCCAATGAATCCCAAAATCATTTCCCTGAGGAACAGGGACTGGGACTGAGGATAGACACCCAGGATCCATCCCAAATACTATCCTAAAGAAACAGGGACTGGGACTGAGGATAAATGCTGACGAGCAATCCCAAAGAAACCATCCCTGAGGATCAGGGGGACTGAGGATCCATCCCCAGGATCCATCCCAAATCTCATTCCAATGAATCCCAAAGAAACCATCCCTGAGGATTCGGGTCTGTGACGGAGGATAGACTCCCAGGATCAATCCCAAAGAAACCATCCCTGAGGAACAGGGACTGGGACTGAGGATAAATCCCCAGAAACAATCCCAAAGAAACCATCCCTCAGGAACAGAATCTGAGGATAAACTCCCAGGAACAATGTAAAATATCATCACAATGAACTCAAAGAAACCATCCCTGACGATGAGGGACTGGGACTGAGGATAAGCCACCAGGATCCATCCGAAATCTCATCCCTGAGCAACAGGGGATGGGACTGAGGATAGATCACCCAGGATCCATCTCAAATCCCATTCCAATGAATCCCAAAGAAACCATCCCTAAGGAACAGGGACTGGGGCTGAGGATAAATCATCAGCAACAATCCCAAATATCATCCTAATGGATCCCAAAAAACCATTCCTGAGGAACAAGGACTGGGCCTGAGGATAAACCCCCAGAAACAATCCCAAATACCATCCCAATGAATCCACAAAAACTATCCCTGAGGATCAGGGACTGGGACTGAGGATAAACCCCCAGGACCAATCCCAAATGTTATGCCAATGAATCCCTAGAAAACATCCCTGAGGAACAGGGACTGAGTCTGAGGATAAATCCCTAGCATCCATCTCAAATATCATCCCAATGAATCCCAAATAAACTATCCCTGAGGAACAGAGACTGGGACTTGTGTATAAATCCCCAGGATCAATCCCAAATACCATCCCAAAGAATCCCAAAGACCATACATGACGAGCAGGGTCTGGGTCTGATTATAAATCAGCTGGATCAATCCCAAATCTCATCCCAATACATCTCCAAAACCATTCCTGAGGAGCAGGGTCTTCGTCTGAGGATAAATCACCATTATTAATCCCAAATGTCATAAGAACTAGGAGCAGGAGTAGGCCATCTGGCCCCTCGAGACTGCTCCACCATTCAATAAGATCATGGCTGATCTTCTTGTGGACTCAGCTCCACTTAGCCACCCGCTCACCATAACCCTTAATTCTTTTACTGTTCAAAAATTTATCTATCCTTGCCTTAAAAACATTCAATGAGGTAACCTCAACTGCTTCACTGGGTAGGAAATTCCACAGATTCACAACTCTTTGGGTGAAGAAGTTTCTCCTCAACTCAGTCCTAAATGAGATCCGCTTTATTTTGGGGCCATGCCCCCTAGTTCAAGTTTCACCTCCCAATGGAAACAACTTCCCTGCTTTTATCTTATCTATTCCCTTTATAATCTTATATGTCTCTATAAGATCTCTCCTCATTCTTCTGAATTCCAATGAGTATAGTCCCAGTCTCTCCTCATAAGCCAACCCTCTCAACTCTGGAATCAACCTAGTGAATCTCCTCTGCACCCCTCCAGTGCCAGAATATCCTTTCTCAAGTAAGGAAACCAAAACTGTACACAGTACTCCAGTTGTGGACTCATCAGCACCTTATACAGCTGCAACATAACCTTGCTGTTTTTAAACTCCATCCCTTTAGCAATGAAGGATAAAATTCCATTTGCCTTCTTAATTCCTACTGCATCTGCAAACCAATTCCTTGTGATTCCTGCACAAGGACACCCAGGTCCCTCTGCACAGCAACATGCTGCAACTTTTTACCATTTAAATAATAGTCTATTTTGCTGTTAATCCTACCAAAATGGATGACCTAACATCTACCAGCATTGTACCCCATCCGCCAGACCCTTAACCTCTTATTAGACTATCTATATCCCTTTGCAACTTCCGGTGTCCCCTGCACACTGTGCTCTGCCACTCATCTCAGTGTCATCTGCGAATTTTGACACACTACACCTGGTCCCCAACTCCAAGTCATCTATGTAAGTGGTAAACAATTGCAGTCCCAACACTGATCCCTGAGGCACACCACTATTTATCGATCGCTAACCATTTACTCCCACTCTTTGCTTTCTGTTCGTTAACCGATCCTCTATCCATGCTAATACTTTACCCATAACACCATACACCTGTAGAATTCATCTTCCATCTCCTTACGTTCCATTATTAATGGCTAAAACTCACTTTCTCTCGGACCCACATTCACTTTGTTAACTCTTCTTCTTTAAATATCCAGAAACACTTACAATCCCTCTTTATTTTTCTAGCTCCCTCTCTCTTGGACTCTAATTCTTCCTTCATTAATCTTTTTATCATTCTTTGCTGTTCTTTATATTCTGTCCAGTTTTCTGATCTGACACTTGTCTTTGTGTAATCGTTTACCTTTTTCTTTCAGTTTCATCCTGTCTTTAAATTTTTTAGTGAACCACAGATGGTGGGTCCTCCCCTTAGAATTGTTCTTTCTCATTGGAATCAGTATCTGTTCTGTGTTTTCTGAAATATCCCTTTCAATGTCTGCCACTACATCTCCAATGACCTGCCCCTTAACTTCATTTATCAGTTCACTTACACGGAACACAGTTCCGTCCTGGATGTAACGAACAGAAAAACCCAATTACTATGATTAGTTGTAAACTCACTGGTGACTCAGCAGTGTGGATGGCCAACTGAATCTCTTCCAAAACTCAGAGCAGTTGAATGGTTTCTCCCCAGTGTGAACTCACTGGTACGTAATCAGCTGGGAAGACTGAGCGAATCCATTCCCACACTCAGAGCAGGTGAACGGTCTCTCCCCAGTATGAATTTCTCGCTCTGATGAGTAACTATGTCTCTCCTCACAGTCTCCACATTTCTACAGTTTCCCCCTGATGTGATTGTGGTTGTAAATGGTGCTGTTTCCTTCCAAGTTCAAAATTTTCTGTTTTGCAGGTTATGACAAATTATGCAGCTCCATTCAATCCTAATCTGATGTTTTGTGTGAATTTGCTGACCCCAAATCCTCCCCTTTGAAAACCAATGTTAACACCTATAACAGAGCTGGAGTTTTTTTTTCAATTCAGCAGAAACAGATCCAAATGAACATGGTTCCGTCCTGAATATAATTAACTGCAAAAGTCAAACATAATAGTTACTTGTGAATTTGCTGGTGTTTCAGCAGCCTGGATGAGGTAATGTATCCTTTCCACACTGGGAACCAATCCCCAGTGTGAACCCGTTGGTGATTTACTAATGTGCATGACTGACCGAATTCCTTTCCACACAAAAAGCAGATGATTGGCTTCTCCCCAGTGTGAATTCACTGGTGTTTCAGCAGATGAGATGAGATAGTGAATCCCACACTGGGAGTAAGTGAATGGCCTCTCTCCAGTGTGAACTCGCTGGTTTAGTGCTAGATTAGATGACAGATTGAAGCCCTTCCCACGCTGGGAGCAAGTGAACGGCTTCTCTCCAGTGTGAACCCGCTGGTGTACTGCTAGGTTAGATGACCGATTGAATCCTTTCCCACACTGCGAGCAAATGAATGGTCTCACCCTGGTGTGGATGCGCTGATGAATCTCCAGCTGGGATGGGTAATTGAATCCCTTTCCGCAGTCCCCACATTTCCACTCCCTGTTATGACTGCAATTATGTTCCGAAAGGCTGGATGATTGGTTGAAGTCTTGACCACACACAGAACACGTGTACAGTTTCTCTCCAAGGTCAATGGCGCATTTTTCTTCCATGTCCAAAATATTTAGGTTATGATAAATCAGCCGACTCAATCAGGTTCTGATATCATATTTGCTTTCAGTTTCCAGATTGTAAATCCTTCTCTTCCAGAACCCTGTGAAATTGATTTAAAACAGAATAAAGGGAGTGAGAGAGAACTCACAAAGACACAAAAGTGGGTTGTGAAATTGAGCTGAATTGCTTGGTGCTAGAAGAAAGTGATCATAAAAACTGCTGGATTGTAATAAAAACCCAACTAGTTCACTGATATTCTTCAGGGAAGGAAACCTGTGGGCTAAAGGACAGAGAGAAGTGGGAGAAACTGGGGATGAAGAAGAGGAATTTTATACATCTACAACTCATTGAGAACATTGACAGAATGCCCTGAACCCTTAACCTTCAACATCTAGAAGGACCAAGGTAGCAGGTAGATGTGAACACCATCAGCTCAAAGTTCCCCTCCAACTCACACACCATCCTGATTATCTGACATCCAGTACTAAAAGAACAGCAATTTCTTGCAAATAAATACTGGGAAAACTTATTCCCCACTACAAACTTCACTCCCTCGCCACCAACTCTATACCTCTTCCTGGCAACTGTCTGAGACTGAACCGGGCTGTTTCACAACTATGGTGAAAAAGCTCACTGCAAGCTTCAAGCCACATATCCACATCATCATCAAGTCTGCCTGTTTTGGCACAGTGGGTTAGCGCTGCTGCTTCAGTGATATTGGCCGGCTCTACCCCAGTCTCAGCTCATCTGGAACTCTCACCCATTCCATTGTGATGTGGAACTCAGGGGAATGGGACTGACTGAATTGATCTACACAGGGTCGCCATGGATTTGACTTGCCAAATGGATTCCTTCTGCTGTAATGCTTCCATCACTGGAAATAGCTGACGTAGATAGATAACACAGCTATATATTTTAAGACAAGAAATAGGGAATTCTAACTAACATAGTATATTCATATAACTACATCAAGCAAACTCTCTCCCATAGGAATTTACTGTTCATTAAATGTCAACCCTCTCCTGGGAAAACTCCCCCTTTAGTTTGAACATTGAGTGAGACGCCCATCCTGTTAGCCAGATAAATAACTATGTGAAACTGAAGGAGCTAAAGGACGACAATGTCTGAGAGAGAAAGAAAAAGATACCTGGGCTTAGTCCTGCTCCTATTTGTAATGTTCGTCTGTAACCTTTCCAGAATCTGCAGCCTCCCTGGATTCACTTCCTTTCCCTTCAGTTGCTGCAAATCCCCAATTTCCCCCAGAATGAGGAAAGAAATGGAAAGGGGGAAACATTGACTTCCTCCCAGATGTTGCACAGAGGAGGAAGTTTCACTCTGAAGCTCATTGGACAACTTACGCATTGTGAGGTCACAATGGAGCCCTGCCTGAATCAGCCAATAGACATCACTCTGCTCTGCGGTGACGTCCTCGGGTTCCAGTGCGCAGGCCCGGGCGGCGAAGCTCCGCCCCCACCCTCTGCTCCCCCTCCCCCCTCCGGCTGCTCCAAAAAGAGATCCAGAGCCACCGCTGGCGGCAGCCGCACTGCGCCTGCTCCGGACAGCTCGGCTCAGCAGCGCTCTCTGCGCCTGCGTGCTGGGCTGCCAGCTGAGGGAGTGGGGGAGGGGACTTTGCAAAATCTCTTCCCATCATTTTCTCCCAAGTCCCGCAGTTTGATTTGAAACAGCACAGCTTCTGTTTTTAGCTTCACACACAGACTCAAACTTCCTTCTGTGGCCAACATCTGTGAGTAAAACACTTTCTTTCTACTCCTGGGGAATACAGAGAGTTGTGGGACTCTGGAACTGGAATTAGAGGCAGTGAGGGTGGAAGTGTTTGTGATTTTGTGGAACCTGTTTGGTCTGAGCTATTTAAAGTGTAATTTATCTTGTGCATTCAAATAGTGCTTCTCTCTTTGCATGATTTAGTGATACTGATTGCAGATTAATTTGTAAAGTATTTTTAGAAACGTGAAACCTTGTCCTTCAGTATTCCATTGGAACTTTCTGGAAATTTGTTAACTTTTTAGATTAGTAACAACAGAGATAAAACTTGTGTTCATATGTTTGGTATATTTATGTTTCAGTGTTAAGATTCATTATTTTATTCTTGTAATATAGCATGTAGTTACGTTATATAATTCAGTCAAAGGGACATTACAGTTCAGAAAGAATGCTTTTAAAATCTGGAGTAAATATAGTTTTCTTAAATCCCCTTCCCATCATCTCTGTAATTAAGAAATGCGGCACTGTATACACGTTTTTAGTCCAGTTATATTCAGAATTATCCATTCTGAATTTCTATCCAGTACTGACGGTGATGACTTTTGTTAACCCCTTTAACAGGATAATGGAGAGAAGGATTTACAGATTTAAATCTCAAAGGAAATATCAAGTGAAGAATTAACATTTGTTTGATTATTGGGACCAGAATATCATCGGCATTTGAATCCAGGAGAAATGTTTCTCTCTTCTATCTACTTCAAAAGACTTTAAACATTGGTGGAACACACAGACACATCTACTGCAACTGATCAGCAAACCTGGAGAGATACAAGGACACTGGCACCATGAGGAAACTGTGGAAATGTGGACATTGTGGGAAGGGATTCAGATTCCCATCGGAGCTGGAAATTCATCGGCGCAGTCACACTGGGGAGAGACCATTCACCTGCACTAAGTGTGCAAAGGGATTTAGTAATTCATCCGACTTAATGACAGACCAGCGAGTTCACACAGGGGAGAGGCCGTTCATCTGTTCACAGTGTGGAAAGGGATTCTCTCGGTCCTCCAACCTCCAGATACACCAGCGGATTCACAGCGGAGAGAGGCCATTTACCTGCTCCAAATATGTGATGAGTTTCAGTCGGTCATCTCAGCTGCAGACACACCAGCGAGTTCACACTGGGGAGAGGCCATTCACCTGCTCTGAATGTGGAAAGGGATTCTCTCTCTCCTACAACCTACAGATACACCGACAAGTTCACACCAGGGAGAGACCGTTCACCTGCTCTGAGTGTGGGAAAGCTTTCACTACTTCATCTGATCTGCTGAGACATGAGCGAGTTCATTCAGGAGAGAGGCCATTCAGCTGTCGAGAGTGTGAGATGAGATTTAATCGATTGTCTCACTTGCAGACACACCAGAGAGGCTGTTCAGCTGAATGGGAAAGTATTCATTGATTCATCCAACCTTCTGACACACCAGTGTCTTCACGCTGGGGAGAAGCTATTCACTGGTTCTGTTCAGTTATCCAATCTGTTCAGATACCAGCGAGTTCACTAGTGAAGAGCTTTGACAGTCCCTTGGGATGCTTCTGTGAACAGAAGTGAATGAACGTTCAAGAAGAATTTAGATATAGCTCTTGGGTCTAAAAGGGTCAAGAGATATGGAAGGCGGGGGGAATCAGGATATTGAATTTGATGATCAGCCATGGCCACGATAAATGGTGGCGCAGACTCAAAGGGCCAAGTGACCTATTCCTGCCTCTAGTTTCTATGTTTCCATATTGTTAAATATAAGGGAACTCTTTTGTTAGTGGGGGTGGGGTAAAACATACAAACAAAAGCTGAAAAATATTGCAAAAACCCAGTAGGTTTGACAGCATCTGTGGTGAGTCAAAAATAGAGTTCATGTTTTGAGCCCACGGGACTCTTCAGAGCTAAAGAGGGACAGAAAAGTAGAACTGGGTTTACAGCATAAATCTTCACAAAATATAATTGATCATGCTGATTTTTAATATTTTTGTTTTATATATAGTAAAGTTCGTTTTTGTTTAAAAACCTGGAATCTTCTGATGTAATTTTTTCAGTTAATCACTGGGTGTTTAAATTTCTCTTAATGTTTCCAACCCGAACTATAACAACTCCCGATATTTCAGAACAAATCGTAGAAAAATAACAATGGCCTTTATTCTGTACAAAGTATTACATTATAAACCACCATTCTTCTAGGATCCACAATAATTTCTTAACTCAAGCAATTAATTTATTAATGAATTCACTAAAATAATAAACATTGTGCTAATTGTCATCCCTACTAAAGCAGGAGAGCTATCATCCAGCACAGAGGATAATTTGGGATTTGTCCCACAGACCAGTCGATGGTGATTTTACGCTCCAGCCATCTGAAGCGAATTCTTTACGTGAATCATCCAGGCCAGTGCAGTTATCAACTTGCAGTTTGGCTGATCAGCTACGATTTACTGCAGCATTTCATCGATCACCGTTTGACTCCTTTCAAAGTCCATTGCTGAAAGGACTTTCGGCTGCTGTCTTCACGACCAGAATGTTCATGTTTTTACAGACGTCTCAAAACTTGTCATTAACAAATTCCCCTCCCTTGTCAGTCAGAAACTTAGCTGGTGTCCCATGTCCAATCCCTGTCCACTTCTTCATGACTTGGTCTAGAATCATCCTTTTGTCCTTGCCATGTATTATTGGAGAAAGACTAAATTGGGTAACCATAAAGTGTAGAATGAAAATATTTGTCTTTGTCTCATACCTTTAGATGCACAGCAACTTCCTCATGAGCCAAGAGAAGGATGTAATGGCATTGACTGCTCTGAGTCTCGTATACTCTTCATCAACCAGCCCTGCATCTTTTAGCAGGATTTTTAATCTTTGTTACATAGGACGAACAAATTGTTTGTGCAGCTTTAAGACAATTTGTAATTTTGTTCTGATTCTCTTCACCTGATGTCATGAATCCTTCTCAAACCCTATGATTAGAAACACCAGGTATGGTTAAGAGGATATGATAATGTCCTGATTGAGTAAACTACAGATCCACTGACTTTCCAAATAAAACAATCATAGCTTGTTCCATGTCCAGTTGCATTTGTGCCTTTTTCACAGAAGGTTCACTCAACATTAAACTGAGCAGGTTTACTGTCAGACACACCAGACTACACCAGTCCTGGCGTGCTGACTCCAGCTACTTTACATGGAATCAACACCAGCTGTAGGGACTCCAATCTATTGATATCACCAACTGGAAACCTTTCATACTCCTTAACCTGTGCCACTCTTCAACATGAGGTGAATCTGGATAACACCTTCAATCTGATCCACACACTGTCAAGGTGCAGCCACTTATGAGGCAAGGTTAGTCTGGTGAGGATTTTGTCTCCTGGAGTTTGAGAGAGGCTGTTTGAGTGAAACATATAAGATCCTGAGCCATTTTGACAGGATCGATGTGGAGGGCATGTTTCCTCTAGGAGGAGAATGTAGAACATGGGGTTACTGCTTAAAATAAGTTCATTTAAAGCAGAGATGAGGAAAGGTTTTTTCCCCCCCACCCAGAGGGTTAGGAGTCCCTGGGACTTGCTTCTTCAAAGGTTGCTGGAGGAATCACCTTTGAATATTTTGAAGGCAGAGCTAGATGGATTCTTGATTAACAAGGGGGTGAAAGGTTAACAGGGTAAGTGGGGTTGAGGTTACAGTCAGATCAGCCAAAATCTTACTGAACAACACAGCAGACTCAAGGGGCTAAGTGGCCAATGCTTGCTCCAAACTCATATGTTTGTATGTATCCAACACAGAACAAGTGACTGAGTCTGTGACTAACACACTCATCACTGGACCAAACTCCTTATGATATTCCAATCCCTTCAGAGTGATCACCATCAGTCTTCAGCCTCAGAATTCTCTATGGTGTCTCACTACAAAAGTTTATCACACGATGATGTTTTCATTCAGACCTGAAACACCTCTCGATAGTTCCCCAGTTATTGCACCTATTAGTGCTGTTCCAATGCTGTCTTTTGTTGCGATATCTAGACGCAGTAAAGATGCTTTCAGCCTCAGACTAAACCTGTCAAAGTCCAATTATGCTTCATCGGCATCCAATAGATCATTTATTTTGTAAATCCCATAATGAATCTTCAGTGTCCAACTGGTAGATATCAAGCTCATAAAATGCTTTGCTTCTGATCTTCCTTTTGTCAAGAAGTGACAGTGCCAAGGCCAGGCCTTGCTTCCTCATTGGTAGGGATGTAACCTGTGTCCACATCTCCGCTTTATTCTTCAAACTCCAAGAACACCGAAGGATAATCAGACCCTGACAATTCCCACAGGCTTTCAACCATTTCTCACAAAAGCTGCTGAGATTGTAAGCTTCTGTCTGAAATATACTTTACTTTTCAAAATTCATCATGAGACAAACATTTCCTGTTCCCATGTTATAATCCTGACAGTGTTGTGGTGAAGGTAGAAACTGGAGCTAACCTTTACTAGGAAATAGATTTATTTACAGAGTAAAGCATTACAGGTACATACCCCCTAACTCCACTCTGTGACAGTGTCTCTTTACTTGCACTGATCCAATCAATGCCCTCTATTTGTATATATTTCATCTCAAGTTTAGTTAACACCTAGAGTCAGAGCAGATAACGGGTTTAATCTGAGTGATTGCCATGATGTCTCAACAAGGGTTGAATCATTCTTTTGCTCCCATACTTAGTGCAAGTAGATGGCCTCTCACCAATATGAACTCTCTGGTGTCTCCACAGACTGGATGGCTCAGGTGAATCCTTTCCCAAACTCAGAGCAGGTGAATGGTCTCTCCCCAGTATGAACTCGCTGTTTCTGCAGAGCAGATGACTGAGTGAATCCCTTCCCACAGTCAGCATCACTGAACAGCCTCTCTGTCAGTGATGAGTTTTCAGTGCAGATAGATAATTGAATCCCTTCTCACAATCCTCCTATTTCCACAGTTTCTCCATGGTGCTAGGGTCCTCATCTCTCCAGGTTGAAGCCTTGTCCACACACAATACCTGTATGGTTTCTCCCCACTCTGCACGTTGTGATGTTTTTTCAGGCTGTATAACTGGTCTACAAAGGGCCAAAATCGGTTTGAGAAACCCAATGGATTCCATCTCTGCTGTAATGACTCTGGAAGGATACAACACAGCTACAGATAATATAATTTAAGTTTATTTATTACTATGACAAGAAGGCATACATTAACACAACAATGAAGTTGCTGTGAAAATCCCCTCGTCACCACACTGGCGCCTGTTCAGGTACACCAAGGGAGAATTTAGCACAGCCAATGCACCTAACCAGCGTGTCTTTCTGACTGGGAGGGAACTGGAGCACCTGGAGGAAACATATGCAGACACTGGGAGAATGTGCAGACTCTGCACGGGCAGTGACCCAAGCCAGGAATCGCAGCCTGGCCCCTGGCACAGTCCTAACCGCTGTGCCGCCCCATAATATGATAGTAAACTAGTAAAGATAAAAATGCGCTGAATTTAGAAAACCATCAGAAACGGCCAGCCAGGGAACCTAAGTCTCCACATTTGCAGTTTCTCCCTGTGATTGTGAATGGTGCTGTTTCCTTCCATGTACAAAATTCTCTGCTGTTCAGGTTATGATAAATTAATCTGATGTTTTGAGAGTTTCCTGACACCAAATCCTCCTCTTCTCAGACCAACTACATTAACACCTAAACAGAGCTGGGATTATTTTTCAATTCAGCAGAAACAGACCCAAAGGAACATGGTTCAGTCTGAATATAATCAAGAGGAAAATCACAGTAGTTCTTTGTGAATTTGCTGGTGTCTCAGAAGAGTGGATGAGGTAACGTATCCCTTCCCACACTGGGAGCAAGTGAACGGCCTCTCCTCTTCGTGAATTCGCTGGTGTATTGCTAGGTTCGATGAGTCAATGAATCTCTTCCCACACACAGAGCAAGTAAATGGCCTCTCTCCAGTGTGAATTCGCTGGTGTACTGCTAATTTGGATGACTGATTAAATCCCTTCCCACACTGGGAGCAAGTGAATGGTCTCTCCTCTTTGTGAATTCGCCGGTGTATTGCTAGGTTGGACGAGTCAGCGAATCTCTTCTCACACTGGGAGCAGGTGAATGGCTTTTCGCCAGTATGAACTCGCTGGTGTGTCAGGAGACTGGATGACCGACTGAATCCTTTCCCACACACAGAGCAGGTGAATGGCCTTGCCCCAGTGTGAATTTGCTGATGTCTCAGCAGAGTGGATGAGTGAGCAAATCCCTTCCCACACTGGGAACAGACGAACGGCCTCTCCCCAGTGTGACTGCGTCGATGAGTTTCCAGCAGGGATGGGTAATTGAATTCCTTCCCACAGTCCCCACATTTCCATGCCATCTCCCTACTGTGACTGCAATTATGTTCCCAAAGGCCAGATGATTGGTTCAAGCCTTCTCCACACTCAGAACACGTGTACAGTTTCTCTCCACTGTGAACGGTGCTTTTTCCTTCCATGTTCAAAATCGGATGATTTTAAGATTTCAATAAATTGGGCGACTTTCAGGTTCTGATATCATTCTCTTCTTCTGAAATCCTGTGAAATTGATTTAAAACAGAAAAAAAGGGAGTGAGAGAACACCCAGAAAAACACAAAGGCAGGTTGTGAAATTGAGCTGAATGAACCTGGTAATTTGTGGGTACTGCACGAGGAATAAATGACTATAAAAACTACTGGACTGTCATAAAAACACAATTGCCTCAATGTCCTTCAGGGAAGAAAACCTGCACCTAATCTGTCTCTATACAAGACACTGGGCACTGTGGGAGGAGACAGAGAAACAGGAGGCTGGGGTGAAGGAGAGGAATTTTATGCATTTACATCTTGATAAGAATTTTGACAGAATATCCCAAGTTCACAACCTTCACCATCAAGAAGGGCCAAGGTAGCAGGTAGATGTGAACACCATCAGCTCCAAGTTCCCCTCCAACTCACACACCATCCTGACTTCCAGGCATAAAGGACAGAAATTTCTTCCATAAAAATACTGGGGAGATTGAACCCATTGTCCTCCATCCCCATTACAAACTGCATCCCTCACCAGCAACCCTATCCCTCTTCCTGGCAACTGTGTGAGGCTGAACCAGGCTGTTCACAACCCTGGTGAAATATTTCACTATAAGGTGAGTTTCCAGCCACACATCCACATCATCAAAACCACCCTATTTCTACCTCAGAGACATTGTCTGACTCAACTCCAGTCTCAGCTCATCTGGAACTCTCATCCATTCCATTGTGAGGTGGAAACTCTTATCCATGCCTTTGTTAATTTGGATTTAACTATCCTAATGCAAGGGCAGCATGGTGGCACAGTGGTTAGCACTGCTGCCTCACAGCATCAGGGATCCTAATTTGATTCCCAGCTTGGGTCATTGTCCGTGCAAAGTCTCCCGTGTCTGCGCTGCTTTCCTCCGAGTGCTCCTACAGTCCGAAATATGTGCTGGGTATGTGCATTGGCCATGCTAAATTCTCCCTTAGTGTACCCCAATAGGCGACAAGGGGATTTTCAATAACTTCATTGCAGTGTTAATACAAGCCTACTTGTGACACTAATGAATAAACTGACTGCCGCCCTGCTGCATTGAGCCTCCCTGTAATCTTGAGACGTCAATAACTCTACTGCTTGTCTGCTTACTCACACCAAGAGGTATTCACCCTTCACCCCTGCGCTTGCTAATCCACAAAACCCAACCTTCATGAACATTTCTAATATTAAATTACTTCACAGTATGTGACTGTTCTTTCAGTTGCCTGGGCCCCAAGCTCTGGAATTGTCTCCTGAAATATTTCCTTCTAACTCACTTTCCTCCTTTAAGATGCTCTTAAAATCTACCTCTAATCAATCTTTACATCATCTGGCCTAACATCTCCTTATGTGGCTCAGTGTCAAATGTTGTTTTGTAACATTTCCATGAAATGTATTGTATCAAAACTGTGATCTAAACACAAATTAGTCACTAACTTGGACATATATCACTGGGTAAATAACCTGTAATTCCTTACCTGATAACATTGTGGGAGCACTTTCACCACACAGACTGCAGTGGTTCAAGAAGGTCAAAAATCATCTTCCCCACAGGCAACTGGCAATACAATTTATCTATGGAGAAAGAACGTTAAAATTTCACAGTATTTAGAATGAATAACAGTCAAATCTACAGCATTTTATTTCCTATCAATATGAGCTAAGAAGCAGAAGAGAAATGGACTAATGTGCAGAAAAAAAGAATTCCTGACTACGAAAGAAACAGTGGTAAGATCAGAGCGTGCAGAATAGAAATTCCCCCCATTCTCCTGCTCCAGGATCAGTAAAGTGAGTTAAAGATGATTTTTCATTAACAAACCCATCAGTGTGAGTGCAGAATAGAAATTTCCCCCATTCTCTCCTTCCTGCTCCAGGGTCAGTGAAGTGAGTTAAAGATGATTTTTTAGCAACAAACCCATTGCTGCATTTCCTTCCTGAAGCCACATCTGTCCACTGGGGCCTGGCACCAGGAGAAAGCGCTGCAGCTGCCGTTGTGTTGGGTGTTGAGGCGGTGCCGCTAGTTTCTTACTGGGGGTGTGGAGCCTCCCCTCCCACCCACTGCCCCTAACGCTGCCTCCACTCATCCGCCTCCTTCCCGCTGACGAGGAGACAAACAAGCGCCTGTCCCAGGACATGAGCCCCACTGAACATGCTCAACGTCACAATGCCGGGGACTAATTAATTGACGGCAGTTCTGGGCCAATAGAAAAAGGGGGCAGGGCTGGAAGACCGAGCGGGAGCGGCTGGTCCTCCAACCAATCGGAGTGAATGAAGGGGCGGGGCCTAGCTGTTACTGAGACATGCGCAATGCAAGTAAAGGTGACAGGAAGCGGCTTTTTCGGCAAGAGGGTATTAAAGGTTCGCAGCGAGCAATGGATCTGGCGGATGGGTGAAGAGGTTTTGGAAACGTGTCCTGCAAATGCAAATCCCGAACAAGAACGTCTCAGTTCCTCTTTTTGTACCGAGCCGGCTGCAGTTCCTCATGTTCGGCCCAGATTAACGGTAGCCATCTTTATTGAGGGCAATGTGCAGCAGACCGCATGCGCGGCCGCCAGCTTTGTAGGGGTCAATGTTGTCAATGAGTGGGAGGCATGTTTGATATTTGTGTAGCGGTGGTCTAGGATGTTTGAGCCTCTAGTGGAGTGAATATATTATGTTTGTATGACTGCATTATTACATGAAGGCTATGCTACTTTATTAATGCCACTCTTATTGCTGATGACACCACCTTAGTGGGTCAGATCTCAAACAATGATGAGATAGAATACAGGAATGACATAGAGAAACTTGAGAACTGGTGCAACGCCAATAACCCTCCCTCACTGTCAACAAAACAAAGGATACTGTCCTCGGCTTCAGGAAGCGTATTGGAGAACATAACCTACAAAGGGGACAAAGGAGAGACGGTCGAGGGCTTCAAGCTTTTAGCTGTACAGATCACCAGCAACCAGTCCTGGTTCCCCCATGCCTACGCTATAGTTAAGAAAGCCCACCAACCCCTCTACTTTCTCAGAGGACTAAGGAAATTTGGCATGTCAGCTATGACTCGCACCAAATTTTATAGATGCACCACAGAAAGCATTCTTTTTGGTTGTATCTCAACTTGGCATGGCTCCTGCTCTGCCCAAGACTGCAAGAAACTACAAAAGGTCGTGAATCCATCACATAAACCAGCCTCCTTTTCATTCATTCTGTCTACTCTTCCCGCTATCTCGGAAAGCAGCCAGTATAATTATGATTCCTCACATCTTTGTGACAGCTATAATTCCTCACATCTCCTGTACAAAAGACAAAACAAAGAAAATTATAGCATATTTTGTTTGATACAAAACTGATTTTGTTTAATTTTATCCAGAACATTAACACCTATTACTGAGCTGCAGTTTATGAACACCAGCAGAATAGGACCCCAATGAGTGTTGTTCAGTCCTGTGTCTGATTACAGCAAAATCTAAATCCTGCCTTCACTTATGAACTCGCTGATGCGTCAGCAGGTTGGATTTCCGAGTGAATCCCTTCCCACACGTGGAGCAGGTGAAGGGTTTCTCCCCAGTGTGAACTCGCTGGTGTTCAATTAGTATCGACGATCGACTGAACCCAGTCCCACATTGAGAGCACCTGAACGGTCTCTCATCAGTGTGAACATGTTGGTGGGACCTCAGATCTCCAGATCGTTTGTAGCACTTCCCACAGTCTGGGCATTTGAAAGGTCTCTCCTCAGTGTGAACTCGCTGGTGAGCCCTGAGTTGGGAGGACTGAGTGAATCCCTTCCCACAATTGGAGCAGGTGAATGGTCTCTCCCCAGTGTGAATTCGCTGGTGTTCAGTGAGATGGGATGATTGCCTGAATCCAATTGCACAGTGAGAGCATCTGAATGGTCTCTCGTCAGTGTGAACATGCTGATGGGATTTCAGCTCTCCAGAACTCTTATAGTAATTCCCACAGTCTGGGCACTTGAAAGGTCTCTCTCCAGAGTGAACCCGCTGGTGCACCATGAGTTGGGATGACCGACTAAATCCCTTCCCACACTCTGTGCAGGTGAATGGCCTTTTCCCAGTGTGAATTCGCTGGTGTACAGTGAGTTGAGATGATTGCCTGAACCCAGTCCCGCAGTGAGAGCACCTGAACGGTCTCTCCTCAGTGTGAACACGTTGGTGGTACGTCAGTTCCCAGGAACTTTTATAGCCCTTTCCACATTCTGAACAGTAAAAAGGTCTTTCCTCAGTGTGAACTTGCTGATGGCGTGTCAGTTCCCTGGAACTTTTAAAGCATTTCCCACATGCTGGACATTTAAAAGGTCTCTTGTCAGTGTGAACTCGCTGGTGTGATAACAGGTTGCTTGTGTGAATGAATCCCTTCCCACACTGAGAGCAGGTGAATGGCCTCTCCCCGGTGTGAACTCTCTGATGTACCAGCAGATTGGAGGACTGAGTGAATCCCTTCCCACATTTGGAGCAGGTGAATGGTCTCTCACCAGTGTGAACTTGCAGGTGTCTCAGCAGGTTGAACGACTGAGTGAATCCTTTCCCACACACAGAGCAGGTGAATGGCTTCTCCCCAGTGTGAACTCGCTGGTGAATTTCCAGGTCAGATGGGGAATGGAATCCTTCCTCGCAGTCCCCACATTTCAACGGCTTCTCTTCAGTGTGACTGCAGTTGTGGTTTGTGAGGTCAGATGATTCATACACAGAACACATGTACAGATTCTGCCCAACACGATCGATGCCTTTTTCTTCCATGATCAAAATCCAATAACGATACAATGGTTACACCGGGTGACTCCATCAGATCCTGATGTGATGTTCACTTTGTGTTTCCTGACTGAAAATCCTCCTCTTCTAAAATCCTGTGAAATTGATTTAAATAGAAAAAAGGCAGTGAGAGAGAACCCACAGAAACACAAAGGCAGGTTGTGAAATTGAGCTGAATGAATCTGGTAATTTGTGGTGCCGGCAGTAGGAAAAAGTGACCACGGAAACTGCTGGATTGTCAGTGGGCGGCACAGTGGTTAGCACTGATGCCTCACAGCACCAGAGACCTGGGTTCAATTCCCAGTTTGGGTCACTGTGTGGAGTTTGTACATTCTTCCCGTGTCTGTGTGGGTTTTCTCCAGGTGCTCCAGTTTCCTCCCACAGTCTGAAAGACATGTGCATTGACAGGTGCATTGACCCGAACAGGTGTCGGAATGTGAGAACTAGGGGAATTTCACAGTAACTTCATTGCAGTGTTAATGTAAGCCTACTTGTGACTAATAAATAAACTTTTAACTTAAAAAAAACCCAACTGATTCACTAATGCCCTTCAGGGAAAGAAACTTACGAGCTGGTCAGCGGTGACACAAGACTCTGGACAATCTGGGAGAAGAGATCGAGGGGAGAAGAGGCAGAGAGACAGAAGTAGGAGAGGGTAAGACAGAATTGGGCAGCACAGGAAAAAAGGAATTTCAAATATTTCAAACTCCCACCACCTGCACCACCAACGAAGCAAGCTACGGGAACATCATCATCTCCAAGTTCCTTTTCAACTCACACACCATCAGTGGTTCAGTGGAGATGTGCGGGGAATGTTTTTATTTACACAGAGGATGGTGGGGCCCTGGAATCCACTGCCAAGTGAGGTGGTTGAGGCACATACATTAGCAATATTTAAAATTTATCTGGATAGGCAATAAACAGACGGGTATAGAGAGATAATAAGCGGTTGGTTTAGACAGGACAATGTGATGGGAGCAGGTCTGTGGGCTGAAGGCTCTGTTCCTGTGCTGGACTGTTCTTTGTTCTTTGTTCTTTATCCCCTCTCCACACCATAGGGGAACAGTGCGCAGGCGCGGTACCCAACACGGTATGGAGCATGCGCAGTGTTAGCGATGGCGAAGGGGAGAGCGGATCCTTTTGTCTCATCCGCAACCGGTAAAGATGCAGAAACGCGCGGGACCGATAGAGTCCGCGGGTGAACGGGGAGGGTTTCTAAATACCTGCTGAAAGCCTCAAACCGCGAATACGGAGCTGCAGGTTCCGTGTTTCAGCTCCGGTTTATTCTCCCGGGGTGAAAACCCCGGTTACCAGCCGCCATCATAGTTCAGAGGAGGGCAGAGCGCATGCGCTGGCCTCTTGGTGACGCCCATTGTGACACAACAGAGAGTGAACGGGCTTCAGGATTTCTGTTTTTAACTGGGTCCTAGTGCCCGAGGCCAGATCAAACCTTTCAGAGACACTGGTCAGAACTTTCTGATTCAGTTAGGAAGGTTCCCTTTGGTTTTGTTGAGGCTTGGTTGTTGATTTTTGTCTTTCAATTCGTTTGGACCATATGATTGGAGGGAATAAGAAAGGAAAGAATGTTTCATCCAAACTAGAATTGTCTGTTCTGAATTTCTCTCCTGTATTTACACCGGTAACTTCTGTAAATGCCTTTTGCAGGGGATTAGGATGGGAGGATTGACAGGTGGGAAACTTAAATCAAACATCACATTGAGATCTGAAGAGTCACTCCATTCATCAGGGCCTGACTATCAGTACAAAAGGAGAAATGTTTGTTCTGTCTGTGGGAAAAGATTTCAATCATCAGTGTGACTGGAAAAGCACCAAGATACACAAGTGAGAATGTTCCAGTGAACTGACTATGGAAAGAGCAGTTACACAGTTACACAGCCTGAAAAAACATAACAACATTCACAGCAGGGAGAAACCATACATGTGTAGTGTGTGTAGCAAACTGATCATTCAACCTAGAGAGACACCAAGATACCAGCACAATGGAGAAACCATGGAAATGTGAGGATTGTGGAAAGGGATTCAAATGGCCATCCCAGCTGGAAATTCATCAGCGCACTCACACTGGGGAGAGGCCATTCACCTGCTCCACGTGTGGGAAGGGATTCAGAGAGTCATCCAACCTGCTGCAACACCAGCGAGTTCACACTGACCTGAGACCTTTTAAATGTCCAGACTGCGGGAAGTGCTATAAAAGTTCCGGGGACCTGATGTCTCATCAACGTGTTCACACTGACCAGAGGCCATTCAAGTGTCCTTATTGCAGGACTGGGTTCAGGAAATCATCTGAATTCACCGTACACCAGCGCACTCACACTGGGGAGAGGCCGTTCACCTGCTCCATGTGTGGGAAGGGGTTCATTAATTCATCCAACCTGTTGAGACACCAGCGTACTCACTCTGATGCAAGAACTTTTAAATGTCCTGACTGTGAGGACAGTTTTAAAAACAGTGATAATCTGCTGAGACATCGACGCATTCACACTGGAGAGAGGCCATTCACCTGCTCCGAATGTGGGAAGGGATTCACTCGATCAGCCGCACTGCTGACACACCGGAGAGTTCACAGCGGAGAGAGGCCGTTCACCTGCTCCGAGTGTGGGAAAAGATTTACTTGTTCATCTCATCTATTGAAACATCAGCGCACTCACACTGAGGAGAGACCATTCACCTGCTCCATGTGTGGGAAGGAGTTCACTCAATCTTCTAACCTTCTGACACATCAGCAAATCCACAAGTGACTGCAGAGGTTAGCTCTTCTGTTATTTCCATTGCTAATCACATTTAGTCCTTAATGTGTTGGTTAATCCTGAGGTGTGTAAGAAATGTGTCCCTGCCACTCTCTTCTGAGAGCTCCTAGACACGGAACAGCAATTCCTCTACAACTGTATTGTTCCGTGGGAGCACTGAAGAGAGGCTGCAATTTGCGAGTGGAGAGCTTGTGGGTGAGTACAGCGATTTTTAAAAACTAACTTTGTAACTAGTTTTTTCTCTTTAAATTTTGCACCGGAAGCAGTTGCTAGGGCACTCGGGTAGAGATTTTTTTTAACCTTACTATAAATTAGAGCGGTGAGGAATCCCGATACTCTACATAGGTAGAGTATCCCAGCCCTCCCCCCTCCTCTAACCTAAAAAAGAGAGAGAGAGAGAGGGG
>JARDVH010000194.1:6217647-6230607 GCA_030324005.1 Negaprion brevirostris
CCTTATCTTGAGGCTGTGCCCTCTAGTCCTGCTGTCCTTTCTGAGCGGGAAGAATCTCTCTACCTCTACCCTATCCACCCCACATTTTTAACTCAGACAAATTTCTTTTCAGTGCAACCGAATCTTTTCTGTTTTTTTTAAGAGGCGCGCAGGCCTGATGGATCTTCCCAAACTTGTAAATTCATCCAAATCCCCGCGTGTGTCTCGACTGATGAATGAACCCCCACGGAGCAAGGCCTCTCCTGGAGAGGAAGTGGTCATGCTTTCTGCTCAGGATGAAGGGAGGGATGCTGGAAACTCTGAGGAAGCGGAGGGCACTGAGCCAGAAAGCTCAGGGGTCCCAGGAGCACGGCGCACTGCCAAAGACGCGCTAGGAAGGATAGTGTCTCCAGGGGCAACCGTTGCATGCATGGCTATCGCCCATCTAAATACATTCTGGGATGAATTACTGCAACTGGAACAGAAAATATTGCTGGGGAAAGGACAAATTGAATAACTGGCATCATCAGAGTATGATTTAGTAGGAAAGGAGTAGCATTACATTAAGCTGTCTTTTCACTGTGTAAAAATGCAATATTTTACCCTCTTTTATTTTACACTTGTTAAACATTGATTTTCATCACTTTTGCATCCTGTTAATTTGAGTCAGTCTTCAGTAATAATTGATTAAAGTAACTGTCAAGACCCATAAATCCACCCCCCCAACCCAGCCCAGGGTTGGATTCTTGGAGTTCTTGAACTGTTCGCCTACCACCACCCTCCCACCACCACCACCCGCATCACTGTTTTTAAGTTTAAAGTTTATTTATCAGTGTCACAAGTCAGCTTACATTAACACTGCAGTGAAGTTACTGTGAAAATCCCCTGGTGGCCACATTCCGGTGCCTGTTTGTGTACACTGAGAGGGAATTTAGCCCGGCCAATGCATCCAATCTGGACCTTTTTTTGGACTGTGGGAGGAAACTGGAGCAGAACGTGCAGACTCCGCACTGAGAGTGACAATGGGGAATTGAACCCAGGTCCCTGGTGCTGTGAGGCAGCAGTGCTAACCACTGTGCCACACTTAGGGCTGCATGCCCCAACTGAGCAGATATTAAGGGGAGGTCTTGCCAATTTTGTCATTCACGTTAGAGATAGAACTCATCAAATGACTAAGGTGGGCTTGAGATCAAGTGATTCAGCCTAGGCCGGAGATACATGATTTGTCATTGGCAACTTCTTAGATATGATCCAATCAGTCCCTGATTCTTTGAAATCTCTTGCTTCTGGGTGAACTATCCAGGCAAATTTTCCTGTTCCACCCATCACGGGAATCGGACCGGGCAAGGGGCGGACCATGGAAAGGTCTGTTGACCTCGGGTGGGATTTTCCGGTTGCGGGGCGAACGTGACAGGAAAATCCCGCCCATTGTCTCTTTTTGGGATTCAGTCATCTAGTTGTTATCTATATTGAATGCAGCTCAATAATCCAGGCTGTTGAAACTTTGCAAGCGAGGCAATGGCCTAGTGGTATTATCGCCAGGCTATTAATCCAGAAACTCAGCTCGTGATCTGGGGACCTGGGTTCGAATCCCACCGTGGTGGATTTTGATGGTGGGATTTGAGTTCAATTAAAAAGAAATATGGAATTAAGAATCTACTGATGATTGTGAAACCATTGTCGATTGTCGTAAAAATCCATCTGGTTCACTAATGTCCTTTAGGGAAGGAAATCTGTCATCCTTACCTGGTCTGGCCTACACGTGACTCCAGATCCACAGCAATGTGGTTGATTCTCAACTGTCCTCAGGCAACTAGGGATGGGCAATAAATGTTGGCCAACCAGCGACACCCAAAGCCCGTGAATGAATTAAAAAGAAAACAACATAATTGACATGCTGTAATTGTGACAAATCTCAAGTTACAACACAGTAATGTACAAAGAACAAAGAAAAGTACCAGAAAAGGCCCTTCAGCCCGCCAGGTCTGTACCTAACGTGATGCCCTAACTAAAGAAAATATCTTCTGCCCTTACTCGGTCCGTATCCCTTCAGTTCCTCTGTATACATTGTAACCATCCAGGTGTCTTTTAACTGTTGCTAATGTGCCTGATTCCACCACCTCCTCTGGCAGCTCATTCCAGGCACCCACCTCTCTCTGCATGAAAAACTTGCCCCTCACATCTCCCTTAAACCTTCCCCCTCTCACTTCGAACCTGTGTCCCTTTGTAATTGACATTTCCACACTTGGTAAAAGCCTGTGACTGTCCACCCTGTCTATGCCTCTCAATTTTAAAGACCTCAATTAGGTCTCCCCTCAGCTCCATCTTTCCAGCGAAAACAATCCTAGTTTATTCAACCTCTTCTCATAGCCAATGCCCTCCAGCCCAAGCACCACCCTGCTTAACACTCTTTGCACTCTCTCCAAAGTTTCTATGTCCTTCCGATCGTGGTGATCAGAGCTGCACGCACTTCTCCAAATATGGCCTAACCAAGGTTTTATATAGCTGCAACATTTCCCACCTCTTGTACTCAATGCCCTGGCTGATGAAGGCAGGCATGCCCTATGCTATCTTAATCACTTTGGCCAACTGTGTTGTCACTTTTAGGGAACTGTGGACTTGCGCACTTAGATGCTAGTCTAAATGTCTACACATTTGATGCTACTTAAGGCAAGCTAATATTATAGAGAATAATAGAATTCCTACAGTGCAGAAAGAGGCCATTCAGCTCATCAGGCCTACACCAACAACAATCCCATCCAGGCCTGATCCCCGTAACCCCACTTATTTACCCTAGCTAGTCCCCCTGACACTAAGGTGCAATTTAACATGACGGATCGACATAAACTGCACATCTTTGGAGTGTGGGAGGAAACTGAAGTACCTGGACGAAACCCATGCAGACATGGGGAGAGTGTGCAAACTCCACACAGACAGTGACCCAAGCCAGATCCCTGGTGTATTATCCACTTGTACATCTCCCTGTGGCATAGCTCCTGATAGACAGTTGATAAAGGCAACTGCGTGTGTCTTTATATGCCTTTCTCTGATCAGAACCTTGCACACTACCTGACGAAGGAACACCCTTTCCGAAAGCTCGTGGGTTTACTATCAAATAAACTGGTTGGACTTAAACCTGGTGTTGTGAGACTTCTTACTGTGTTTACCCCAGTCCAATGCCGGCATCTCTACATCATGACTGCTGAATATCTCCAGGATATATTCACTTTATTCCAGATACAATCTCTACAGAGTTTTGTTACTGTTTTATTGTTCCGAGATTAGAAACACAGACTGACTAGCTGGAGCCAGCTTGAATCAGTCCCTGGCCTCCTGTGTGGATTTTGTTTTGTTGTTGCTTCAGTCTAAACTCTATTTATAACCTGTCTCTGTGGGTTCTCTCTTAATCCCCCTTCTGTTTCAGATCAATTTCACTGGAAGTAGGAGGAGACCATTTGCAGTCAGGAGACTAGAAATAAATATATCAGAATCTGACACTCATCTCATTTCTCGTAACTGAATATCAGTGAATTTTGAACATGGAAGGAAAAAACACCTTTCACAGTGGAGAGAAACTGTACATTTGTTCTGTGTGTGGGCGAGGCTTCAGCCGATCATCTGACCCATCAAAAGATAAGTGCGGTCACTCCATGGAAAAACTGTGGAAATGTATGGACTGTGGGAAGGAATTCAATTACCCATTCCAGCTAGAAAATCATTGGCACATTCACACTGGGGAGAGGCCGTTCACCTGTTCTGAGAGTGGCAAAGGATTTACTCAGGCAGGAAACCTGGTGTCACCCCAATGCACTCACACTGGAGAAAGGCCATTCATCTGCTCTCAGTGTGGAAAGAGATTCACTCGGTCATCCCACCTGCTGACACATCAGCGAGTTCACACTGATGAGAGACCTTTTAAATGCTCAGACTGTGGGAAGTGCTTCAAAAGTTCTAATGAACTCATGACCCATCAACGCGTTCACTCTGATGAGAGGCCATTCAGGTGTCCTCATTGTGGGGCTAGTTTCAGGCATTCATGTAATCTCACTGTACACCAGCGCACCCACGCAAGGGAAAGGCCATTCACCTGCTCCAAATGTGGGAAGGGATTCATTCAGCGCTCCAACCTGCTGAGACACCAGCCAGTTCACACTGGAGAGAGGCCATTCACCTGTTCTGAGTGTGGGAAGGGATTCACTCAGTCATTCCATCTGCAGAGACACCAAAGAATCCACAAGTAACCAGTGATTGGAATCTGCTGTTAATCCTATCCATGAGAGTAATGTGTTAATTGGATTTGTTTTTATTGATAATGAACCCCAGTTGTGCAGTTTAATATTCTGAATAGAAATCAAAATAAATTAGCTTTGTGTTTAATATTGTGTTGAATCTTTTTCATATCATCAACACGTCTGAATTCCTTTCTGAAGTGCTCTCTCATATCAGAATACTTTTAAACATTAGTTTGAAATCGTGATTGGGAAATGAGATTAAATGTGTTTATTCCACATTTGCTTCTCTGAAATTCCTCCTCCCCATCCCCCAAAAAACCCAGCTTCTGCCTTCCCACATTTACAGAGCGGACAGTGACAAAGGGAAGATGAAGCAAGAGAGTGAATCTCCTCTGTACCCCTCCAGTGCCTGCACATCTTTTCTCAAGTAAGGAGATCAAAACTGTGTGCAGTACTGTAGATGTAGCCTCACCAGCACCTTATACAGCTGCAACATAATCTCACTGTTTTTAAACTCCATCCCTCTAGCAATAAAGGACAAAATTCCATTTGCTTTCTTAATTACCTGCTGCACCTGCAAACCAACTCCTTGAGATTCTTGCACAAGGACACACAGATACCTCTGCACAGCAACATGCTGCAATTTTTTACCATTAACTAACTGTCCATTTTGCTGTTATTCCTGCCAAAATGGACAATCTCACATTTACCAACATTGTATTCCATCTGCCAGACCCTCGCCCACTCACTTAGATTATCTATACCCCTTTGCAGACTTGCAGCGCCCTCTGCACACTTTGCTCTTCCATCCATCTTAGTGTCATCTGTGAATTTTGACACACTACACTCGGTGCTAAAGTCCAAATCATCTATGTAAATCGTAAACAATTGCAGTCCCAATAGTGATCCCTGAGGCATAGCACTAGTCACTGATCGCCAGCCAGGAAAACACCCATTTAGCCCCATTCTTTGCTTTCTGTTAGTTAACCAATCCTCTATCCATGCTAATACGTTATCCATCACACTGTGCATGTTTATCTTACGTAGCAGTCTTTGGTGCGGCACCTTGTCAAATGCCTTCTGGAAATCCAGATACACCACATCCACAGGTTCCCTATTGTCCACTGCACATGTAATATTCTCAAAGAATTCCACCAAATTAGTCAAACATGATCTGCCCTACCCATGCTGCATCTTACCAATGGGACAATTTATATCCAGATGTCTCACTATTTCTTCCTTGATGATAGATTCAAGCATTTTCTCTACTACAGAAGTTAAGTGAACGAGCCTACAGTTAACTGCCTTTTGTCTTTGTTACCAGCCTCTGAATTTGGAAGGAGAAATGATTGTCCGGTTTGTCAATTTGAAAAGATTTCAAACATCAGTGTGACTGAAAAAACACCAGCACACTGCCATACTTGAGTGAGTGTATTCCAGTGCACTGACTAAAGAGCTTTAACCAGTTACACAGCCTGAATAAATATCACATCATTCACAGTGGGTAGAGACTGACTTGTGTTCTGTGTGTGGACGAGGCTTCAACTGATTGTCCAGCCAAGAAATAAACAAGGACACCTGCACCATGGAGAAACCATGGAAATGTGTGGACTGTGGGAAGAGATACAGAGCCCCATCTGAGCTGGAAGTTCATCGTTGTAGCCACACTGGGGAGAGGCCATTCACCTGCCCTCAGTGTGGGGAGGGATTCAATCAGGTATTCAGCCTGCGGCCACACCAGGCTTGGAGGGCCGAAGGGCCTGTTCCTGTGCTGTATTGTTCTTGAGTCACTGGATTGGATTGGGACGTCCCCTTAGCAAAACAGTTTGTTCACTTCAGGTGGAAGGATTTAGATTCCAACTTCGGGCCTGAGGTAGGAAGAGGGGTGGTGAATGCTCAGCGACCTCCACACTGACACAAACTCACACCTGCCTTGAGTCTTTGGCTTTCTGTGCAAAGAGTCGGGCTTAAGTGTCCATGCTGTGAGCCAGCTCAAGGGATGTCTGTGTTGCGAGTCAAACATGGGGAGGGGACCCATGTTTGTGTGTGTGTTCATTTGTGTGCGCACTGTGTGTATGTGTGTGTGAGGGTGAATGGACCCCAATGTTTGTTTATGTGTTTGTGTGTGAGAGAGGCGTCAATATTGTGTGCGCAAGAAAGGACTAGAGCTATGATGTGTATGTCTGTGGGATAGAATGAAGAGCCCACGATTGTTTGTGTGTGGTTGAGAAAGAGTGGAGTCAGCATGCGTGTATGTGAGAGAAAGAGGTTATGGTGTGTGTGTGTAAGATGGGGGAGGGGGGAATGTATGTGTGTGAGACAGAGAAAAGGAGCTGTGAGTGAGAGAGGAGAGTGATTTTGTCTGCATGGGCAAGTGTGAGAAATGGAAAAAGATTCTGTGTATGGATGTATATCCAAGAGAGAAAGTGAGGAGGAGGGAAGAGAGTGTGTAAACGTAAGACGAAAAAAGCATGAGTCTGTGGAAGTCTCAGATAGAGATAAAGTGTCACTTCAGAGTTTTGGGGGCCCCAGCGTGTGGCTGAGCTTGTTTGTCTACACTTTGCAAAGTGGATGGAGAGTTGTGAGGCTGGCTTGATAATTGTAGCTGCAATGGAGCATGCGTGAAGATTGAGCAAGCTGGTGGGTGGGATATTAATTAATTCTTGCATAATCATCGGTGAACGACTGGCTCTGGGAACAAAACTACTTGATAGAAGAACAACCTTTGCTTCAAGTTGTGAGCTCTGATTTTGAATTATAAATCAGGGGACAGCACCAACGCAGTCCCCCACTATCACAAATTCTGCAGTTGAGTATCCCACATTTGGGGACAGCGCAGGCTTCAGCACACCCAGAGTGCAATAGGACAGCCTCACCCTGGAAGATCATCCTACCTGATCACTCTCCCCTGCCAGGTAAATATGTTCAACTGCTCTCACGCATTGTCCCCCCACATCAAACATTACCCCTCACAGTCACACAGACACAACTTTCACTCATAATATCGCCCTGTTCAGATTTGTTGTCAATGGAACAACTCAATTCTTCCCAATAATGGCAGTAACATGTTGGACTGTGTCACTTGAGAAAAGGTTGCATTGATATAGAGACTGCCGTGCTTATTTGCATATTGCCCATAAAAGGAGACATTATTCCGGCAGGCTCGAAGACCCGCGAATGGCCTCCTCCCGATCCTATTTTCTGTGTTTTCTGAAAGAGAATGAACCGCCCTCCCGCAATGCTGCCTGCAATACGGAGACTGCTCCCTCATCCCTCAGGCTGACTCCTCACACTACTGACCAGGTAAAAGGGCCAGAAACATCTCAATCTGTTCTTATATTTTTTTAAATATTGTTACAGACTAGTTATGTCAAGAGGGCATTAAATTACTACTTGAATATGTAGGCTACAGGGAAAAGGCAGGGAAACGGCACTAAGACATGATGCTGGTTTGAAGGACTGGTGTATGTGTGACGAAGGAACACCGTTTCCGAAAGCTTGTGGGATTACTATCAAATAAACTGGTTGGACTTAAACCTGGTGTTGTGAGACTTCTTACTTGAAGAACTGGTGCAGACATGATGGGCCAAATGGCCTCGCCCTGAATCATAACAATTCTGTGATTCTGACTCAATCTGAGTTTTAAAAACTCAAATAAGTTTTTAATCAGCAGGGAAATTAATGGTCACAGAGACAAGGCAGGAAAGTGGATTTAGTGAGGTTAGATCAGCCATGATCTCGGAGCAGGCTCGAAGGGCTGAATGGCCTCATCCTGTTCCTATTCCTTATGTCCCATGGTTAAAGTTTAATTCTGATTCTCTCTACAGATTTTGACAGCCCAGGTGATTTTTTTCCAGTTCTTTCTGTATTTATTTTAGATCTGCCTGTAGTGGGGAAAAACACTATTTACTATGAAAATAAAATAAATCTACTTCATCAGCTTTTGTGAATCCTTGCAGTGCAGCAGGAGCCCATTCAGGTAGTCAAATCTGCATCATGTCTCTGGCAGAGTGTCTTATTCTCTCCCCATAGTTCCTCACCTTTACCATAGCTAATTCCCTAAACCTACACTTCTTGGGGCAGTAAGGGACAATTCAGCATCACCCATCTTCTTAACCAGCAGATCGTTGGACTGTGGAAGGAAACTGCAGCCCCCAGAGGTGTGATAGAATGCTGATGTTTGAAATTTAAAATATAGTTTTCTGCTGTAAGCACTGTCTGAGGCAACAGAAATCGCTCAGTTATTGTCCTTGATGGTCTAGAATACCTTGTCGTCTTTCTGGAACATGTACTTTGTGTCAGACTGGGGTTACTGCGCCTTTACCCCCTCTTTCCATCTCGGGTGTTTGGAGACTGGGCTCCGGATGAGTAATGGCAGCTGCGACTCCCACAATCCCCAGCGCTAGGAAAATCGCTCTATCCGCCACGCGGGCAGGAGGCCCGGGACTGCGCATGGCCAAAGGAGATGGAAAGATGCGCATGTGCTGGGGCGTGCCCGCCTCCAACAATAATACTGAACTGTTGACCAATGGGAAGAGTTGGAGGACCGGAAGGACTCAGGTCTTTCAGCCAATCAGAGCGCGGGCTTTGTGTGACCGAAGATTGAGCCTCAGACAGACTCAAACTGCCCCCTGTCTCTGTGAGTAAAAGACTTTCTTTTCTCCATCTTTCCATTTCTTTTCTCATTCTTAGAGAAACTGGGGACTTGCAGCAAATGAAGGAAAAGGAAGTGAATCCAGTCTGTCCATTCCACACATTGTCAGTCCAGTCAGATAGACAGATATCTGTCTGGCAGCCTGCATGGAGATTTTCAGCTCTCTGTGTCCAGGACAGGAAGCAGTGAGCATGGATCTGTCAATCAGCCTCAATCAGCACCTTCAGGAGAATTGGGAGGGTGAATATTAGATACAGCAGAGTGAGAATGGAGGGAGAGTGTGGGATGGGGATTTACTTTTGGGGAATGTGAGAGGAAAGAATGTTCCATGGCAACTAGAATTGTCTGTTCTGAATTTCTATCCCGTACTGACTGTGATGAATTTTCGTTGGGTCAGAGTGGCAACAATTATGTTTTGAGTGGATCCCATGGAATCTCCTTTGCAGCAGCTTTCCTGGTGAGTGAATCTGCCTGGTTATTACCATCACTTTCTTCACGAACTCCTGCTGCTGATCTACCTTCACCTTTCGAATAGCAATTTGTCCCAAACACACCACACTTTGCACCCTGATATTCTCAGTGTGAACAGGGAGAAATATGTCTGAAACATAGAAAATAGGAGCAGGAGGGAGCCATTAGGCCTATTGAACACGCTCCACCATTCATTATGATCATCCGTTTCAATCGCCTGATCCCATCTCTCCCCATATCCCTTCACCTCATGTGCTATATTGAACTGTTTCTTGAAAACATACAATGTTTTGGCCTCAACTAATCCCTGTGGTAGTAAATTCCATAGGCTGACCACTCTCTGGGTGAAGAAATTTCTGCTCAACTCTGCCCTAAACAGTCTACTCTGCATCATCAGTCCGTGGTTCCGGGCACCCCCACCATCAGGAATATCCTTCCTGCATCTATCTTGCTTAGTCCCAGTTCTCCACCCTGGGATTCCTGGTGCAAACAGGGTGGGATGTGTTTGGAGACAGGATGTCTCAGTTCCCCACCTTGGGATTCTCAGTGTGAACAAGATGTCCCAGTTCTCCATCTTTAAAAGATCAAAGAGAGGACCAACTGGATTAAATGGTGTTGCTTTATGACATAATTTCATTGCCTGGTAACTAACCTCCTGGAACCCAGCTCATTATGGGCTGGGAGTGTCTGATGGGGCAGTGCAAATGGAGTTTTTCTACTCACTGACACTGTTTGGTGTGGCATGTAATGGGAGTTTTCCTTTGTATCTAGCTTGGGCAGTGCTTCCTCTGGGAGTTTTTCACAGGATGATTTAGAGAGAGCTTTCTTCTGTACCATAGATGGGTTGTACATACCTTGGGAGTGTTTGGGAAAACGTAGAGGGAGCCTTGCACTGCTCCTCACAAATGTTGTACCTGCCCTGCATGATTTCCACTTCAGAACATGTGCATTAAATTTCAATTTGATTTATTATTGTCGAATATATTGGGATATGGTGAAAAGTATTTTTTCCTTGCATGCTATACAGACAAAACATATCTTTCATAGAGTACACAGGAAGAAGGAAAGGCTAGGTACAGAATATAGTATTGCAGGTACAGGTAGGGTGAAGAGAAATATCAGGTTAATATATGATAGGACCATTCAAGAGTGGGAAGAAGTTGTTCTCGAGTCATTTGGTACATGTTTTCAGACTTCTGCATAAACTTACTGAGTGGTGGTGAGCTGCCTTTCTGAACCACTTCAGTCCATGTGGTGTAAGTACAGCCACAGTGTTGTTAGGGAGGGAATTGCAGGGTTTTGATCCAGTGACAGTGAAGGAACGGTGATATATTTCCAAGTCACAATGGCGGGTGGCTTGGAGAGGAATTTCCAGAAGGTGGTGTTCCCGTGTGTCTGCTGTCCTTTCCTTCTCGATGATGGTGGTTGTGTGTGTGGGAAGAGATTGACTCAGTCATTTATCAGTTTTGTTTGTGGGAATACATTTGTTGATAATAGATCCACAGATTTTTAATATTTTCCCAATGCACCACAAACAAGTTGCCTCCTCGTAACTTCACAATTATGTCTGTTTAGATTTATGACCCTGGTTTCAAATTGAGTAACATTGTTCTCAAACTTAGTGTAAAATTCTATTATAAATTTATTGTGTATTTCACTCTCAGCCAACCTCACTATGAACAGATGATCTCTGATCAGCATCACATTTCTGTTTGTGGAGGCTTAATGCGCATTGAGATAGCCTGAGGTTGTGAAAGGCACTATATAGATGAAAATTCTTCCAACTGCAGCCCAGTTGCTGTGATTATCAGCAACAGCATCAGCACTCCCCCGTTTCATAATGAACAAGGTTCACCCCTGAATCTGATTAACAGCATTAATAACTGCAGGATTAGAACAGATCAGTTGCTTGTGAACCCGCTGGTGTCTCACAAGATTGGATGATTGAGTGAATCCCTTCCCACACACTGAGCAGGTGAACAGTCTGTCTCCGGTATGAACTCGCTGGTGTGTCAGCAGGTGGGATGATTGAGTGAATCCCTTTCCGCACTGGGAGCAGCTGAAGGGTTTCTCCGCGGTGTGAACCTGCTGGTGTTGCAGCATGTTTGAAAACCAAGTGAATCCCTTTGCACACAGTGGGCAAGTGAATGGACTCAGTCCAGTGTGACGGCGTCGATGAATTTCCCGATCAGAGGAATAAACGAATCCCTTCCCGATATTCCCACATTGTCCACATGGACTCCCCCCAGAATCCCTTCCCGATATTCCCACATTGTCCACACGGACTCGCCGTAGAGTGACTGCATTGATAAATTTCCTGATCAGAGGGATAATGGAATCCATTCCCTGTATTCCCACATTGTCCACATGGGCTCTCCCTCTTTCGGTTACACTTGTGCCTTCCCATATCAGTCAATCGATTGAATCCAGATCCACACGTGGAACATGTGTACAGTTTGTCTTCGCTCTGACTGCTGCTCTCCCCTTCCACATTGCCAATGACATTCAGTCCTGATGAATAGAGTGTCTCGGTTAGATTGATGTGATGCCTGATCTGAGCTTCCTGTCCATTTAACTATTTATATTAGTAATTACTGTAAAGGAAAAGTAATGGACAATTTCAGAGTGGACAGTTTTATAACTTTACATTATTTTTATTCACCTGAATCCCACTGTCCCCCCCCTTCCCCTTTGTTGAAATGGGCCTCTCTTACAATACTTCCGTCCTGTTCAAATGACGACAGCACAGAGGGACAGTGTCTCTTTAAATAAACAGATCACCTGCCAGCACCACACATGCTCAGTCGGCTCAGGCCAATGGGACTGGCACACTGCCTCCACATTGGGCTGCTGGTTAGGAGCCAATGAGCTAGGGTGGGGTGGAGATAGGATACATTATGGAGATTGAAATATCCGGAATTAGTGATGGTGTGGGTATGTGGTCAGAAACTCATCTCAATATTAAGTCTTTCCCAGAGATTGTGAAGAATGTGGTTCAGCCTCGGACAGTTCCCAGGGAAAGGGATGGATTCAGTAGTTAGGGTGAATTTGTCATGGTGACTGAAGACGGTGGCTTTGGTTGCCTCAATTTTTAACTGGGGGAAATTTCTGCTCATCCTGGACTGGACGTAGAGTAAGCAATTTGATAATTTAGTAACAGTGGAGGAATGGAGAGGGATGGGTGTGAGGTAGAGCTGGGTGTTGTCAGTGTACATGTGAAAGCTAACATGGTGCTTTTGGATGGTGTCACCCAGTGGCAACATGTACAAAGAACAAAGAAAATTACAGCACAGGATCAGGTCCTTCGGCCCCTCCAAGCCTGCACTGACTATGCTGCCTGACTGAACTAAAAACAGTCTACCCTTCCGGGGACCGTATCCTTCTATTCCCATCCTATTCATGTATTTGTCAAGATGCCCCTTAAAAGTATCGGCTTCCACTCCCTCCCCTGGCAACACGTTCCAGTCCCAATACTCACTGTGTAAAAAATCTGCCTCATACATCTCCTTTAAACCTTGCCCCTTGCACCTTAAACCCGTGCCCCGAGTAAGAACATAAGAAATAGGAGCAGGAGTAGGCCATCTAGCCCTTCGAGTCTGCCCCGCCATTCAATAAGATCATGGC
>JARDVH010000194.1:6250690-6265395 GCA_030324005.1 Negaprion brevirostris
AGAAGGCAAATGGAATTTTGTCCTTCATTGCTAGAGGGATGGAGTTTAAAAACAGTGAGGTTATGTTGCAGCTGTATCAGATGCTGGTGAGGCCACACCTGGAGTACTGTGTACATTTTTCGTCTCCTTACTTGAGAAAGGATATACTGGCATTGGAGGGGGTACAGGGGAGATTCATTAAGTTGATTCCAGAGTTGAGAGGATTGGCTTATGAGGACAGACTGAGTAGACTCAGTAGAATGAGGGGAGATCTTATAGAAACATATAAGGTTACGAAAGGAATAGATAAGATAGAAGTAGGGAAGTTGCTCCATTGACAAATGAACCTAGAACTGGGGGAGGTGGGGGGGGCATAGCCTCAAAATAAGGGGGAGTAGATTTTGGATTGACTTGAGGAGGAACTTCTTCACACAAAAGGTTGCGAATCTGCTTAATTCCCTGCCCAGTGAAGCAGTTGAGACTACCTCAGTGAATGTTTTTAAGACAAGGATAGATAAATCTTATCTAGTAAAACTCATGGTGGGCAGGCAAGTAAGTGGAGTTGAGTCCACGAAAAGATCAGTAATGATCTTATTGAGTGCACAGCATCTTCGAGGGGACAGATGGCCTACTCTTGCTCCTAGTTCTTATGTTAAAGACTGCTCTCCAGATCCCACTGTCTCATGGGATCTCCTTCCCCATTTGTCAAAAGATCTGCAGCTTTGTTACCAGTCCCACCTTAGCATTGAACAAGGCATGAGGTGTGAAGCGTGTCCTGGTCACAGACCCAGGTTATTGAACACCAACTTTCACTGGGCAAAGTGCAGAAGGAAACTTGGGCTGTGCTCCCTGTCCGCAGAAGAGAATATGGTGAATTTCCCAGACTGATGGTGATGGATTTTGGAAACTCCTTTTACAAGGAGTTAGAAGGGGAGAATTTGCATACAGCAAACTAAAACCAAGAAAAATGTTTGTCTCTTCTGAATTGCATTTCTGCACTGTCAGTGCTGGGATTTGTAAACTTCTTTTACAGCATATTAGTAGAGGATATGTTGAAAAGACATCAATATCTGATAGCACCATTCGATTACAGCATCCGGAAGTTATCAGTCTTTGAGTGGAAGTATCGGATTCCAGGTCATTACCACTGACTGTGTAAAATTTCTTCCTCATATCCCCTTGGTAGATCATTTTCAAAATCCTCAATCTGTGTCCTGTAAGTGGATAATGGGAATAGTTAAACTTTATCTAAGTTACCTATACCTGTCATAAATTTGTACACCTCTGACAAAACTCCCCTCAATCTCCTTTGCTCCAAGGAGAATAATGTCAGTTTCTCCAGCCTAACGTTGTAATGACAATCTCTGGAATCATTTTAGTAAATCTCCTCTGCATCCTCTTAAGGATTCTCACATCCTCCATAATGTGTGGTGATCACTGGTTTACACCAACCCAGATGTTCTGTGTATCTCCTTGTGATCTCATCACACACCCACAATTCCACAGCGACATCACCCCCGCTCCCCAGGTATTTCCTCAAATGGGAGACTTTTCTCTGACTCCAGTGTTTCCGACATCCTCCCAGCTGAGGGTCCCAACAGAAGAGTTTAAATTTTAAACAGTGAAATTGTTTCATAGATGACTGTTTCTGACCATTCATCTACAGTTGAGAGTTTTAAATGCTGAGCTTTGTTATCTGTGACAGGTTCCATGTCTTTGGGGCTGGTCTGACTCCTTTACTGTGGACCTGACTCCATGTGTATTCATTGCCCTGTTTCACCTCTCTGTCATTGTCTAATTTCCTCTCTCTCTAATAATGGGTGTATTCCAGTTGTGTTCAGTATTTCACTGTTAGTTCTGCCAAATGTGTCGAAAGAAGGTTCCCGCTTGTAACGATGTGCTGCTGGTTTACCAGCTTCCCGCAGTATCTTTAATAGTCAGGAATTGTTTTTCCTGTGTTCTAGTCCACTTCTCCTATTTCAGAGGTTACATTAAATTTGGCACCATTTTTATTCCACATAGTTCACCCTGGATCATTGATTCTATCTTTCTCACTCCAGCTATTACCTGACCTGCTGAATATTTCCAATATTAGCTCAGATTTCCAGCAGAATCAGTATTGGGCTTTTATTTTATTGCAGATATTTCTGAGTCTAGAAATAGAGAGGAACTACTTAAGAACTGATTTGTATCAGGGTGAACCCCTGCATCTAATGCAGGTCCTTTCTCATTGAGTCATAGAGTCACAGAATGATTCCAATACAGGTGGAGTCCTTTAGAGTGTTGCACCCTTGTGGCTCTCTGCAAGAACAAGGCAGTTAGACTCATTGCCCTGCCTGTTCCTTGGAACCCAGTGTTTTCTTTCTCTTCAGGGTCTTGTCCAGTTCCCTTTTCTTTGCTGTATCAGTGGGAGCTGGAATGGAGATGTAGGAGAACCTGTTGGGTTTAACCAAAAGGACTGTGGAACTCAGTCGGACCCAGCAATTTCCAATGTGAAATTGTCAAAGGAGCTCGATTCTGGGAAGATCAGGTTGTGAAATAGACACTGTCTGTAAAGGGAAAAGGATATTGTTAGAGGAACAAGTATTTCTGCAGATGCTATTTTTCTATTTCACACGTACATATGTTTAAAGTTTAATTTTGGAATTTAGGCATTACTAACAAGACCAGCAGCAAATAGTCCCCATCTCCAGTTACCTGTGGATAAGATGATGTTTGACCTTCTTGAACCTCTGCAGTCCGTGTGGTGAAGCTGCTCCCACAATACTGTTTGGTAAGGAGATACAGATTATTCACCCGGTGACGATGAAGGAACAATGAAATATCTCCAAATCAGTCATAGCAGTGTGTATTGGACAGCACATTGTTTTACGTAATGGAACATTTCAAGGTGTTTCTCAGATTTCTAAGATGCCACATTTGACTCAGCCATATAAAGAGGTATGAGGACAGATGGTCAAAGGTTTGGTTAAAGAGGTATTGAGGAGAATCTTAAAAGCAGAAGGTGAGGCAGAGCGGCAGAGAGGTTTCGGGAGGAAATTCCACAGCTTGTGGGCTTGGCAGTTGAAGGTGCAGCCTCCAAAGGTCAAACAGTTAAAATAAGGAATGGTCAGGAGGTCAGGAAAAGAGGAATGCAGAGATCTGCAGCGATCCAACTCCACAGATAAATGTGTTAGGTGGATTGGCCATGCTAAATTGCTCCTTAGTGCCGGGGGGATTAGCAGGATAATATGTGGGGTTACAGGGATAGGGATAGGTGAGATTTTTGTTGGTGCAAGCTTCCTTCTGCGCTGTAGGGATCCTATGATTCTATCTCAGAGGAGATTACACAGATAGGAAGGAGCCATGGAGGAATTTTAAAATAAGGGCAAGAATGTAAAAATTAGCTACTTATTGATCAGAAATCTTTGCAAGTCAGTGCGCACAAGGGTGAACAAGACTTGATGTGAGTAAGCAGATAGAGAGCAGATTTTTGGATGAGCTGAAGATGATAGAGGGGTTGAATGTGGGAGGCTGGCTGGGAGTGTGTTTGGATTGTTACATCCAGAGATAACAAAGGAATAGATGATGGTTTCAGCAACAGATGAGCTGAGACTGGGGTGGAGTCAATGACGTCAGTGAGGTGGAAACAGACGTTCTGGGTGCTGATGTTGATACGTGGTTGGAAGCTTGTCTTAGTCACACAAATGATTCCCTGGCTATGAACAGCCTGGTTCAGCCTCAGACTGTTAACAGTGGGAGGGATGGAGTCTATGTCTAGGGGGTGGAGTTTGTAGAAGTGACTGAAGACAATGGCTTTGTACTTCCGAATATGTAAGTGGATTGTCAAACAAGTCAGTGCAGTGTATGTGTTGGAGAACTTGCAAGTGATAGTGTTCACATAATCCCACTGCCCTGGTCCTTTGAGAAGAGGAGGTTCAGTGTTTAATGGTTCGGTCAAAGTTCTGGCTGAGTGGTTTATGTATAAAATCCCCCTTCTTCACCTCCTGCCTCTCCACTTCTCTCTTCTTCTCTCTCTCACTCTCTCCCTCCTTTTCCTCCCTCAGAGGTCAAAGTCTTATCCAGACCAGGTGGCAGGTTCCCTTTCCTGTAGGACATTCGTGAATCAGTTGGGTTTTTATGACAGTCCAGTGGTTTTCATGGTCGCTTTTCCTTAGTGCTGGCCCCAGGAATTACCAGATTCAGTCAGCTCAATTTCACAGCCTGTCTTTGTGTTTTGGGGTTTCTCTCTCACTTCCTTTTTCTGTTTTAAATCAATTTTGCAGAATAACAGAAAGGAAGGCTTGCAGTTGTGGAACAGGAAACTAAACATCACATCAAAGTCTGGGAGTCAATAACCTGAATACCATCAGATTTTGATCATGGAAGGAAAAAGCACAGTATACAACGGAGAGAAACTGTACACATGCTCTGTGTATGGACGAGACTTCAACCAATCACCTGCCCTGTCAGAACATAAATGTCACCACACTGAGGAGAAGCCGTGGAAATGTGGGGACTGTGGGAAGGGATTCGATTACCCATCCCAGTTGGAAATTCATCATCGCAGTCACACTGGGGAGAAACCATTCACCTGCTCAGACTGCGGGAAGGGATTTACTAAATCTTCCACCCTGCTGACACACCGACGCACTCACACTGGGGACAGACCATTCACCTGCTCCAATTGTGGGAAACGATTCACTCAGTCATCCAACCTGCTGACCCACCAGCGAGTTCACACTGGGGAGAGACCATTCATCTGCTCAGTGTGTGGAAAGGGATTCACTTTTTCAGCCAACCTGATGACACACCAACAAGTTCACACTGACGTGAGACCTTTTAAATGCCCAGACTGTGGGAAATCTTTTAAAACTTCCCAGGAACTTATGTATCATCAACGTCTTCACACTGAGGAGAGGCCGTTCAGGTGCTCACACTGTGGGACAGATTTCAGACGTTTATCACATCTCACTGTACACCAGCGCACCCACAGTGGAGAGAAACCATTCACCTGTTCAGAGTGTGGGGAGGGATTCACTCAGTCATCCACTCTGCAGAGACACCAGCGAGTTCACTCTGGGGAGAGACCATTCACCTGCTCCAAGTGTGGGAAGAGATTCACTCAGTCATCCACTCTTCAGAGACACCAGCGAGTTCACACTGGGGAGAGGCTGTTCATCTGCTCCAAGTGTGGAGAGAGATTCACTAAGTTTCCCAACTTACTGATGCACCAACAAATTCACAAGTAACTAAAGAGATTGTATTTTTCTGTTAATGGCATCCAGGCCTGAACCATATTCATTGGGGTCTGTTACTGCTGATGTTCATAAACTCCTATCCAGCCATAATAGTATTCTGGATTAAAAATACAATTAAATTAGATTCATGTTAATCAAACAGTGGCCAGTTTTTAAAAAATATCTCTAACACAATTCAGATTCTTTTGAAGGGCTCTGCCTCTCCTCTGTCTCCTGCATCCTCACCTGCAACAACTGAGAAGAGCTCAGGAGGTTCTTTGACACAAACATTGAGACAATCTGATCAGCTGCCTCTGCTGCTTCTTCCCAATCACTGGACCACTCAGGTAAACTGTTTTTGTCCAAGTTCTGAACTCATATCTCCCTTTGATCCTAATCTCACTAACGTGCAGAACAATCAATTTCTCCATGTCAATAGCTCTCTCTTTCTCTAGTTCTCACTCCATCTGTAGCTCATCCACTGTCTCTCCTTCATTATCTACTGTTATCTTTCTGCTGTTTATCTCAGAGTGTACTAAAACTAGAGGGCATAGGTTTAAGTTGAGTGGGGGGAGATACAAAGTCTACATAGTCTGTAAGTCTGTCTACCGCCTGACCATCATCGATCTATATAGTCTGTAAGTCTATATAGACTGTCTACTGCCCTACCGTCATCGATCTTCTTTGTCACTTCATCAAAGAACTCTTAACATTTGTAAGGTATGATCTCCCATGCATAAAGCCATGCTGACTACTCATAATCAAACCCTCTTTCCAAATGTCTGTACTTCTTATCCCTTAGAATCCTCTCTAGTAACTTACCCACCACAGATGTTCGGCTTACCCGTCTATAATTCCCAGGTTTTTCTTCACAGCCCTTCTTAAATAAGGCCACAATATTTGCTACCCTCCAGTCAACTGGTATCTCACCCGTGGCTAACAATGATGCAAGTATCTCAGCCAGGCTCCTGCAATTTCTTCTCTAGGCTCACATCGTGTTCTTGGATATACCTGGTCAGGGCCAGGAGATTAATCCTCCTTCATACATTTTGACACGTCCATCACCTATATTGTGATGCGAACTGGCCCCAATATATCAGCACTAGCTTTCCAAGCTTCCCAAGTCATGTCTTACCCGAAAGATGCCTCCCCCCCGCCGCCAAGTCATGTCTTTCTCCACAGTGAACACAAAGGAGAATTAGTGTCCATTGGCTAGTTAAGCACACAAATTGCTTGGTAGAGTTTAATTGAGTATTTCTGAGACCCCATACACTGCAGTGACTTTATCAACAAGGGGCTAAAGAAGTATTCTGCTGTGTTAAGAACATAAGAACATAAGAAAAAGGAGCAGGAGTAGGCCATCTAGCCCCTCGAGCCTGCCCTGCCATTCAATAAGATCATGGCTGATCTGTCGTGGCTCAGTTCCACATTCCCGCCCTCTCCCCATAACCCTTAATCCCCTCGCCTAAGAGAGGATGAATTCTGGAATTATGCATTCATGTCCTGAATCTTAATAATTATCACTTAGCTGGGATTTTTCAGTATGAAAGAATCCCATGTACTTGTCAGTATAGGTTTCCTCCCACAGCCCAAAGATGTTCTGGTTAGGTGCATTGGTCATGCTAAATTCTCCCTCAGTTACCCAAACAGCTGGAGTGTGGCGACTGGGGGATTTTCACAGAAACGTCATTGCAATGTTAATGTAAGCCTACTTGTGACACTAATAAACTTTAAAACTTGAAAAGGTCATGTCCAATGGACCTGTTAAAGACAAATCACTGTTAGATTGCCCTGGGGCTTATATGATCAGGTCTTAGTTTTCTGAACAGGGTCTGTATCAGACTAGAGCTGTGTCTTTGATTCTCTATAGCAGTTGTAGTATCCTTACAAAATATCCGCCGCAACTACAACAGTTAGCCCAGAAAGCTTACATTATTGTGATCACAGCCCTTCAAATCGTTACTGATGTCACTACTAAATATTCTGAAACACAGCTTTTCTACAGCAGAAAGGAAGCCACTCCTCAACAATTCAAACTCTGAATGATTGGGGATGTTACTGATAAGAGTCCACAATAAATTGCTATTTGTCAGGTGAAGGTAGGTCAGCAGCAGGAGTTAGTGCAGAGAGTGATGGTAAAAACCAGACAGAATGACTCATTTGAAAAGCTGCTTTGGAAGGGATTTCATCCAAAACACAATCATTGTCACCGATATGATAGAGTCCAATTAAACCTGATTTAAAAACTTGTCAGGACTCTCACCCTGATGTAACTTTTTAAAATTCATTCATGGGACATGGGTGTTGCTGGCTGGCCAGCATTTATTGTCCATCTCTCATTGCCTGAGGGCTGTTGAGAGTCAACCACATTGCTGTGGCTCTGGAGTCACATGTAGCCTCCAGTTCATGCATATGTCAAACAGATAATTTCATTCATTACTTTTGATAACATGAATCTGAATCACCCTGACTGATCAGACAGAATCACAGCCATTAACCGTGGGTCCAGAACTGATTTTCTCAGAGGAGCCTGTCACCATTATTGACACTAATTCTCAATTAGAGATTTTATTCATGGATTTCAAGCCCTGTCCCCAAACATTGTGCTGACTCTCTGTATTACTTATGCAGTGACACCGCCACTCGGTCAGTGTTCCCCTGCTCTCTTTGTTGGAGTTTGAAGCGGCGGATAGCGGTAATAAGTAGTAACCCCCGGGCGGCACTGACCTCTCACCTGACACCGTTCCGGTCAAATAGCAGGAGGGGGCGGAGCTGGAGGACAGAACGGCAGCGGCTGGTCCTCCAACCAGGCTGAATGAGGGGCGGGGCTGGAGGACCGAGCGGCAGCGGCTGGTCCTCCAACCAGACTGAATGAGGGGCGGGGCTGGAGGACCGAGCGGCAGGGGCTGGTCCTCCAACCAGACTGAATGAGGGGTGGGGCTGGAGGACCGAGCGGCAGCGGCTGGTCCTCCAACCAGGCTGAGTGAAGGATGCGCAGATTAATGGCGATGGAGGGAAGATTTCTCGGATCCACAATCAGAAAAGGTGGGAATGGCGGGCGGAGGCAGCAATGGATCAGGCGGGGGGATTAGGGAGGCTTCGTAATCATGAACAGCAAACCTCTGCAAAAAAATCTACCGCTATCCGAAGATGGTCGCGGCCCTTTGCGCAGAGCAGGGCCTCTGCTTTCTTCCAGCTCCAGAACCGGGTTAACCGCCGCAATCTTCATCCGGGCACTTTCAATAGGGAGCATGCACGGCCGCCATCTTTATTAGGGGCAAAAGTCCTCTATTAGGAGCGCATGCGCAGCCGTCTTCCTTATGCGGGGCAATGATTTTGAAATTCTCCCCAGTGACAGAATGTGAACAACTTGTCCACCAAACCACTTCACTCTTTCACTTCCAATTTCTTACTGATGAGGCAGAGCAACGGTACAATCATTTGTATTATACTGACTCTTTAATAAAATATTCCTAGATATTCCACAAAATTGTTGCAGTTCTTTGAAAAGGGGTGGCACAGTTGTTAGCACTGCTGTCTCACAGAGTCAGTCTTGTGTGACTCTGTCCCCTCTTGTCTGCGTGGGTTTTCATCCAGATGCTCCGGTTTCCTCTCATATCCACTGATGTGCAGGCTAGCTGGATTGGTCATGCTAAATTGCCTCTTAGTGCCCCAAAGTGTGTAGTTTAGGGGAAGTAACGGGATAAATCTGTGGGGTTATAGGCACAGGACCTGGGTGGGAAATTTTGTCAGAGATTCAGTGCAGGGTCCAGACCACTTGGCTGAGTGCATCAATTGAATCCAGCAGTTTTCATGGTCAATTTTTCTGAGTGCAGGCCACACATATTACCAGATTCATTCAGCTCATTTTCACAACCTGCCTTTGTGTTTTTGTAGGTTCTCTCTCAATCCTTTTTTCTTATTTCAAATCAATTTCACAGGGATTTGCAATTGGAAAACTGAAACCAAACATCACACCAGGGGCTGATAAACTCGACCAATTTATCGTAACCTGAATATTGCCATATTTTGAATATGGAAGGAAAAAGCACCGTTCACAGTGGAAAGAAACCATACTCGTGTTCTGTGTGTGGACAGGGATTCAACCGATCATCTGGCCTGTCAAAACATAAATGCAGTCTTGATGGGAAGAAGCCATGGAAATGTGGGGAATGTGGGAAGAGATTCAATTACCCATCCCAGCTGGAAACTCATCAGCATGGTCACACTGGGGAGAGGCCATTCACCTGCTCTAACTGTGGGAAGGGATTCACTAAGTCATCCACCCTGCTGTCACACCAACGCACACACACTGGGCAGAGGCCATTCACCTGCTCTATGTGTGGGATGGGATTCACTCAGTCATCCACGCTGTTGACACACCAGCGAATTCACACTGGGGAGAGACCTTTCACCTGCACTGACTGTGGACAGGGATTCACTCATCAATCCACTTTGCTGACACACCAGCGAGTTCACACTAGGCAGAGACCGTTCACCTGCTCTGAGTGTGGGAAAGGATTTATTAATTTATCCAACCTGATGACACACCAAAGAAATCACACTGATGAGAGACCATTTAAATGTCTAGACTGTGGGAAATGTTATAAAACCTCTCAGGAACTGATGTACCATCAACAAGTTCACACTGACGAGAGACCGTTCAGATGCTCTCACTGCGGAACTGGCTTCAAACGATCATCTCACCTCACCGTTCACCAGCGCACTCACACAGGAGATAGACCATTCATCTGCTCTGAGTGTGGGGAGGGATTCACTCAATCATACACTCTGCTGAGACACCAGCGAGTTCACACTGGAGAGAGACCGTTCACCTGCTCTCGGTGTGGGAGGAGATTCACTCAATCATCAGCACTGCTAAGACACCAGCGAGTTCACACTGGGGAGAGGCTTTTCATCTGCAATGATTGTGGGAAGCGATTCACTCAGTCATCCAACCTGCTGACGCACCAGCGAGTTCACACCAGGGAGAGACCATTCAGGTGTTCTGAGTGTGGGAAGGGATTTACTCAGACATCCAACCTGCTGAGACACCAGCGAGTTCACAATTAACTCTAGAGATTGGATTCTGTTGTCAATCAGATTGAGAACTGAGCTATGTCTATTAGGTCTGTTCCTGCTGATGTTAATCAACTTCAGGTCAGTTATAGAGACTAATATTCTGGACAAAAATCAAATATTTGTCTTTGATTTAAACATGCTGTGTCAAAACCTTTAAACATTTCTAACACAAATTAGTTCCTTTTGAAGGACTCTCCCTTTCTCTTGTCTCCTCTGTCTTTATCTCTAACAACAAAGTGTGAGGAGCTCATGGAGTTTTTTTTGTCACTTATATTGAGGCAATCTGAACAGCTGCCTCTGCGACTTCCCTCCTTTCCACTGGCCTCTGGGCCAGACTGTCTGTAAAGCTCCTCTGTGTCCAAGCTCTGAACTCACATCTTTTTCCAGTTTCTCTCCTATCTCCTGTCAGACTCTCTCACTGCTCATCTTGTCCACGAGACCTGCTTTCAACTCCCTTTACCCTTTTCCCACTAAACCACTGATATCCCAACTTCCCCGCATTACCTGATATTGTTAATGGACCTGTCTTTTCTGATACTCTCCATCTCACCTGTAATTCAACCTCATCATCCATCCTAAGAAAAAAAAACTCTTAACCGCACTGTTGTTACAAACTACTGTCCCAACTCCAATTTCCCTTTCCTCTCCAAAGTCCTTGAACTTTGTATCTCCTAAGAATTTTCCCTTGGCCCCTCCCATTTCCCATGCTGTCATTGGGTGACATCATCCATTGGTTTGGAAGAAGATTGTAAAGTGTATCTTTTTGAGAGCGGAGTTTGGAAACATTCATGTCACAGTAATTTCAGGGGAAATTTGAGGTGAAATCCACAGAGGATCGATTGAGTTGCATCTGCACTTAATTTCAGAGTGGGAGTTATCTGATTACAGTCAAACTGGCGGTTTAAAGGGACAATGTATTTACTGAGAATATTATAGCATAAGAAACTTTCTACCTGTGTTATCCTTGAAATCTCTGTACATTTGCGAAGGTAAGTGGGAGTGAAGAAGCCTTGTATTATGGTCAAACTCTTTGTGTTTAATAAATATTTTATTGTTAAAATCTAATTGGCAGTCCTATGAATCTCTCCCTCTATGTTTTCTAAACAAAAACAAAAGTTATGGTCTTTTGAGCCAGGATTCCATTCTGGAATCATCCTGTCCAGTTATAACATCAACTGGGATTGTAACACTCACCATCTTGACTTTGAAATATATTGCTGTTCCCTCGCTGTCAGTGGGTCATAATCCTGGAACTTCCTCCCTAACAGCACAATGGTGTACCTATACCACAGGGATTGCAGCAGTGCTAGAAGGCAGTTCACCACCAGCTTCCCTAGGCCAATTAGGGATGGGCAATAAATGCTGGCCTGGCCAATGATGCCCATATTTTATTATTCAGGACAGGCTGTGGGCTTTGACCTCTGTAAACTAATAAAAAATAAGGTAACATCTGTTTTTAACCTATTGAATTTCAATGACAGCATTGCCTTCTCCTTTGTTCTTATGTCCTGGGCCCAATACACCATTGTGCTTGAAGGAAGAGAACCAGACTGACTCCACTGTGTTATCTCTGACACAGTTATTAATCCCCAAGCTGCTACAGACATCTTTCTTTCCTCAAACAAACACACCATTCTCAGAGTTTGTGGCCAGTTCTTCGGCACAATTTAATTCATTTTGCAGACATTGCTAATTCCAGCAAGGCTGTGACTTGACTACAATGACCAGCATGCTCTGCACATTGAACGCACAATGCAGTTCAGTGCAGTTTTTCAGATATCCTCAGTCTGGGTTCTTCTATCACCCTCGATGTTCCAAGTTACAACCATGAGAGACTCCACACACAGCGTTACACCACAATTCATCTACACTGAATATAAAAGAAATAAAGCAAGTTACAACTGATTGGGGCACATGGTGGCACAGTGGTTACCACTGCTATTTCACATTGCAGGGACCCGGGTTCGATTCCTGGCTTGGGTTACTGTCTGTGTGGAATTTGCACATTCTCCCCATGTCTGCGTGGGTTTCCTCTGAGTGCTCCAGTTTCCTCCCACAGTCCAAAGCTGTGCGGATTGCTTGGATTGGCCATGCTAAATTACCCCTTATTATCAGGGGGACTAACTATTCTGAATGCATGGGGTTATGGGGATAGGGCCTGAGTGGGATTGTGGTCAGATTGTGGGAGACTCGATGGGCCAAGTGGCTGCCTCCTACACTGTAGGATTCTATGATTGCACATTTAAATAATACATTGATTTTCAATAAGGCCATTGTGTTAAAAGCAGGTTGGTATGCTGAAGCTTTATAAAGCAGTGTTTAAACCACAATGTGAGTATTGTGTTTATACCCAGTCAGCACACTTCAGGAAGGATGGGAGAAGGGCAGAGGAGACTTATCAGAATGGTTCCAGCAATGAGGAATTTTAACTCCAAGGTCAGATTCGAGAGGTTGAAGTTGTTCGATTTGGAACGAAGGAGGTGGAGGGGAAATCTGATAGAGGTGAACACCATTGTGACAGGTTTGATTTGATTTATTATTATCACATCTATTAACATGTAGTGAGAAGTGTTGTTTCTTGCGTGCTATACATACAAAGCATACCGTCCATAGGGAAGGAAACGAGAAAGTGCAGAATGTAGTGTTACAGTCATAGGTAGTGTGTGGAGAAAGATCAACTTAATGCAAGGGAAATCCATTCAAGAGTCTGACAGCAGCAGGAAAGAAGTTGTTCTTGAGTTGATTGGTACATGATCTCAGACTTTTGTAGCTTTTTCCCGACGGAAGAAGGTGAAAGAGAGAATGTCCGGGGTTCATGGAGTCCTTAAGTATGCTGGCTGCTTTGCTGAGGCAGCGGGAAGTGTAGTCAGAGTCAGTGGATTGGAGGCTGGTTTGCGCGATGGATTTCATGACTTTTGTAGTTCCTTGTGGTCTTGGTCAGAGCAGGAGCCATACCAAGCTATGATACAACCAGAAAAAATCTGGGGTGCAACTGTAAAAGTTGGTGAGAGTCGTAGCTGACATGCCAAATTTCCTTAGTCTTCAAAGAAAATAGAGGCATTGGTGGACTTCCTTAACTAAGTCAATTACTAGGGGGCATAGGTTTAATGTGCAAGGGGCAAGGCTTAAAGATGTACAAGGCAGGTTTTTTACACAGAGAGTAGTGGGTGCCTGGAACTCATGACCGGGGGAGGTAGTGGATGCGGATACGGTAGTGACATCTAAGGGGCATCTTGACAAGTATACGAATATGATGGGAAGAGAGGGATATGGTCTCTGGAAGGGTAGGGGGGCATTAGTTAAGTCGGTCAGTGCAGGCTTGGAGGGCCAAAGCGCCTGCCCCTGTGCTGTAATTTTCTTTGTTCTATAGTGCTGGCATGGGGGTACCAGGACAGACAGTTGGTGATCTGGACACTTAGAAAATTGAAGCTCTTGACCCTTTCTACTTTGTCCCCATTGATGTAGATACGGGCATGTTCTCCTTTATGCTCCCTGAAGTTGATGACAATCACCTTTGTTTTGGTGACGTTGAAGGAGAGATTATTGTCACCACACCAGTTCACCAGATTCTCTATCTCATTCCTGTACTCTGTCCCGTCATTGTACGAGACCCAACCCACTATGGTGATGTCGTCAGCAAATTTGAAAATCAAATTGGAGGGAATTGAACAGTCATAGGTGTACAAGGAGTATAGAAGGGGGCTGAGAACACAGCCTTGTGGGTTTAGATCAAGTGAAGAAGGAAATTGATCAGAATCTACAGAGACTGGGTTATGGGGAGAAAGTGGGAAAGTGGAACTGATCCACTTCAGATCAGCCGTGATCTTATTGAATGGCAGGGCGGGCTGGAAGGGCTAGATGGCCTACTCCTGCTGGAGGCAAGGCTGTTGATAAATGTAACCTTAAATTGCACATTGTTCGAACTATGTACCATACAAGGCTCAGCATGAGGCTTCTCATAGAACCATGTCTCAGCATGTTCTTGTCATCTGATCATACATCAGAGTGTAGAACATTTATAAATTTAACATTAACCCTTTACACTGCACCAAGTCTTTAGTCAGCCCTCCAAACATCCCCTTCTTTGACTCATTGTCAGTTGTCTGATTTGTCAGTTGATGTTTCTAAGATTCACTTTGGGACACTCCTACATTAACAGTCTGATGGAGATGAAAGTTATTTTGAAATCACATTGTAACAGACTGGGGAAGTGAGGATTAAAACACTATCTGGGTAAATGGAGTTTGGTCACAGATCAGCCCTGACGTCAGTGAATGAGAGAACAGGCTCGAGGGGGATAAATAACCTCCTCCTGTTCCTGGTAAACTTGGACTCAGACACCAGCTGGTGAATGGAAAGTGATGGGAGACCTGGGGAGAAGAGACTTCATCAGAAACCAGCACTGGAGCAGAGTTAGAGAGTGGG
>JARDVH010000194.1:6271832-6292946 GCA_030324005.1 Negaprion brevirostris
TTTTTGATAAATGCCGTGTGAGAGACTGAACAAGAAAATGATAGCTGAAGGGATCCAGGACAAATTGCAAATTATATTCAAAACTAGCTGAGTGGCAGGAGGCAGAGGGGAATGGTGAAGTTTGCTTTTCTGACTGAAGGCTGTGTCCATTTGCGTTCCACAGGAATCAATGCTGGGTATCTTGTTGTTTGTAGTGCACATTGACATTCTAGACAGGAATGTGCGAGGTATGATCAGTAAGTTCGCCAATGATACAAAAAATGATGATGTGGTAAATATTGAGGAGGAAAGCCTTAGATTACAAGAATCTTAGAATCCTGCAGTGCAGAAGGAGGTCATTCAGCCCGTCGAGTCGGCACCGACCAGAATCCCATCCAGCTCCTATCCCTATAGCCCCATGCATTTCCAATAACGAGTCACCCTGACACTGAGGGCGATTTAACCTGGCCAATCTACCGAAACCACATGCCTTTGGAATGTGGGAGGAAACTGAAGCATCCGGAGGAAACCCATGCAGACACAGGGAAAATGTGCAAACTCTACACAGACAGTGACCCAAACAAGAAAACTAACATGCATCTTTGGCGCTGTGAGGCAGATGTACCGAGGAAACGCATAGACAAATAGAATTTCAACCTGGAAAGTGTGAGATGATGCATTTTGGGAGAACTAAGAGGGAAAAGAAATGCACAATGAACAGTAGAGTGTGAGGAAATGCAAAGGCCCAGACTGAATGTGGGGTGCATATATGACGATCACTGAAGACAGCAAGATAGGTACATTAGATGGTTAAGGCAACATTTAGGACATTTGCATTTTGCAGACACAACATAGAACATAAGAGTTCAGAGGTTATGATGGAAGTGTATAACATGCTGTTTAGACCAGAGCATGCATACTGTGTGCAACTCTGGTCATCACACTACAGGAAGGATGCAATTGCACTGGAGACAGTGGAGAGGAGATTCACCAGGATGCTGCCTGGCCAGGAGAGTTTCAGCTGTGAGGAGAGGTAGGTTTCTCTGAGTTGGCTACCTTAGAGCAGAGACGGCTGTGAGGGGAGTGAGTGTGGGGGTGGTGGTGGGGAGCGCTTTCAGGTGGGGGGAGGGGACCTGAGCGAAATGTACAAAATTATGCGGCACATAGATAGGAAGAAACTTTTTTCCCCCTTTAGTAGATGTGTCAATAACTAGAGGAGCGCGGATTTAAGGAAAAGGGTAGATTTTTCTGTGGATTTGAGGAAAAATGTTTCCATCCACGGGGTGCTGGGATCTGCAGCTCAGGGTCTGAAAGGATGGTAGAAGCTGGGACAACCACAAGAGGCATTTAGATCAGCAATTCAAACACCAGGGCATACAAGGCTGTGGATTGAGTGCTGGAAAATGGGATTCGATTGGATAGCTGTTTGATGACCAGTTCAGACATAATGGGCTGAAGGGCCACATTTTGTGGTGTTAAAACTCGATGGCTGTCACACCACCCTCAGCAGTGACCCCATCATTTAAAGCTCTCACTGTGTTGGTTGGGATACCAACCATGTTCCGAACCGATGTGGTTGAAAATGTGCAATTGCAGCCAGCAGTGAGCAGCCTGGTCTGAGAGAGACATCTGTCAGCTCTCTGCTGCCGCAGCTCGTTTCAACACAGCAGCTACCCCCAGATAGCCTGGAGCTGCAGCTCTTTGTGAGGAGCTCCCGAACGAACATAGCACCTACTCAGCTTCCCAACACTTGGACCAATCACCCCCTCCTTCCACCACAACAATTGCATGTGAAGTCACAGCAAGGCCCCCTCCCGACCCCACTCTGCATGCAGAGAGGCAGCGAGGCCTCCCTCCCCATCACACTGTGCATGCAAAGAGGCACTGAGCCCCCCTCCCAACTTCACTGTGCATGCAGAGAAGCAGAAATCCCCCCTCCTTACACCACTGTGTGTGCAGAGGAGTATCGAGACTCCCTCCCTAAGCCACTGTGCATGCAGAGGGGCAGCTTAGCCTCCTCTCTACCCCACAGTGCATGCAGAGGGGTAGCGAGGCCTCGCTCCCTACCCCAGTATGCATGCAGAGAGGCAGAGAATCCCTCCTCTCTACCCCACTGATTGCGTGCAGAGTGGCTATAAGGCCCTCTCCCCCCCACCAATAATGTGCAGCGTGGCAGCAGGGACCCTCTCCCAACCAGCAACTACATGACAGTGGCACAGGGAGCAACTTCCTAAAACTGGTGAGGACAGAGTCTTTCATTTTTTTTTTAAGAAGATGGTGTGAATACTGTCATGGATTGGCAAGTATGTGGGATTGACATTACAATCTGATCTTGAATGTTTTGAATAGCAGCACACAATACAAGACAACCTTAGTTTTGCAGAAGTCCAAATCATCAATAACCTGCCCTGGACTCTGGATGAATAAAAAAAGACAATTCAACTTATGAACTAACCTATTCAGGCCTTCGGCCATTTTCTGTTCTCCATTACTACTTCTACAGCATCATTTCCCAGCGGCCTAATGTATGTTCTTGTCTCCCATTCACCCTTTATGTATCGAAAGAAACTCTTGAAAATTTAGTTTATATGATTGGCTAGCACACCATCATAATTTGTCTTCTCTCTTATTTTTTTTTAGTTTCCCTCTGATGGTTTTTAAAGGCTCCCCACTCTGCTGGCTTCCCACTAGTCTTTACTACATGGTATGCTGTTCTTTTTTGCATTTATAATGTCCCTGATTTTCCTCACCAGCCACGGTTACCTCATTCTTCCCATTTAATTCTTCTTCTTTGCCGAAAATTTTGCTGTGCCTCCTGAGTTAAATCCAAAACACTCCTGCCATTGCTGTTCCACCATCTGATCTGCTAGCCTCCTCTCCCAATCAATTCCAGACAGCTCAAAGAACAAAACAGAGGACAAAGAACAGTACAGCACAGGAATGGGCCCTTCAGCTTGCTCGAAACATGGTGCCTACATAAACTAAAACAGTATTAACTGACAGAACCCCTAGCCTTCCATTCACATCCTATTCATGTATTCATCGAAATGTCCCTGAGATGCCACCATCATACCTGCTCCTGCCCGGGCAGTGCGTTCCAAATGATCATTGCCCACTTTAAAAAAAACTTGCCTCACACATCCCTACTAATCTTTTCCCCACACACCTTAAATCTACATCACTCGAACATGGCATTTCTACTAAACACCCTGTCGATGTCACTCATGATCTTGTAAACCACGATCAGATAACACCTCAACAAATCGAGTCCATCCAACATCTCCTCATAGCTAATATCCCCCAGACCAGGCAACATTCTGGTAAAACTTCTGATTGTGTGGAACCCGAATTGCACACAAATAAGGCTTAACTAAGTTTCTGTACATCTGTATTGCATGACCTGCCTATTTATATACCCAATGCCCCAACCAATTAAGACAAGCGTGCTGTCTGCCTTCTTGATTAGGTTATCCACTTGCATTGCCACTTTCAGTGATCAGTGGACATGTACACCCACATCTCCTTGCCTGTCAATGTCCTACGTGTTCTACCATTGGTTGTATCATTCCTATATGCATTGAACCTTCCAAAATGCATTATCTCACATTTGTCCGGATTAACCTCCACCTGCCATTTCTCCACCCAAATTTCCAACCATCTCTACCTTACTGTATCCTGTGAATCTTCTTCACGATCCACAACTCCAGATTTTTTTACGGACTTCTTGTAAAGTGACAGCTACATTTTCCTGCAACTCATGTACATATAATACGAGGATCAAAAGTTCCAGGACTGATCCCTATGAAAGACCACTCGTCATAGCCTTCCATCCAGAAAAAAAAAAAATCCCTTTGCTGCTACCGTCTGCCTTCTTTGTCCAAGTAGAAATGGAGGGTTTAGATCAGGTGAGGTATTTACCAGGTCAGCTGATGACAGTGGGCGGAGAGCTCAAGGATGATGCTAAATAGGTGAAAGTTAATATATGGACAGCAGAGTTTGGGACGAGCCTTTAATCTGCAGCTTTGTAACTCGGAGGTTAGCCAACAGAGATCTGGAAAAGATGAGTCAGGGTATGGGACAACTGGAGTGAGGCGAAAGATGATTCTGGTGGTGAAAATAGTCAGGATTCATGATATAGTGAATAGCACAGGAACAGGCCCTTGGGCCCTCAAAGACAATACCAATCATTATTTATCATGTTTATCAGGTTGATTCTGGGGATGGCGGGACTGATGCATGAGGAGAGATTGACTACGTAAGGATTATCTTCGCTTGAGTCCAGACGCATGGGAGGGGGATCTCATGGAAACTTTTAAAATTCTAACAGAACTAGACCGAGTAGATGCAGAGAGGTAATTCCCGATGATGGGGGAGTCCAGAACTAGGGTCGCAGCCTGAGGATTCAGCGTAGAACATTATGTGAAAAAGAAAAGCTACTGCCCTGTCTCTGACTGTATCTCTCTTTTCTACAACATCCTCTGGCAACACATTCCAGGCACCCGACACACTCAGCATGAAAAACTTCCCTCACACTTCTCGTTTAAACTTTCTCCCTCTCACCATGAACCTATGCCACCTCGTAATTGACACTCCCATCCTGGGAAAAAAAAAGCCTCTGATGATCCATCCTGTCCTTTCCTCTCATAATCTTGTAGACATTTATCTGGTCTCCCCTCAGCCATTGTCTTTCCGTGAAAACAATTCTAATTTATTCAGCCTCTCCTCATAAACAATATCCTCGAGACCACACAACATATTTTAAATTGATTCGTTTGGACATGGGCGGTGCTGGGTAACTAGCATTTTAGATTGCTTATTCGCAGTTGCCATTGAGGAGGTGTTTGTGAGCAAGCTCTTTTCAATCACTGCAGTCCATATGCTGTGGGTTGATCCAAGATGTCCTTTAGGAGGTATTTTCAATATTTTAGCACAGTTACTGCGAAGGAACCGACGACATATTTCCAAGTTTTGAGTGTCTTGGAAGGGAGATTGCAAGTGCTGGTGTCCCCATGTATCTGCTGCCCTTGTCCTTCTAGGTGGAAGTAGTCTTGGGTTTAGAAAGTGTTGTCTAAGGATCTTGGGTGAATTGCCACAGTGCATCTAGTAGATAGTGCACACTGCTGCGACTGAGCATCGGCCATTGAGGGAGTGAATGTTTGCGATGTTGTGCCAGCCAAGCAGGCTGCTTTTTCCTGGATGGTGTCAAGCTCCTTGGGAGCTACACCCATCCTGGCAAGTGCAGAATATTCCATCACACTCCTGAGTTGCACCTTGTAGATGGGACTAGGCTTTGTGGAGTGAGGAGGTGATATATTCGCCACAGTATCCCTTGCCCCTGACCTGCTTTCGTCGCCACTGTGTTTGTCTGGTGAGACCAGATGAGTTTCTGGTTAATGGTAGCATCCCGGTGAACTCTCTTTGCACTGCCTCCAAAGATTCCTCGCCCTACAGTTAGTGTGATGAACAATATTAAGCACAATACCCGAAATAAGGTCTAACCAATGTTTTATTTGGCTGCATGGGAAAAGGGGCGAGTGATCAGCTTAAGATCAAAGGGTTAATGGAGAGTGTAATCAGTGCGGACCAGCTTCAGGTACAGGAATGGAGTCAATGGACAGGGAGCACAGATTAAGTGTGGAACTGAAGCCAATGGACTCCATGGTTCCAGAATCAAATAAGGAGAGTAAAGCAATGAGAAATAGATGACAAATAGAATAAGTGGAAATAGACTTACCAGGGACACCAACAATAGCTAAGATTGGATAGTAAACACCTTGAATAACCCAGAGCACATGAGCGATGATATATGTTAATGGTACCGGACCAAACCAATTTTGAGAAAGAAAGAGAAGACCCTCCGCAAAATTCCTGTGCTGTGTTGAAATATTCCAATCCGTCGTTCCCAGATTCTGATCCATTATTGGAACATTCCAATCCATTATTCCCAGATTCTGATATCTCCTCTCCCTCCCTCTCTCTGCACAGCCGCTGATCTTTGTTAGTGTTGGAGTTGTCTCTCCCGTTAATTGAATGGGGCAACACATTGAACGGAATCCCTTATTAATAGAAGAGGGAAAACCACCCAGGCACACTGATCAGATCCATGGAGACTCACATCAATTGCAGTCACTTAACAAACAGCTTCACTTCACCCTGTTCAATCCAACACTTTTCATATCACAATGGAATGTAATATTTACCTAGCCTGGATAATGAGGGTCGTTCACTGAGAACAGGACAAGTGGAAATATGGAGACGCTGGCCATAAATATTGAACCTTCCTATTTCTTTCGAAATTGGTTTTATGGGATGTGGGGATTGCTGGCGAATCCCAGCGTTTATTGTCCATCCCTAGCTGTCCTTAAGATGAGGGTGGAGAGTTGCCTTTTTGATTGACTGCAGCCTGTCCAGTGGGTACAACCACATCTCTGTGAGGGAAGGCACTTCCGGATTTGGACCCAGTGACAGTGAAGGAAAAGCCGAGTCAGGATGGTGCGAGATTTCTCAACTGCACGAGTGTGTTTCCTTTAATGGGGAATATCGTATGGACCATGTGGTTAGGCCTGAACCGATGGGGGATTGAGTTGGGTCAATGAGCCACTTGAGTGCATGGGCGCATATTCCAAGCCAGGGAAGGATTGGTAGTTGGACCCAAGAAGGTGCAGTGTGTAATTGCAGAGTTGTGTTGTCTGACCATGTGATAAACATAGATATTTGTTTATTGGCAATAAAACATTTAGAAAGTATTGGTAGGATCAGGCACAGTCAGCATGGATTTATGAAGGGGAAATCATGTTTGCTAAAACTGTTCAAATTCTTTGAAGATGTAACAGGTAAAGTTGGCAAGGGGGAGCCGGTCGATGTGGTACATTTGACATTTCTGAAAGTGTTTAAGAAGCCCCACATGAGGGATTATCGTACTAGATCAAAGCATATGGGATTGGGGGAAGAGTACTAAGATGGATATTACGAAACAAAGAGTAGGAATTACTATATTTTTTAATTGACAGCCCTTAACTAGTAAGGTGCCAGAGGGATCGGTGCTCGGACTCCAGCTATTCACAATACACCTTAATGCTTTGAAAGAAGGAACAAAATGTAAGATCTCAAATTTTGCAGACGATACCAAGTTGGGTGGGATGGTGAGCTGTGGTGAGCGTGTAGAGATCCTTCAGAATGAACTGGATAGGCTGGGTGAGTGGGCAAATCAATGGCAGATGCAGTATAATTTGGATAAATGCCAGGTTATTCACTTTGGAAGTAAAAACAATAAGTAAATGGCTGTAAATTGGGAGAGGGGTGTGTGCAGCCTTTGCACACCAGTCACTGAAGGTAAGATTGCAGGTGCAGCAGGTGGTAAAGAAGGCAAATGTTATGTTGGCCTTCATTGAGTCATATTTTGAATATAGATACAGGAATGTGTTTTTGCAAATATGCATAGCCTTGGTGAGGTCACACCGAGAATATTGTGTGCAGTTTTGGTCTCCTTTTCTGAGGAAGGATGTTCTTGCTCTTGAGCGAGTGCAGCAAAGGTTTACCAGACTGAGCCCTGGAATGGCGGGACTGATGTATGAGGAGAGTTTGATTGAGTTAGGATTGTTTTCACTGGAGTTCAGATAAATGAGGGGGGATCTCATGGAGACTCATAAAATTCTAATAGGCCTAGATAAGGTCGATGCACGGAGGATGTTCCTGATGGTTGGGAGAGTCCAGAACCGGGGGTCACAGACTGAGGATTCAGGCTAGACCATTTAGAATAGAGGTGAGGAGACATTTTGTCACCCAAAGAGTGGTGAGCCTGTGGAATTCACCACCACGGGAAATAGTTGATGCCAAAACATTGAACATATTCAAGAGGCAGCTCGATGGAGCACTTGGGGTGAATGGAATAAAAGATTATAGGGAGAAAGCAGGATTAGGCAATTGAGTTGGACGATCAGCCATGATTGTAATTAATGGTGGAGCAGGGTCAAAGGGCCAAAGAGACTCTTCCTGCTCCTATGTTCTCTGTTTCTATGTACCGATTAAAACATTTTTTTTTTCCTGAAACCTTATCGAGTTGCCCACAATTTATTACATCGGCAAACGAGACGAACAAATAACTTTAAAAGACATTGGAGCCACAGTGCACAATTAAAGGGGAAAGAGACTGGAGCATCGAGCATAAGCAGCAAGGTAAACATGTATATTTCCTCTGGAAATTCGACCCTGAAGTGGAAACTGGGGCCAATGTATTGAAAGTTGACATTACTTCTTTCAGAAACCTGACAGTCCAGAAGGAGGCTATTTGGCCCATCAGGTCTGCACCACACCAATCCCGAACAGTCGCTATCCCCATTATCCCTATTATTAACCATGCCGTTCCTACTGTCATTCAGATGAAATTTAGCATGACCAATTCACCTAACCTGTACACATTTGGACATTAAGGGGCAATTTAGCATGCCTATTACACTTAACTTACATATCTTTGGACAATGGGAGTAACCCAGAGAACCCAGAGGAAACCCATGCAGACAAGTGAGAATTTGCAGAATCTACACTGAAAATTGTTGAATCACGACAGACTGAGGCCATTTGGCCCATCATGCCTGCATTGATTCTCTGATAGAGAATCTCACCCAGATCCTATCCCTATACTTATCTCAATAATACCCCTAAACTAAACATCTTGGGACACTAAGGGGAAATTTTGAATGGCCAATCCACCTAACCTACGTATCTTGAGACATCAAGGGGCAATTTAGCATAGCCAACCAACCCAAACTGCACATCTTGAGACACTAAGGGACACCTAAGCATGGCCAATTCACCTAACCTACATATTGTGAGGCACGAAGGAACAATTTATCACGGCCAATCCATATAACTTATACATCTTTGTCGTGTGGGAGAAAATCGGAGCACCCAGAGAAAACACACGCAGACGTGGGGAGAACATGCAGATGCCATTGGCAGTCACCCAATGCCAGAATCGAACTAAGGTTCCTGGCGCTGTGAGGCAGCAGTGCTAACCATTATGCTACCATGTCACCCCTTTGTAACGAATGAGACAACAACACAGAGAGAGTGGAAGGTTATTCTTTGTACAGTTCAGGGACCACAGGCATACAGATTAATAGAAGTTTAACATCGCCTGATTTTCCTCACACCCAGGCGGGTTTTTCCAATCACGCTCGCCTCAAGTGTGGAAAATCCCCTTCGAGGTCAAGGGACCTTTGCATTATCTGTATCATGCCGATTCCTGTGGTGGGTGGGATGGGAAAATTATGTCCCCTATCTTTTGAACAGCTGTAAGAGCAAGTTCAATGTCATATGCACCCCCCCCCCCCCCCACACACATACACACAATTGCCCCCCCACCCCCAGGCTACCTGGCCAGATTAAGAAGATTCACAGATCACTGCGAATTCGGCCCAGCAATAACAGAAAGGCAGAGGGGCCGGTCAGCCGTGGCAGAGTTTCATTCTACAAAGGTTATATGCCAGACTTTTGCCCTCCTGTCCGCTATGGGAATCAGAGCGGGCGAGGGGTGAACCATGGAAAGGTCCATTGAGCTCAGGCAGGATTTTACGGTTTCACCGCGACTCAGGCTGTAAATTCCTGCCCAATGGCTTGAAACTAAAATCCCTGAATGTGCAGCACCGGATGTAAACGAGTTGCAAATCTTTTTGAACGAGGCAGGAAACAACTGCAATGAAGGCCAAAATGAATAGGGCTCCTGAAAAATCCAAAACAAAATAATGGAGCTTCAAGGGCAGGGCCTTGTTTTTCTTGTTGGGGAGAACATTCGCAAGAAACGTGCTGATGAAGGAGTTACGTTGTATCAGGTGCAATAGAAAGGGTCTTTTACAAACATGTAACAGAGTGAAGCGACCTGGCCAATAAAACCAAAGCCTGCAACAGTTAATTTAATCCCACCGAAGAAACAAAAGAACATAAGAAATAGGAGCAGGGGTAGGCCATCTAGCCCTTCGCGCCTGCCCCGCCATTCAATAAGATCATGGCTGATCTGAAGTGGATCAGTTCCACTTTCCCGCTTTCTCCCCATAACCCTCAATTCGCTTGTCTATCAGAAACCTATCCACCCGTGACTTAAATATATTCAACGAGGTAGCCTCCACCACTTCAACGGCCAGAGAATTCCAGAGATTCATCAACCTCTGAGAGAAGAAGTTCCTCCTCAACTGTGTTCTAAAGTGCCCCCCCCCCCTCCCCGCCTTATTTTGAGGCTGTGCCCTCTAGTTCTGCTATTCTTGCTAAGCGGAAGAATCTCCCTACCTCTACCCTATCTAGCCTCTTCATTACTTTATAAGTCTCTATACGATACTCCCTCAGCCTTCTAAACTCTAATGAGTACAGACACAGTCTATTTAATCTCTCCCCATAAGCTAACCGCCTCATCTCCGGTATCAGCCTGGTGAACCTTCGCTATACTCCCTCCAAGGCCAATACATCCTTCCGGTAGGATCTGCCTCTGGAATCTGGGGGGAGTCTTCCTCAGGGGAGTGGGGCAGGTCGTCACAAATGGGGGACTGGGTGAGGGGGGAGACTGGAGATGAAGCTGGGATGGGGGCACAGAGGGATGGTGGTGGGGGTTCTGGATTTGTCCGCAAATGGACAGGGTGGTGAGGGGGGAGGGCACGATCGGTCTTTGGCAGTTTGGAGTGCAGCACTAAAGGGGTCACGGACTGATCAGCAGTCATTGACAGTGCAGTTTGCTGTTTCAGCCTCTCTGTTGTGAATAGGCTCCGCCCCCTGAAATTGCATGATATTCAGCCCGTTGGCCTCTGCACTGCACAGAATGTGGGAGACTCTAGTCTGAAAACCCAACGTTATCCCAGAAAGAATTATTCCAGATTTCCTGTGAAAACGACATTTCAATTATTTTGGGAGTGTCGCCCCCATGATTCTAATGAGTCTGAAGCAATGTTTTGCAGAGCTTCATGAGTGCTACAGACCTAAAGTGAGAGGCGTGCGGAGAATGTTGCAGGCAAGCCCTGGAGATGCTTGGTGGGCCTCCTCCTCACTGTCTTCAGGTCCTGGCTGGAGGACAAGTGATACTTGGGTTGCAAAGAATGGGTGTGGGGGTGGGCTTCTATTTTCTTAGAGCTTACTGGGGAACGGTCCCTGAAGTCCTGCTCAGCCTTCTTCCTGAGGGCAATGCTATGCCTTTGCGGGGAAGGGGCCCTGAATGAGTGCTGCTCAACCTTCCCCTTGAGTGGCATTGTCTGCCTGGAGTGTGATTAGGGACTGCACTGACTTCTGGCGTCTGGGGGAGTGTAGAGGGGGTTGCTTGTGGTGTACGATGTGCTGACTGAGGCCTAAACACATCAAGCAGCTATTACTCCAGCCCGGGGTGCCGAGGTTCACACACAGAGTGCACGGAATCTGTTGTCACTGAGCCTGCATCTGGTGATGACTTAAGCCTACCTCTGCCCAGTAACACTGACCATACCTGCAACGGATGCTGCAGTTCCACACATGGCAATTGTTCAAGGATGCGCAGTGCCCACACCTTCAGAATCACATGCATAATCTGTGCCAACATTTGTCATGATGGGAATTTCACAGAACCTAATCAGGTCATGCCTGACACCATGGATTGTGTGGCGTTAACAGCACCCACAAGTGGGTCTACTGGCCCAAGTGAGGAATTGAAGTGGTGCTGGGTCTCTGCAGCCAATGACATTAATCTGTCACTTTTGCTCTTACCAAACCCCATCTTAGTCTGATAGATATGGAACGGGTCATTATGGTGGCGGATGAAGAGGCAGAGGAGGTGGATCAGGAGGTGAAGGATGTGGTGAGACCACCGCAGGAGCAGTCAACACCAGTCCCTCCGGAAGGAGGGCAGGGGACTGCCACTGAGGTCCTGGAGGTGGGTGAACAGTCTCCGAAAAGGGTGCACAGAAGACTGAGGGTGCAGAAGGGAAGGAGGTACTGGACCCGGAATTTATTTGAGGCTGTCTCAGTGGCGACATGTCGCCGCTGGCTGCGGCTGCCCAAGAGCACAGTGCGGATCCTACGTGAGGTGCTCATACATCTGGAACCTCAGGGGAGGGGCGGACACTGCCATTCCACTTAGTTTTATTTGCTAAATTTGCTTGCTCAAGGTATTTTTTTTGTAATCCTCAGGAAGTTGAAATCTAAACACTCAGGAAACTTTAGGAAATTCCCCTATTGATCGTCATTTATCGAAATTCGGGGGTAGGGGAGGGTGTGGGCGTGGGGAGTGGGATGGAGGAGCCGGGTAGACACAGCCGGTTTTCCAATTACAGGAAAATGTGGCCGGTGGATTACAGGGTGCTTGAGTGTCTTGGGTTACAGGAAGATATAGACGAGATGGTCAAATGCTCAGCTAAGTGGAAGATGGAGTTTAGCACTGAAAATGTGATACACTTCGGGAGGATGGCTTTGACAAGGCAGTATGCTATGAAAGATATGACACGAGGAAGTTCGGAAGAACAAAGGGATCTTGGTGTGAGTGTACGTATTCCTCTGAAGACAGAAAGGCAGGTTCATAGGTGGTGAAAAAGTAGGAGACAGACTCGACTTTATCAGTCGGAGTCTAGAGTACAAAATCAGAGAGGTGATGGTGGAGTTATATTGGAATTGACAACAGAAGCACAAATGTTGCATGGTCACAGAATGCTGAGAAATGATGTAGAGTACAAGTGGAGTTGAGGCTATCATTGTATTAGCGGGAGAACTCAGAGTTGATACTCCTGTCCAGCGGCCATGAAATTGATGCTGACCTGCCAGCAAATAATGTTATTTAATCCATGGCCGATTTAAGGGCAGGTGTCATTATTTTGGCAGGTTTGCGTTACGAGTACAGGGAAGAGACCCGTCAGAAATTTGGGATAGTTGAAACTACACTACCGGATGAACGGCATTCAACGTGGAAAACTAACCTCATTTATTGAGGAAGGTCACTTGTTAGAGGATTGGGGTCCTTGTATCCCTGTTATATGAAAAAAAAACTTTCTGGGCACAGTAAGACGTCTCACAACACCAGGCTAAAGTCAACAAGTTTATTTGGCAGCATGAGATTTCGGAGCACCGCTGCTTCCTCACCACTCACCTGATGAACAAGACATGGCAAAGACACATTTACTTTCTTATTTCTACACTTCGATGGGTGGTGATTACATTAGAGGTAATAATTCTCATATATTGACATTAATTAAATATTAGTAATTTTTATTTTCAAGCCTGAACTGGTAAGAAGTGAAACCATTGACTAGATGTAATAAAGAATTATAACTATTGGAATGCATTATTTTCTCGGAATAATTATTTTAGTAATTTGATTCATTGGACAGTGGAGAGCATTTTTCAATTCTTCTCTGAATTTCTTCTGAATGGCTGCGTAAATGAAGGTGTTGGTGCAGGAACTAAGAAGCTGCAGCATGTTCCCAGATTCCTGGAGAATAAATCTGGGATCACTGAAGCTTTTAATGTTATAATCGTCTGTGATTCGTACATGCAAGAACTGTATAACATACGTCATCCACAACAGGATGAAACTGCCAGAGATTGTGAAGAGTAAAATGATGGACTTTCTCCGGCTCTCCATCTCGGGGTCAGTCTGATTCTCTCTGCCTTTGTCTGTACGGAGTCTCCTCCTGGCTCGGCTGGCTGCTAGAATGTGTCTGACGGTCAGAGCATTGAACAGGAGAATCAGAAGGAACGGAGCACACGGGGTCAATAAGCGGTCAAACCAGTCGTATGCTGTCCAGAACAGTGAAGTATACCGGATATCCTTCAGTCTGCAATACCAGGGCACATTGTCAACTACATAAATAGGCTCGTGGATAAAGTACCATGGAATATTTGTTAAACAGCCCAGAACACAGACAGTTCCTATCACAACAGCTGCAGTTTTCTCGGTACAGTATTTTATTTTCAGCTTCTGGCAGCATATTGCCACAAAGCGATCAAAGGTAAACATGACTGTTAACCAGACAGAACTCACTCTGGCTGCGTAAGTTAAAGCAATGCTCAGACTACAGAGTGGAGTGATGGACAAGAAGCTGCCTGGAAAATAAATGCCACTGATGCGATTTAATATCACAGCGGTGATAATGACCAGCAGATCTGTCACATTCATTGACATAAGGTATCGAGTGATACACCCCGAAAGACCACATTTTCCTCTCGACAGAATCACAATCGCCACGAAATTAGCTGCATTAAAGAGAAGGAGAATTAACTTGCACAGGAAAACCACATGAATATAATCGCATTGACCAAAATGCATGGACTCTTATTTTCTGCGTCTGAAGAAATTTTCTGGGACTGAAGAAACAAAAGTGGATTTAATAATGTGAAGACGGAAGACATCACGGATGGAAGATTTATATTCTTAATCATCAAAAATGATTATCCAGTTTCTCAAGTTTCCGCCATCATTTTCCCTGCCACCACACACATGTCCTAATCAGATGATAAGTTATAAAATGAGGACAACTGGAGAAACTGAACTGATCTTGCAGGGAAAAAAAAAACTTCTGTCCTGTGACAATTCGAATATAAACTTGAACATAAAACACAAATATTATTGTAAGAATTGGAATAAAATCACAGATAAACCCTGTATCGTATATGGGCACAATGTGAATGCTATAATACCTGTTGAGCATGATGAGCATTTTCCTCAGTTTAGCTCACATAGTTAAACTTTAAATTATGTTTCGATATTTATTCTTCCATCTGCACTGATTAGGATGTAACTTACCTTTGTCAAGACATTTTGATGTGTGACTTTTTACACTGCATCTTCTCAGCCAATTATAGTTCGGGCCAGTCGTTGAAGTGCCAACAGAATCCTAGCAAGGAATGACCACACATACCCTACGATTTCGAATGGTTTCTCTTGTCTTTGCCCTCTGTGTAACATACCTTCGCCAATTTCACAGAATAGCAAAATTATTACAATTCGGCACAATGCCATTTCAGCAATTGCGATTGCACTGTTTCTCTGAATGTACTTCTCACCGAGAGCGTTCCACTATCCTATCCTACTAACATTCCATATTCATCCATCCAGATAACTGTGCAGTTAGTTGCTGAATTGTTCAATCGGATCTCTCTCCACCACAATGTCAGGCAGTTTATCACAAACATCAGCCACTTGCAGTGTAAAAAGCATTTACTTAAATCAATTTTGCTGTTTTCACGAAAACTGTTCGCTTTATTGTGCGATGTTTTTGCTAGTGGAAACAACTTCTCCACATCCAGTAAGTCCAGAACCCTTATTACATTGAACGTTAGTCCCAAACATTTATATACCTTAACTTCAATTCCAGAAACTTCACCTTGAAGTGTCATGCACTGTGTGGACTCTAATCAAGTTTTTTTTTTTGTGAACTCCAAATCAAATAACTCCTGTAGATATTAAAAGCACATTATTGTGGATGCTGGACCTGGAAAATCGCAGCAGGTCTGGCAGCATCTGGATGACGAGAAATAGCTGACGTTTCGAGTCCAATGACCCTTTGTCAAGGCTATTTCTTAATCAAAGCAAAGTCTTTACCAATAAATATCTCCGTCTCCAGCACTTTATACACTGCTTCATTAAGTCAAATGAGGTTCGCCCAGGATGACTCACCGTTTAGAAAAACATATTCTGAGTTATTTCACCCCTTCTGCCCCTTGCTCTTGGCAACTCCACCAGAATAAAGTGTTTCTTCCCCACAGATCTTTGGAATCCTTTACTAATTTTCATCAAAGCCCTTAACTAGTCCTTTAATCTTATCTATGGAATGTACAACGAATGAGATTTAAGTAACCGTTCCTGAGAATTTACTATCGAAGTCTTGGTATCGTTATGGCGAATCTACATTCCACCACTTTTGAAACGCCAAGTCTATCCTTCATACGGTGACGTGGCAGAAAAATAATATATTGCTCCGAGTGGGCCCAACCAGAGTTGTATAGAATGTCGGATATCTTATATCCTTTTGTGCACAGTATCCTTGAGATACATTCAGTAGACAACAAAGAATTTATTTTGATGCCTTACCCGGCACCGCGATGACACCAAGTGTAGTGTAGTAAATGGCGTATGGTAGTCCAGTCGGTGGAGCGTGCATCTTCTGTGAGACGCAGTAATGTCTAACTGAGAATCACTTGTGTCTGCTTGGCTTTCAAATAATACTCTATTATACCTGGTTTTATCCCCCTTAGGCACAATTAGCTAACTATACCAATAATGTTACTTAAACTCACTGAACAAACACCATTAATTAAACAATGAATCATGGGGGATTGTATTGCTTGAGGAAGCACTTTGATATGTTTTTTTTGCTTCAGTGTTTATGTCACAGCTTGAACACAATTACAAATATGTGATTTTAAATGAAATGCATGTATTTTAACAGAAGTGACCTGCTGATTTTCACACTTAAATGCACTTTCAATCCGGCAATGAAGTTGTTTCTTTCCAACTGATATTCTAATTAGGCCAGCATCAATTTCATCTATATGGAAGGCCTGGAATTAAATAACGGTCTGAAAATAAGGATGGCCTATCGACAAGAAACTTGTACAAATGACCATGAAAATCAAAGGAACATCAAAACTGGGTGATTCTCCTATAATTTTGATCGCAGGCTCCAGAACGTAGAGTCATAGAAGCATGCAGTACAGAAGAGACCCTTTGGCACATCAATTTCGCACCCACAAAAATGTGTTAAATCTCAATTAATCCCAGTTGGCCCATCTTCCTTAATGTTATGAAATGTCATGTGCTCATCAATGTACTTTTCAAAGTTTGCATGTATTCGTGCCTCTCCAATCCTCCCAGTCAGTGCATTCCAGACTTTCAACTCTCTCTGTGAAAAAAAAAGTTTCCTTACATACCCTCTAAGCCTCCTGCATCTCACCTGCAAATTATGTCCCTTTTCTATTGACCCTTCAACAATGGGGAGCAGCAATTTCCTCCTTATCTTGTCCATAAACTTCTTGGCCTTATCCAATCCAATTAGATTCCCTTTCTGCCTCCTCTGCTCGAAACAACACGATCTTTTGCATCCTCTCGTCATATCTAAAACTGTATATCTCAGGTGCCATTCCGGTGAATTTTGGCTTCAGCCTCGCCAATTAAATCACGTGCTCCTAAAATGGGCCCACCAGGTCTGCAAACAGTACTTCCAGCTTTTGCCTATCCAAAGTTTCATACAGTTCCAACATATCCGACCTGCTCATGTAATCTTTTACACGAGCGTTAGAGAAGTTCTTCTGAACTATCATATTACTCTGTCCTGCCCTTTCAGAGATCACTGGAGAAACATCCTAAGATCATTTTGCTCGTCTGAGCTGCCTTGTGTTCTTCCATCCATTGCATTCTCCCTTGTTATATTTCCCCTTCCAAAGTGTATAATTTAGCACAATATGGTATTATGCTCCTGATCAACCGCACCTGGCTCCTCAAAGAAACATAGGAACATTGGAATTGTGTGCAAAAGCTTGCAACATCAGCCCTTCAGTCATGCTCCGCCATTCAATCAGATCAAGGCTAATCTTGTCTTGTCTCAAATCCACCACCCCACCTGCTCCCCAAATACCTCTTTCTCTCTTGTTACCGGAAATGTATCTGTCTCCCTGTCGAAACCATTCAGGCTCCATCGAGCAGTGTGATAGCGAGTTCCACAAATCCATCAACTTTTGCGAGAATTAGTTCCTCCTCTTCTCAGTATTTAATCCATAGACTCTCAACATATATATGTGAGGTCTTTTTTCTAGATTGCCCCATAAGAGAAAACTCTACCTCGTCGAGCTCTTTTAAAATTTGATATACCTCAATCAGAATCTCTCATCTCTATCTTCCTGCAACCCAGATTTTTTTTTCCGCTACTATCGATGCTGGCGTTTTTTTTTTAAATCGCCCTTCGACTTAATTACTACCCGTCACCTTCTCATCTAGATTGTACCGAAAAAATATCTTGTTTCGGCATGACCCCTGACAAAAGCATCTAAATATCCCCGATCAAAACTTATCTCTTCTTTGGAATGTTGTCCAATAGTTTCCTTATGAATCACTTAAGTCTCACTGGACTTTGATGCCCTGGTGGATAACTACTACACTTTAAGGAATGTGGAACCATATAACTGCCCTCCAATCATTTGCTACCCTCCTTGTCTCCAGGGTGAATTACAAAGTTAGGTAAAAAACACTATAATTTTTTTCCTGCCACCCAACCACAGCCTGGGACACAACTTATTCCGGACCTGGGAACTTGTTAAATTAAAGCAACGTGAACCTCAAATGCCTCCGAACTCAGAACCTTAAAATGGATACTATCTGGGTTAGCCACATTCCTCAATATAATTAGCTGGGAAAATCATAAGCATGTATTTTTGTTTTCTTATCTGTTCTTGGATACACGGCAACAAGTTTTACAGTGTTTTTGTTTTTACAAATCTCTCAGTATTACAAAGTTCATTAACCCGTTCCCTGTTTCAACTAGTAAATAGGGAGGAGGATAGCTTTGGTTCACTGGAGGACTTCGACGGGCTGGCCAGCTTGAGGTGATGCGCTCGGGCAGAACAGCCAAGGCAAAGGGAATACATGATAAACACAGAACCTTTGGAATCTCCGAGGAAACGTGGGAGTGCATGTGCATGGCCATTAATGTAGCAGAACATGAGCATAAAGCGGTTAATACGTTTTTTTTCAGAATGGAAGCGTGTGTACAATGGGGTCCGATGGGGATTAGTTTTGGGGATTAGTTTTGGGGCCCTTGCATCTGTGATTTATATGAATGATTTGGACTTGAAAGTGGGAACTTGATCGGTGAGTTACCGAGGATACAAACATTTGTGAGGCGGTAAATAGGCAGGTGTATAATGTCCAGTCACAGGACAATATAGACGAGCTGGTGAGATGGGTTGATCAGTGGGAAATGGAATTCGATCCGGATGAACGTGAAGTGATGTGTTCGGGCGGGACAAGTAAGACAAGAGAATAAACCATGACGGAAAGGATCGTGTGAAGCTCCGAAGGACCTTGTTCCAGGACAGGTGGCTAAAGCGGTTGACAAGGTATGTGGTATACTTGCCGTTTTTACCCGAAGCATCGAGCTTCCGAGAGCAGGGAGCTAATGCTGTAACTATATCAACCGTCAGTTAGGCAGTAGCTGGTGCATTGTATGCAGTCCCGAAACTTACATTTCGGAGAGATGTGATCGCACTGGAAAAGCTGCAGAGTGGAATCCACCATTCTTAACTGGTCTGGCCCACATGTGACTCCAAATCCATAGGAATGTAGTTGATTATTAACTCGCTTCTGAATGGACTGAACAAGCCAGTGAATCGAATGGCAATTCGAGATAAGCTGCAAATGTTCGCCCGGCCAGCGACGCCCACGACCCAGAAATGAATGAAAAAAAAAACTAATTCACATTTTGTTCTATTTGCTGTGGAACAAAGTGACATTCGTTGCGTTTTTTGTTGTTTTACAACTCGGTCCTTTAACTTTTAAGGCAGTTGACGTTGCAAGAAGAAAAATAATCCATTGTGACCCAAAAACAAGGCACTACAGATGCTGCAAATTTCACCTCAAAACCGAAAATGTTCGAAAAACAGCGTTCAAAAAGCTTATATGTAAAGAGAAATAAAGTGAATCCTTCAGAAGTGTTTAGACACTGAATTGTTTACTCACAAGTACACAGTCGGGGAAAATATCGAGGGTGACCTAATGTCTTGTAATTGGATAGAAGACTGGAGTGATTATATGACCATGGGTATGATGCTGAGAAACAAATTAGTCAGCCTTTGCGTGTAAGGGGTTGTAGCTCAGTGGTAGTGCATTTGACTGTAGATCAAGAGGTCCTCGGTTCAAACACCAAGGTCATTTGTTTCTTTTCACTTTCTTCCTTTTTAAGAATGCTGCATTGCAGAAGAACATGATTCGCCTAAAATGGTTTGGTAATATATGTTGGGCTGTTGGGAAATGGCCCTGCACCAATGCAAGTATGTATTTCCTTGACTACCTTAACCCAGTCCTCTCCTTACTGTCTCTCGTCAGTGGAAAAAAAAATGTTGTTAACTGCTCCATCAAACTACTTGCCTCCAGACAGAAAATTATTCAACTCCTTGAAATCTTAGTTTAAACTTCTTTGCTCTAAGGAGAACAATTCCTAAAACTATAATCTCCCAACGTAATTGAATTTCGAAATCTCAGGGCACGATGCAAGGCAGGGGATTGAGAGGAGCTTTTGGAAAACTTTGCCAGTTGCAGGTGCGGAAAATGGAGAAGGAACCAAACCAGATAAGCCCAGTCTCTAGCTTTGTGAATCATGAGAAACTCTTTGGGGGTGGGAATCAGAGGAGAATGAAGGGTGAACTTTCCGACTGAGCAGAAACAGTCAAGACATTTTCCCTTTTTTAACACTCTGGGACATTGATTCTGCTATTGACAATCACAATAACAGATCAGAGACATTGAAAGGATTTGCATTATTGCGCATCAGCAATTCAAAACTTAAAGCAGCTTCAGGACAGTCAGAATTCTTGTTAACAAATAAAAATAGCAAAAGGCTGGAAGGGGGACAGCACCTGTTCCCAGTGACATGGATGTGTCTGTCATTGGTGGGCTTCGACTATGACACATAACTAGTATCTAATGATTTAACCAATTAGGCATCTATGAAATAATGCAATGCCTAAAAAAGCCCTTCTTTTATGTTCTCTTCCTCAGCTCCACAGATAGTAAGAAAGGAGCAAGAGAGTGGTTACAGGGAAAATTGGTCCTCTTAGGGACAAAGGAGGGGAGCTATGTATCGAGTCTGAGGGAATGGGGGAGATCCCGAATGAATACTTTGCGTCGGTATTCACGAAGGAGAGGGGTTCGGTGTCGTGTAGTGCCTTGGAGGGAGCTGTAGATCAGTGGAAGGGAATATCCATTACGGGGGAGGAAGTGCTAAGGTTTTTAGGTAGCATAAAAACGGATAAAGCTCCGGGGCCTGATGGTATTTATCCCAGGCTGCTTAGGGAGGTGAAAGATGAAATTGCTGGGCCTCTGGCGCAAATCTTTGTCTCTTCTTTGGACACAGGTGAGGTCCCAGAAGACTGGAGGGTAGCTAATGTGGTACCGCTGTTTAAAAAAGGTAGTAGGGATAACCCTGG
>JARDVH010000216.1:0-11142 GCA_030324005.1 Negaprion brevirostris
CACAATGCAGAGTGTGTTAACAAAGGGTGAAGTGACACATTGTCCAATCTTAAAATGCTCGAGAGGAAACAAGAGATGTGAGAGTCTGTGATTTTTAAATCCTCCCTCCCGTGTCCCCCCTCTCCCCGTCCACCTTCCATGAGCCCTCTTTCAGAGCCCAACTGCTAGAAGGGACCTATCCAGGTGGGGTGGTTTACTTTTTGTGTGAACTAGGAATTGGGATTGTGCCAACTGTTGCCTTATCCCCCTAAACCAGAGAGCCTTTGTAGCCAAGCATCTGCATAGCAGATGTCAGCTGTTTCTGGTAACATGTGGCTTACTTGCTGCAGTGTTATGAGCTCTAAGTTATTGCAATTCCAAGCCAGACTGCTGTGAAATGTGTCTTTTTTTAAAATGAAAATGCATTTGCCATTTCTTTTAATTGCACCTAATATTTGGCACATGTTTTTCTTCAAACCTAATAAATAAAATTCTTGCACCCATTCATTAAAGTCTCCCTGCATGCTTATATATAATGACCCATGTCCCATAAAGCATGCAGCCTTAGAGTGCACCATTGTTACCAATAATTCTCTAATATGTTTTGAGCACAATCAATCATTCTTTCAGAGTGGCCCTGATGTGGAGTTATTCCTGTTCAGTGATGTGATTGCTGCTGTATTGCTCAGCAGAATTCTACATGGAACGATTGGCAGTGATCATTTCTAAATACCAACTGTGCAGTGAATCAGGAAAGCCCACCAACGCCTCCAGTTTCTCAGGACGCTAAAGAAATTTGGCATGTCCATCACAACTCTCACCAATTTTTACAGATGCACCATAGAAAGCATCCCTTTCCAACCCTCTCCACAGCTCGGCATGGTTCGTGCTCTGACCAAGACCATAAGGAACCACAAAGGGTTGCGAATGTAGCCCAGTCCATCATGCAAGCCAGCCCCTGATCCATTGACTCTGTCTAAACTTCCCGTTGCCTCGGAAAATTGGCCAGCAATAATCAAGGATCTGACGTAACCCGGGCATACTCTCTTCTACCTTCTTCTGTTGGGAAAAGGATACAAAAGTCTGAGGACACATACCAGCTGATACAAGAATAGTTTCTCCCTGCTTCTACCAGGCTTTTGAATGGGCTGATCATATATTAAGCTAACCTTTCTCTACACCCTATCTGTAACTGCAAAACCGTAATCTGCACCATCCCTTTTCCTTCTCCCCATGTACTCTGTGAATGGTATGTTTTGACTGTACAGTTTGCAAGAAACAATACTTCTCACTTTATTCTGATATATGTGACAATAATAATTCAAATAAATAAGAAATCACGCACGGTCTATGTAGTTGGTTCCCTATAAAAGACTGTGGAAGGATTTATTTCTGTGACGTTCTAATCTCTCTTCAGAAATTGTAAGTGACAATAATGCACATAAATTGCCATTGCGACTGATATTAAAAATCCAGTGAATATTTGAAATACGAATCAGAAAAGAAAATACTCAAGGGTAGCGCAGTAGTTAGCACTGCTGCCTCACAGAACCAGGAACCCGGCTTTAATTCCTGGCTTGCGTCACTGAGAGTGTGGAGTTTGCATGTTCTCCCCGTGTCTGTGTGGGTTTCCTCTGGGTGTCCTGGTTTCCTCCCACTGTCCAAAAGACGTGCCGATTAGGTGCACTGGCCATGCTAACTTCCCCTTACTGTACCCGAACAGGCGGTGGAGTGTGGCGGCTAAGGGATTTTCACAGTAACTTCATTGCAGTGTTAATGTAAACCAACTTGTTACAAATAAATAAACTTTAACATTAATTTTAAATGCGTATAGCAACGAGTTCAGCTTCTGAAAGAGTTTTACTGTTGGAATTCTTCCTTAAACCATCACTTTTTTCGGTGTTAATTGATCTAGTGTGTGTGTCCAGCGTTTTCTGCAAGTTTTTCTGTTCTACATGTATCTAAGCAGAAAGCAATATAATGTGGATGCTGTAAAACTAAAAGAAAAACATGAACAAAAATTCCAGCACTTTCTATCTTTAGTTCACGTACCTACGTAGGTTTTGGAGAAGAGTACTTGCTTTAAATTGATCTGACAGGGGGGATTGTTAAATCAACACCAGGGTCACTTTATTAGACAGTGATATTTAGAAAGTTGATGAACAATTGATTGGGAGGAATTACAAAAGCAACCCTGAAGAAATATGGGACGTTTGTAAAATAATTCCTTATGTTGAAGGCAGACGTGTGTGTCCCTTGGGTTAAGAAAAGGACATATGGTAAAACAAAACCAAACTGACCATGACCGAGAAAAAAATGGATTTAAGGAGAAATGTTTTTACAGGTTTATGGGAAAAACAAAATCTCTGGGGAACAAGAAATGGTAGTGAATGCAACTCAGGGCACCAGAACCTGCGATAATGATAATGAAGGTAGCACAAGAGTGGGGAGTGAGGTAGTAATTACAAGGTGCTTCTCAATTGTGTCAGGAGCCAGCAGATCACTGAGGCCTGTACAGGGCTCCTCAGATATGACATCTTGGGTCTGATAGGTGGCAGAAGTTCTAAGTGGCTACTTTGCACTTGTCTTCATTACTGAAGATGATGGGGGTCAACTCAATGACACAGGGCTGATGCTTAATTTGGATGTAGCTGTAGTCTCTGATGGGTTTTTAAACCGTCAGCTTGATAATACAGAACTTGAACCTTGCTGAAGAGAGAGAGACATGCATATCATCTTGCAGGTAGCAGGACAAAAACAATGCCAAATTTCAAATGATCACAGTTTATACAACAGGACAAAGGAATGCTGATTGGTTGGCAATCTGACTCTGATTAGTCAAGGCATTGCCATGGAGAAAGTGGTATGGTAGCACAGTGGTTAACACTGCAGTCTCACAGCACCAGGGACCCGGGGTCAATTCCTGGCTTGGGTCACTATGTTATGCTGAAACTCTAGATTCAAATCTTATCCAGGGACTTGATGGTCAAGGAATGTGTAGTCATAAGTGTCAATCTGCAAAATCCTTCCCATTACACGAATGGCAGATGGTTAGAGAAAAGCAGACTCCTAATCAGCCAAGCTTGACACAGAGTGGTACCCCTGGTACCATTGGACTAGGATAGGTAATGGGAGGTGCTTCCTTCATCAAGAGATGCCAACTATGGAGAACGTTGGTGTGGTTTTGCTGCAGGCAATAAAGGTTCCTGTAAAAGGAAGAATCTCAACATATTCCAACAGCTCAATGGATGCTCTTTCATTGCGATCTCCTGGAGGTTAATAATCTTCAGAGGTTGGGGAGGAATTTCCCAGAGTTGTTCCAAACCGGAACAGCATTTTTCTCTTTCATTTCCTACTAGCAGGGGATCGGATATGAGCGAATGGGGATGATGGTGTGTAGAAGTGGCATCAGGACCAGGAAGGTTTGATAGTTTTGTTTCTCACATGTCATGATCGTAACTAAGAAGTGAATCTCAGCATCAGCCTCCTTATTAGGGTACGGTAGCACAGTGGTCAGCACTGCTGCTTCACAGCTCCAGGGACTTGAGTTTGATTCCTGGCTTGGGCCACTGTCTGTGTGGAGTTTGCATGTACTCCCCGTGTCTGCGTGGGTTTCCTCCAGGTGCTCCGGTTTTCTCCCACAGTCCAAAAATGTGCGGGTTAGGTTGATTGGCCATGCTAAAAATTGCCTCTTAGAGTCCAGAGATGCGTAGGTTAGAGGGATTAGCGGGTAAATATGTAGGGATATAGGGGTAGGGCCTGGGTGGGATTATGGTCAGTGCAGACTCGATGGGCCAAATGGCCTCCTTCTGCACTGTAGGGTTTCTATAATTCTATTAGATTGCAGTTACAGGAATTAGAATTAAGCATTTTTTCCCTTATATTTTTCTGCCAATTTCTGTTACTTATCTGAGCTTCAATGTCCCACCAGGTTAACTTTGTGGCTTAACCACACTCCTGCACTCTGGAATAAATTTCCTGTCATTTTTCTGTAACAACAAGTATATTTGTGTGGATTTCCTCTGTTGGGTATTTCTCAAAAATTTCTGAGGGCTTTTTTTTATTATTCATTCATGGGACATGGCCGTTGCTGGTTAGCCAGAATTTATTGCCCATTCCTAGTTGGGAATCAACTATATTGCTCTGGCTCTGGAGTCGCATGTAGGCCAGACCAGGTTAGGATGGCAGATTTCCTTCCTTAAAGGATATTAGCGAACCAGGTGGGATTTTCCAACAATCAACAATCGTTATCAGTAGATTCTTAATTCAAATTCCACCACCTGCCATAGTGGGATTTGAACCCAGGTCCCCAGAGCATTAGCTGAGTTTCTGGATTAATAGTTTAGCCATAATACCACTAGGCCATCATCTCCCCATGTTAATGTTCATAATTCCTGTTCCACTAGTAACCAGAGGAAATTTTGATCTAGTATTGGTTAGGAGATTTTGTCCACCCCTGTTCCTGCTATTATTACATCAACACTCCGTTCAAAACATTCAATGGAATTTAAAAAGTCAGGGAGAAAATAGAAAAATAAAGTTCTACTTTTTGAAGAAAAACTGATGGTTAGATTCTTCACTGACAATTGAAAGGCAGTGTTTCAATCACTTTACGTTCAATTACCTAGAGATCAAACAGAGCAGCATTGAAAATGTGAAAAACAAAAGTTCATTTGGTATATTCACTGCACAGATTTTCTTACTTTACTGCAACAAGTTGTCATCTGGTTCAGCTGGGACCCCACTGCCTTTGTGTCCAAGGACCATGAGCTCAAACCTCCAGAGATGTGAGCTTGACGAACATTGCAGTCCTGTATTGTGAAAGTACTGCTCCCTTTTGACCGAGATGCTCAAATGAGGTGGTTGTGTCTGTTTCGTCAGGAAGATGTATTTGAAAGAAGAGTAGTTGGGTTTTTCCAGATGTCCTGGCCATCTTCAAGAGCACATCCTTTGGTCATTACATTTCATTGCTGTTTGTGGGTAACTGACTCCTGACTCCATACATACATGGGATGTCATGTTTCCCAATTATTCATCCATGATTACACTTCACTTGGCAGGCAAGTGGTTTGGGAGTTTGTGAAAGAGCAAGTTAGCTTTTTTTTTAATGCGGGGCCTGTTCGGCCTATTACTTGAGGGGAAACCCCAAAAGAGATGTTTTGTGAAATTGTTCCTGACTGTTTCTCACACGATAATACTCCACCACTCTGGGATAGAATCATAGAATCACTACAGTGCAGAAAAAGGTCCTTTAGCCCATTGAGCCTGCATCTACAACTATCCCACCCAGACCCTATCTCCGTAGCCCCATGTATTTACCCTGCTAATCCTCCCTGACACTAAGGGGCAATTTAGCATGGTCAACCCACCTAATCGGCACATCTTTGGGAGGAAAGCAGAGCACCGAGAGGAAACCTACACAGACACAGAGAGAACATACAAACTCCACACAGACAGTCACCCGACGCTGGAATTGAACTCAGGTCTCTAGAGCTGTGTGGTAACAGTGCCAACCACTGTGCTGCAGTGCCAATATCAGTAGGGAGCTAGGTGCAAACATCATTTCTGTATTAATAAATCTTTTTGTGTTCACAAATGGAGTGTGTGAAAGTGCATCATTACAATATCAAGCTAATGTGGGTGGCACAATGGTTAGCACTGCTGCCTCACAGTGCCAGGGACCTGGGTCCAATTCCTGGCTTGGACCACTGTCTGTGTGGAGTTTGTACGTTCTCCCTGTGTCTGAGTGCTCCAGTTTCCTCCCACGGTCCAAAAATGTGTGGGTTAGGTGCATTGACCTGAACAGGTGCCAGAGTGTGTCACCTAGGGGAATTTCACAGTAACTTCATCGCAATGTTAATGTAAGCCTTACTCTTGATTCATAAATAAATTTTTATTTTAATGTTATAATGATTGAAACAATTATTTAATCCTGAGAAGCTGTATCCTGCAGGTGACACAGTTACAAAGTGCAGGAAGCAGTATCACAGCATTACTGAGAGTGAGTAATGTAAGAGTGCTTGAAGATGTGGGGGTAAAGTTTACCCTTTTGGGTGCAATTGAGCCAAAACTGTACTTGTTTTGAAAAATATTAATTTCCCCTGAGTTTCTGCCAAAGATCATTTGCCAATCAGACAAAACCTAGCATGAGCCAGGACCACATTTTAAAAACCTATTTTTAAAAATTGTGCTTTGAAAGATTTATCGTCATATTTGGAAATTTGACTAATACATGTTCATCAAAGGAAGCACAAGCATTTCTAATCCGTGTTGATCCACCATGCCTAATAAACCTGGGCTGGAATCTTCCCTTCCCACCTGCTGTGGGAATCGTAGCTGGCGGGACAGAAAATTTGGCAGACCATTTGAAGATCCATTGGCGGCGTGGTGGAACAGTGATTAGCACTGCTGCCTCACAGAACCAAGGACCCAGGTTCGATTCTGGCCTTGGGTGGCTGATTATGTGGAGTTTGCAGTCTTCCCATTCTGTGTGGGTTTCCTCCAGGTGCTGCGGTTTCCTCCCACAGTCCAAGGATGTGCAGGTTAGGTTGATTGGCCATGATAAATTGTCCATTAGTGTCGGGGGATTAGGACTGTAACTATGTGGGGCTACGAGGTTGGGACCTGGGTGGAATTGTTGTCAGTGTAGGCTTAATGGGCCAAATGCCTCCTTCTACACTGTAGATTCTGTGATTCTATAAATTAAGGAAAATACCTCGTTTGCAATAAATCCCCGATTGTGAATTATCTAATAAATAATTTGGCTCACACTGGATATGACCAACAGGCATGACTGAACACATCAGATGGTATATTGAAAAGATTTATTGACAATTAAAAACTAGCAAATTAACAAGTTAAAAAGACAGAAAGTGTGGAAGTACTGGGTTGCAAAAACTGGCAACCAGGGACTAACAGTAATTAAGGTTTATTGCTAATACCGAGCAGCTTTAACATGCTGTGTGTTTATCCCTGCCCAGAGGAGAACTTCTAACCTCCTGATATGTGACCCCTTTCATACCCACATTGTTCCAGCATCCACATGACCACCCAGTCTGTAGGTAGCAAATTTTTAATTAACAGTAAAAGGAAAAAAGCTTGACTTAATAACTAAACAGATTTCTCAGTTTCCTCAGGTAATCAAGCTGAATAGGTGATAATCTATACAGGTCCTTATGACACTCAGTACCTGGATAAATGTGGAATGACCTCAACAATGCCCATGAGGTTGGCCTCTTGGAGTATGAGCATCATGGTTGAGGTAATGATTGATCCCCAATCAGGGACTCTCACCTGTAAATATACATATATATATATAGGAGTGTCAGAGCTACTGATACACTGGATTCTGATTTTGTACCTGAAGCACTCATAGTGGAATCAAATGTGTAAATAAAGTGAATCCGGTGAAGGGACACTGGCCTCTGAGGAGTTATTTCAACATGCTAACAAAATGGCTTCCTGAATCCTTCACTTTATAACCTCAACTCATATATTTTCTTATTTTGAATTAGTCTCAATGCCAAACAATGATTGGTTAATTTAATTGAAACAATTGCTGTCTAACATTACTGAGCGTTTCTCAAAGAACAATATGTTGGACTCACTTGGTGTGTTTCAATATCTGATTTTTGTATAATACTTGAATAAAACTTAATTCTTTGCCCAACTTAATGTAACTCTCCCAGGTTGTGAAGGTTTCAATTTCAGCACAGTTCAACTAGCTTGAGAACCATGAATTTAAATTTCTGATAATATAACATGAGTATATTGAAAGTTAAAATCATATGTGAATTATGTGCTATTTTAAAATATAAAACATTACAGACTACCTGATACAGATTATATTGCTAACCTTTACCAATTCATCCAGTGATCAATTACTTCAGCTGTCTCACCACTGGGACTCACTATTTGTTCACTCATTCTTGGCTGGTTTTCAGTCATACACTAACTGGCTAGGTTTTAAAATGTCTCCTGGATTAATTCAAATTGACTTCCGACTATCTTAGTTTATTATGTTATATAACACATTGAATCAGACTATAAAATCGCATTAAAATTATTCATTTTAAAAGGACCAATAAATGGATCTCTCCAACTGGATGCCTTAGTTCCAATCCTTGTTGCATGCCTGGTGACGATGACTGTGTGTTGTCCATCATTAATCTGAAATCTTTGGGACTGTTGACACTGCAGGATATCCCTCCCCAATTGACAATGATAACATAACTATAACTAAATGAATATATTTGTACTTTCTGATTTTTAATGATGCTTTATTTCTGCTGAATGATGTTATTCTATCTTTGGCCTCGATATATTAGGACATGCCTCTTACTTAAATTATTTTAATCATTCTGATTTGATTTTAACAATGTTACGAACAGCTATACTGTATATTTGATGCTTTCGAAATTAAACACATAGTTAATCAAATTACCTTCCATTACAACTGATTTTAATATCTTCTAATTGTTCTTTCTGTATTTAGGCTCAACCTTCAATTCACAAACTCACTTGTTTTAATTCTGAATCTGTAGATTTTGTGATAAAAGTTTTTTATTGAGAATTTAATCATTTTGGTTTCAGTGCATAGCACAAACGTTTTCATTGTCCTTGCACCTTAATAAGTTTTTTTCTTTCATCATTGAGAAAATTAAGCAATGTACTGATTTAATTTCCCAGATTGATATATAATTTGGTAGTCTTTCAGATTCTTGCTGAACACAATGTGCTTATTCTATCTTTGCAGATGTAAAGAACTTAATCTCAACAAAAATCACTTAACATCTTTGAAACAATTGCCGAAAATTCCCCAAATTCAACATTTGTCTTTAACTGAAAACAACATAGAGACATTAAGAGGACTTACTGAACTAGGATCAACTCCAATGGAATCACTTACTTTGAAAAGGAACCCCTGTGAATTTCAGGATAAGTACAGATCCAAGTATGTGCAATTTTATTTTGCTGGGAAAAGATAGTTTACACAGGGGAAGTCACTAACTTCTTGGATTACTTCTTTTAAAATATGATGATACAGACACCTCTAACAGTATCAGTAAGAAAGATTGGGGAACATTTAAAATTATTACCAAGAATTAAATCTACACATCATATAAAGCAAGGAAAAAATACCCAAGAACAAAAACCTTGATTGCATGATACACATTGGAGATTTCAGAAATGCCACATAAGCTTCTGATTATAATGCAATAGTTTTTGCTTTTGTAGCAATCAAGGGGCAGAAAAAAGTAATCAAAACACAGGATGGAATTTTCCATTCTGGGCCAAAGTCTTGTGGCAGGAACCAGGAGTGATTACTGCCATGGAGGCTTGTGGGAATACGCACCAAATCACACAATGTGGGCCTAATTAATGATTCAGTCAAGTGTTTCCCAACATATTGTATGGCAGGCAAGTTTGATGACATGTGACCCACCGTCATATCCAGGTGCTGTATTGAAAATATGCCTGAACATGAATTTTTTCTGTAGAGTAATAGGAGTTTATAGCATGGAAACAGACCCTTCAACCCAACTTGTCCATGCTGCTTAGTTTTTAACCACCAAGCTATCACCAATTGCCCACAATTAGCCTATATCCTTCTATATCCATGTAACTGTCAAAATGTTTTTTAAAATTTACCCACTTCTACTACTTCTGGCAGCTCATTCCAGACACTGTTCCCTCGCCAGCCCGCCCCGATCGCTTGTCTCTCTCCAGCCCTGACCAATTCTATCTGCAGACTGGCAGCAGGAGCCCGATCCCCACCAATCGCCCCTAGGCCCTGCCCACAAAAGGTCTGATCCTTGGCCCCTAGGTCCCCCCCACAATAAGTACTACCCCTAGGCCCTGCCACCTGCGTGGTCCTGCCCCCTAGGCCCCACCCCCTTGGCATTGCCTGATGCCTGAAGGGCAGTGCCAAAGTGCCCTTGGCATGGGTACTTTGCCCTTGGGTAGTGTCAAGGGGCACAGGCTGGCACTGCCAGCGTGCCCATGCCCAGGAGTCCCGCTAGCTCCCCTCAAGGGGGGAACTACTCTCAAGCCCAATGGGAAAAAAATCCACTCTGGGAGGTGGTATCAGGCCTGGAGAATTCAGTCCCGGGCCCGATAATGACAATTAAATAAGATTAAAAACAGATTTAAATCACTTACCTATCTTCCTGCCGGTTTCCAGCATGGCCCTGACTGTGCCTGATCTTCAACTGTGGGAGACACACATGCATTGGGAATGTATGTACAAATCCCATGAAATGGCCGACACACGCATCTCCAAACCCAACCCACCAAAAAAATTTGCACATCGCAATGGGAGAATCGGGTCCTTAATGTTCATTTGAATGTGAAAAGGCTGTGGGGCACTGAGATTCAGTGGGGATATGTTTCCTGCTGACTCTTTGAATTGCAGAAAGTGAGCCTCCACCATCTGAAGGAATTCAAGCCTTGATACCTGAGAGGGGTCTCACAAATCTTCTCTCTGCATAGAAAAGCCTGAGGCACAATAGGAGAGAAAGAGAGAAGATGGGAGGGGCTGATGTGATCCCCAAGAACCTCACTGAGTTTGAGGATGGAGGAACCCAGCAGATATGGGTGGAAAAAGATGGAGCCTGTGTGGACGGAATGGTCAGCAGGTGGCATCAATTCCTGACAAGGATGATATCCGGCTGGCAGCATGGATAATTGCTTGGGTGGGACAATTGCAGTTCAACCTTCATCTGCACTCCATTAATGGGATGCAGAGTGGTTTCACACAAGACTCTGGCAAGAATAGTGACACATCATGATGAACAGGAGCGCATGTTCACACCATTGTTAAATGCCAGCGGGAAAACAATTTATTTTAGTTCCTGCCCCATTGTCACTCGTCACCCCAACAGCCCCCATCCCCCACCCCACCTCATTGTTAAATCTGCCACTCTTGGGACTGAAGAATTCTAAACATAGCCATTCTTGATCCTTGGGAGAAGGATCACTCTAATTTTTTTAGTCAAGTAATACTTGTGTTTTTATTTGTATCACATAAGCATCCTTGTACTCCAATATCTTTGAACACAATGTGCAATTGGCAGACCCAAGTTATTACTGCCAACTGCACTGCATATTTCTCACCACAGCAAAATAGACTTCTTCCATGTCTGTAAGAACGTGTAATGGAAG
>JARDVH010000219.1:0-11133 GCA_030324005.1 Negaprion brevirostris
ATAAACCTGTTGGACTTTAACCTGGTGTTGTGAGACTTCTTACTGTGTTTACCCCAGTCCAATGCCAGCATCTCCACCTCAAGTCTTTCGGGTCAAACCAAGTAAACAAACTCAAATTACATTCGGACAAAGAAAAAGGGGGCAGCTCCTCAAAAGGAGGGGGAACGGCCCGAAGAGAAACAAAACGTACAAAGGAAACTTAAGACATGTCAAATCAAAAGCATCTCCACCTCATCCCAATTCAGGCAGCAGAGGAGTTCCGCGCAGGCGCAGTACAGGCCATGTTCTGAGCTTGCGCAGTGGGAGTGCTGGCGGGCGGGAGTTCCTTGTTTCTTGTCCTTGCGGCGGGTCAGGAAGCGGCGGGTCCGAGGGAGAGACTGCCGCAAAGGGAAGGCGGAAAGGCTTCATAAACAACCAGTGAAGACTGCAAACCTCGAATAAGAAGGTTCCAGGCCAGTCCCAAGTTTGTCCTGAGCCGCTGTGCTTCCCGCAGAGACAAACCCGGAAGAAGGACCGCCAGCTTCCCCAGGCAAGGTGCAGCAGTGCGCATGCGCGGTGCTCCCTGCCAGCAGGAGGAGAGAGATTGTGAATGTCTACCCTGGAATGACAGTGATGGATTTTAAAACTCCTTTTACAGGGAGCTAGGGTTTATTTATTGGTGTCACAAGTATGCTTACATTGACACCGCATTGAAGTTACTGTGAAAACCCCCAAGTCGCCACACTCCAGTGCCTGTTCGGGTACACTGAGGGAGTTGGAGGGAGAGGATTTGTCAATGAGAATTTTAAGCCAAGCATAACTTCAACTTTGATAGAATCTCCAGATTCATTAGGATCTGGATAGTTCACCAAGGAAATTTCCGTTCATCCAATACTGGATGCCATAAGAGTTAAAGAACAAAGAAAATACAGCACAGGAAAAGACCCTTCGGTTCTCCAAACCTGTGCCGATCATGGTGCCCTAAATTATCTAAAAAGTACCTTCTGCCCTTACTTCATCCATATCTGTCTACTCCCTCCCCATTCATGTACCCATTCAGATGCCTGTTAAATGTTGCTAATGTCCCTCCTTCCACCACCTCCTCTGGCAGCATGTTCCAAGCATCCACCACTCTCTGTGTGAGAAACTTCCCCTGCATATCTCCCTTAAATTCCCACCCCCCCCCACCTCACCTTGAACCTGTACCCCCTTGTAATTGACACTTCCACCCTGGGAAAAAGCATCTGAATATCCACCTTGTCTATGCCTTTCAGAATTATTTCACCTCTATCAGATCTCCCCTCTGCCTCTGTCTTTACAGTGAAAACAATCCTAGTTTGTTCAACCACTCCTCATAGCTGATGTCCTCGAGACCAGGCAACATCCTGGTCAACCTTCAGTCAGGACAGTGTGTGAATAGCAGTGATGATGTTCACAGACTCCTGATACCTGATCTCACCAAGTGATAGAGGTTGAGCGTTTGGGAGATTTTAAAGAAGTCTTGGTTGATTGTCGATATGACTTCTGCCTCTTCCATCTGCTCCTTCTCACCCCTTTCCCCGAAGGAAATTTGTGAATCAGTTGAATTTTTTACAACAATCTGGCAGCTTTCATGGTCATGTTTTCCTCCTGTTGGCCCCACAAATGACCAGATTTATTCAGCTCAATTTCACAACCTGTTTTGTGGGTTCTTTCTCTCACTCCCTTTTTTCTGTTTCAAATCAATTTCACAGGATTTCGAGAGGTCTTGCAGTCAGCAGATTCAAACCAAACATCACATCTGGATCTGACAGTTGCATAACTTACCACAATGTAAATATCAGCAGATTTTGAACATGGCAAGAAAAAGCACCGTTCACACTGGGGAGAAACCGTACACATGTTCTGTGTGTGGAAGAGGCTTCAACCAATTATCTTACCTGTCGACACACAATTGCAGTCACACCAAGAAGAAACCGTGGAAATGTGAGGACTGTGGGAAGAGATTCCAATCCCCATCTCACCTGGAAATGCATTGCCGCAGTCACACTGGGGAGAAACCATTCATCTGCACTGACTGTGGGAAGGGATTCACTCAGTTAACCAACTTGCTGAGACACCAGGAAATCCACAATGGGAAGAGGCTATTGAGCTCCTCTGAGAGTGGGATGAAACGCCAGCGAGTTCAGACCGGGGAGAAGCCATTCATCTGCTCCGAATGTGGGAAGAGATTCTCAAGGTCACCTAACCTGCTGGCACACCAGCGAGTTCACACTGAGGACAGACCTTTTAAATGCCCAGACTGTGGGAAGTGCTTTAAAAGTGCTGGGGAACTCATGTCCCATCAACATATTCACACTGACGAGAGACCGTTCAGGTGCTGTCACTGTGAGAGGGGGTTCAAGTCATCCAATGCCCTAACTAAACACCAGCGCACTCACACTGATGAGAGACCTTTCAGATGCTCTCAGTGTGGCACTGCATTCAGGCAATCGAGTGACCTGTCTGTACACCAGCGCACTCACACTGGGGAGAGGCCATTCTCCTGCTCTCAATGTGGGAAGGGATTCACTCACTCATCTAGTCTGCAGAGACACCAGCAAATTCACACTCATGAGAAACCTTACATCTGCTCCAAATGTGGGAAGGGATTCAGTCAGTCCACCAATTTGCTGAGACACCAGCAAGTTCACACTACTGAGAGACCATTTAAATGCCCAGAATGTGGGAAGTGCTATAAAAGTTCTGCGAAGCTGCTGTGCCATCAACGCATTCACACTGATGAGAGCCCATTCAGGTGCTCTCACTGTGGGATTGGGTTCAAGACATCATCTGCCCTCACATCACATCAGCGGACTCACACTGAGGAGAGACCTTTTAAATGCCCAGAATGTGGAAAAAGCTTTAAACGTTCAGGGGAACTGGTATGCCATCAACGAGTTCACACTGAGGAGAGACCTTTTAAATGTCCAGACTGTGGGAAGGGCTTTAAGATTTCCTGCAATCTGGTGTCCCATCGACGCGTTCACACTGGAGAGAGACCGTTCAGATGCTCTGATTGTGGGACTGCATTCAGAGAATTATGTCATCTCACTGTACACCAGCGCACTCACACTGGGGAGAGGCCGTTCATCTGCTCAGAATGTGGAAAGGGATTTTCTCATTCATTCAACTTGCTGATACACAAGCGAGTTCACACTGGGGAGAGGCCGTACACCTGCTCTGTGTGTGGGAAGGGATTTGCTCATTCATCCAATCTGCTAACACACCAGCGAGTTCACAAGTGAGTGGATTTTGCCATCAGTTACATCCAGAAATGAACCATATTCATTGGGCTCTGTTTCTGCTGATGTATATTCCATCTCAGGGCGGTACGGTAACAGTTGTTAGCACTGCTGCATCACAGCTCTAGGGACCCAAGTTCAATTCCGGCCCTGGAATGCCGGATGGCTGTCTGCGTGTGTTTCCTCCCACAGTCCAAAGATATGTGGGTTAGGTTGATTGGCTATGCTAGGTGGCTCCTCATTGTCAGAGGGATTGGCAGAGTAAATACATGGAGTTACTGGGATAGGACCTGGGTGGGAATATTGTCAGTGTATGCTCAATGAGCCAAATGGCCTCCTTCTGCACTTAGGTATTCTAGATTTGTCTTAAACATTGTGAATATTTTTAATATCTCTAATACAAGTCATTTCCTTTTGAAGGGCTCTCCCTCTCCCCTGTTTTCTCCATCCTCACCTCCAACAAGTGTGAGCAGCTCATGCAAATGCTTTGTCACTAAGATTGAGATAATCCCATCAGCTGTCTCTGGTGCTTTGCTCCTTTCCATTAGCCTAATGGGCCAAACTGTCTCTCAACATCCTTCTTGTCTGAGCCCTGAACTCCCACTTTTCTCCATCCAGTCTCACACACACCAGTGGGTTCATACTGCAGAGAGAGGATTTAAATTCTGCAACTGTGACAGGAGCTTTAAAAATGCACTTCACTGATGGTTCACCAGTGCATTCACTCTGGTTCCACTCCACTCATCTGCTCTCAGTGTAGTAAGAGATTCAGGCAATTGTCCATCCTGCAGCAACTGCAGACAGTTCACACCAGGAAGAGGTCATTCACCTGCTCCATGTATTGAAAGCAATTCACTGATTCATTCATTTTGCTAATTCACCAGTGAGTTCACACTGATGGAATATATTTTAAATGTCTGGATTGTGGGAAATGTTTTAAAATTTATGTGAATCTGATGTGCTATCAGCAGGTTCACACCAGTGAGTTCACACTGATGGACTATATTTTAAATGTCTGGATTGTGGAAAATGTTTTAAAATTTCTGTGGATCTGATGAGCTATCAGCAGGTTCACACTGACAGCAGACCATCCAGAGTCTCTCACTGTGGAACTGGGTTCAGCTGGTCATGTGAACTGAGTGTTCACCAGTGCACTCACTCTGGGTGAGGCCATTCACCTGCTCCAGTTTGGGAAGAGATTCACTCAGTCATCGCACCTCAATACACATCAACTTGTTCGCACTGGTAAGGAATCTTTTCAAAGTCCTGACTGTGAGCAGAGATTTAAATGCGAAATGTATCTGCTGAAACACAGATACATTCAAAGGCTATTCACCTGCTCCATGTGTGAGAAGAGATTCACTCAGTTATCTTACTTTCTAACACAGCAGAGTGTTCCTAAGTGACTACAGGGGCCGGATTCTGCTGTTATTCCTTCTGTGAATCACATTCAGCACTGAACTATGTTCATTCTGATATTTGAAATTTGTTTCTAATTATGTTAATAATCTCTGTAACTGAACTGAAGTTGAATATTCTAAATAAATGTGAAATAAAACAGATTTGTTTGAATACATTATTGCAGATGTTTGTCTTTCCCAGCTGACTGTTTAACATTGACTGGCTGGAGCTCAGAAAGGGCAATATGGGGGAGGATCATACAGCAGGAACAGAACTGTGGTAGGGTCACACTGAGAGGGACACAACACTTTGGTCTTTCTCATCTCACTGACAGCAAAGTGGGTTAATCCTGAGCTGTGTCAGAAATATGTCCCAGCTGCTCTCTTCCATAGTCCAGAGCTCCTAGACATGGAACAGAAGGCTCTTTTATAACTATGTTTAGAGTCAGGATGAATAATTGTGAAAGAAAATCTAAATACTACATATGCTGGAAATCTGAGATAAAAACAAAGCTAGAAAAACTCAGCAGGTCTGGCAGCATTTCTGCAGAAACAGAGCTAATGTTTTGGGACTGAAGAAGAGTCATATTGGACTGGAAACATTGACTCTGTTTCTGTTTTTACAGATACTGTCACAGCTGCAGAGAGTTTGCAACAATTCCGGCTTTTGAACAAAGGTGAAGGCTGTCAAATCAAAGATTAGTGTAAGACTACGACCTGTTCCTGACTGAAAGTGAAACAGCAGGTTTAAATTTCCAGACTGATAAATGATTGTGGTAATTACACTATGCACACTATTTCGAGGAATGTGTTAACTAATTTAAAATAGGCCTGTTTAAATATATTTTCATAGAAAATAGGAGCAGGAGTAAGCCATTCTCGGCCAATCATTATGATCATGGACCAGGGAAGATGTATTTATATTTGACAATATCAAGTGGCAATGGCGGTGCTATTACCCAGCGTGCACGGAGAGAGTGACTACACCCTATCTTGAATACAGGCGATCATTGCGCAGACTCAGTGCCGCTCCGGCTGGAGCATGCGCAGTGCAGTGTTGGCGGTGATCGGATGGGATGGTGTTGGAGCAGCAGGGAGAGCAGAAACTGGAGACAGCGGGTGAGTAAGGTTAAATGGAGCCTGAGGATCAAAAGGGAGGACTCATAACACCCGGTGTAGGAAGCAGAGCTTTCATAAACATCGGATATGAGCTTCAAACCACAAATAAGACGCCCGAGGCCCTGCTTGACCGATTTTGTAGCCTCCATCTTTAGAGAACAATGGGGCAGCGTGGCCGCCATATTTATTGGGGGCAATGGACAGCAGGACGGTGGCCATCTTTATAGGGGGCAATAGGCAACAGGGCGCATGTGCAACCGCCACCTCTATAAGAGGCAATGGGCATTGATTCCAGAACTTAGTTCCTGGCCTCCAGAATCGGTCTCTTTTCCATTAAGCCATAGAAACATTGAATTATTACACTACAGAAAATGACTAACACGTCATGCATGTGCTGGTTCTCTACAAGGGAAATCGGTTCATCCCACTACCCTGTCTTTTCACTAACAAAACCAACAGAAAATATTTCCCATCCCAGTTACCTGTGGAGAAAATTGTGATCAATTGCAGTCCATGTCGTGAAGGTGCTCCCCGTTAGGTCAGGAGTTACAAGCTATTCACCCAGTGATGGTGAAGGGACGGTGATACATTTCTGTATACATCTCTGCGGCATGGTAGCACAGTGGTTAGCACTGCTGCTCCTGGGACCCAGATTCGATTCCCAGCGTGGGTCGCTGTCTGTGTGGAGTTTGCACATTCTACTTGTGTCTGCGTGGGTTTCATCCGGGTGCTCTAATTTCCTCCCACAGTCCAAAGATGTGCGGGTTAGGTTGATTGGCCATGCTAAAAAAATTGCCTTAGTGTCCTGAGATGCGTAGGTTAGAGGGATTAATGGGTAAAATATGTGGGGCTAGGCCCTGGGTGGGATTGTGGTCGGTGCAGACTCAATGGGCCGAATAGCCTCTTTCTGCACTGTAGGGTTCTATGATTCTATGATCTCTGAATCAATAATTACAAGCTGTATAAATACATAATCTTTCATGTACTGAAACATTCTGAGGTGTTTCTCAGATGTGTTATAAAGCAACATTTGACACAGTCATGTGAGCAGACATGAGGGTGGATGGTTAAAGGCTTGATTAAAGAGGTAATTGTAATGAGTATCTTAAAGGGGTGGGGGTAGGATGATATAGAGGGGGAGTAGTTTAAGGGGAAATTCGAAAGATTGTGGCCTTGGTAACTGGGAGTGCGGATACGTGGGATAGAGTGTTTAAAACTGTGAATGCTGAGGAAGCTGGAATGAAAGGAATGCAGAGATACTGGAGGGTTGGGAGCCAAGAGGAGATTACAGAGGTAGGGAGGGTGAAACCGTGGAGGGATTTGAGAACAAGGATGAGAAATTTAAAATGTTGATTCATAAACAGGAGCCTTTGGAGCACAGGGGTGATGGGTGAACAAGATTTGGAATGAGTAAACACGTGGGCAGCAGAATTGTGATGACCTGAAGTTAATGGACAGATTGAGTGAGGAAGACGGGCCAGGGGTGTGTTAGAATTATTAAGTCTAATGCTAACAAGCACTCGGATCCTGCAGGGACCAGCTGGAGGGGGTATTTGCAGACATCATCAACATCTCTTTACGACAATCCGAGGTCCTATCTGCTTCAAGAAGGTGACCGTCATCCCAGTACCAAAGAAAAGCCAAGCAGTGTGCCTTAATGACTATTGTCTGGTGGGTCTAACATCCATCTTTATGAAGTTCTTCTAAAGGTTAGTCATGGCACAAATCAATTCCAGCCTCTCGGACTGCCTGGATCCAATACAGTTCACCTACTGCCCAACAAGTCCACAGCAGACACTAATTCTGCACTCAACCCTGGAACATCTAGGTTACAAAGACAGATATGTCAGACTCCTATTTATTGACTACAGCTCAGCCTTCAACATCATTATTTGCACAAAACTCATCTCCAAACTCCATGGCCTGGGCTCAGCTCCTCCCTCTGCGACTGGATCCTGAACTTCCTAACCCACAAATCACAATCAGTAAGGATAGGCAACAACACCTCCTCCTCGATCATCCTCAACACCGATGCCCCACAAGGCTGTGTTCTCAGCCCTTCCGATACTCATTATACATCTATGACTGGCCAAATTTCCTTCCAACTTGATCTCCAACAATGACAGAGTACAGGAATGAGACACAGAATCTGGTGAACTGGTGCGACAACAATAATCTCTCCCTCAACGTAAACAAAATGAAGGAAATTGCCATTGACTAAAGGAAACAGTGAAGAACATGCCCTGTCTACATCAACAGGGATGAAATAGAAATGGTTGAACGTTTCAAGTTTTTAGGAGTCCAGATAATTAACAACCTGTCCTGGTGCCCCCAAGCCAACACTGTAGTTAAGAAAGCCCGCCAACACCTCTACTTTCTCAGAAAACTAAGGAAAATCTCATGGAGTCCAGGGTGAAGTAGCTAAATGCATACAAAATTGACTTGATGACAGAAGCCAGAGGGTGGTTGTAGAGGGTTGTTTTTCAAATTGGAGACCTGTGACCAGCAGAGTGTCTCAGGGATCGGTGCTGGGTCCACTATTATTTGTCATATGTATTAATGATCTGGATGAGAATGTAGGAGGCATGGTTTGTAAGTGTGCAGATGAAACCAAGACTGGTGGCATAGTAGAGACTGAAGAAGGTTATCTCAGATTGCAACAGGATCTTGGCCAATTGGGCCAGTGAGTTGATGATTGGCAGATAGAGTTTATTTTTAAAAAATGTGAGGTGATGCATTTTGGTAGATTGACCCAGGGCAGGACTTACTCAGTTAATGGTAGGCCACTGGGGAGAGTTACAGAACAAAGAGATCTAGGAGTACAGGTTCATAGCTCATTGAGAGTGGAGTCACAGGTGGCCAGAGGGTGAAGAAGGCATTCAGCATGCTTGGTTTCATTGGTCAGAATATTGAATACAGGAGTTGTTAAAGTTGTACAAGACATTGGTAAGGCCACACTTGGGATACTGTGTTCAGTTCAGGTCACCCTATTATAGAGAGGATATTATTAAACAAAAAAGAGTGCCGAAGAGATTTACTAGGATGCTACCGGGACTTGATGGTTTGAGTTATAAGGAGAGGCTGGATAGATGTTTTTTACCTATGGATCGTAGAAGGCTGAGGAGTGATCTTATAGAGGTCTATAAGATAATGACCGGCATAGATCAGCTCGATAGTCAATATCTTTTCCCAAAGGTAGGGGAGTCTAAAATTAGACTAAGGTGAGAGGGGAGAGATACAAAAGGATCCAGAGGGGTAATTATTTCTCGCAGAGGGTGGTGAGTGTCTGGAACAAGCTGCCAGACATAGTAGTAGAGATGGGTACAATTTTGTCTTTTAAAAAATGTTTAGACAGTTACACTGGTAAGATGGGTATAGTGGGATAAGGGCCAAATGCAGGCAATCGGGACTAGCTTAGGGGTTTAAAGGGCAGCATGGCAAGTTGGGCTGAAGGGCCTGTTTCCATGCTGCAAACCTGTATGACTATGAAATTTAGCATGTTAGCTATGACTCTCACCAACTTTTACAATGCACCATAGAAAGCATTAGTATCAGCTTGGTATGGCTCCTGCTCTGCCCAAGACCGCAAGGAACTACAGAAGGTCGTGAATGTAGCCCAATCCATCACTCAAACCAGCCTCCCATCCATTAACTCTGTCTACACTTCCTACTGCCTCGCTAAAGCAGCCAGTATAATTAAAGACTCCATGCACCTCAAACATTTTCTCTTCCACCTTCTTCCATTAGGAAAAAGATACAAAAGTCTGAGGTCACGTACCAACTGACTCAAGGATAGCTTCTTCCCTGCTGTCATCAGACTTTTGAATGGACCAAAGTTGCATTGAGTTGATCTTTCTCTGTACCCTAGCTATGACTCTAGCACTACAGTCTTGTTTCGTTCTCTATGAAGTTTGCTTTGTCTGTATAGCACGCAGGAAATAATACTTTTCACTGCATACTAATACATGTGACAATAATAAATCAAATCAAATCAAATCGAAACAAAGGAATGAGTGACGGTTTTGGCAGCAGATGAACAGAGTAGACTGGAGTTGGGTGATGTTACTGAGGTGGAACTGGTCTTGGTAATGATACGGATTTGTGGTCAGATTTTCAGGTTGGGTGAAATATTTTGCTGTGGTTTTGAACAGTCTGGCTCAGTCTCAGACAATTTCCAAGGAGAGGGATGGAGTCAATGGATAGAATTTGTAGCAGAGAGTGGAGACGATAACAATAGTTTTCCCAGGATTAAAATGGAGGAAAATTCTAGCCCAGAGGTGGAGAGATCTTTCAGGGAATCAAAGGATTCGGGGAGGGGTGGGAAATTGGTGCTAAAACCAGCTTAATTTCACAACCTGCCTTTCTGTTTTTTTGTGAGTTCTCTCTTACTCCCTTTTTTCTGTTTTAAATCAATTTCACAGGGTGTTAGAAGGGGAAGATTTGCAGTCAGGGAAACTGAAACCAAACGTCACATCAGGATCCAAATATCATCAGGTTTTTAACATGCAAGAAAACAGCAATGTTCACAGTGCAGATAAACCGTGGAAATCTGGGGACTGTGAGCAGGGATTCAGATCCCCGTCTGAGCTGGAAACTCATCAGCCCTGTCACACTGGGGAGAGGCCATTCACCTGCCCTGAGTGTGGGAAGGGATTCACTTGGTCATCCAACCTGTTGAGGCACCAGCGTGTTCATAATGGGCAGAGGCCATTCACCTGCCCCAAGTGTGGGAAGGGATTCACTCGATCATCTGGGCTGCAACAACACCACCGAGTTCACACTGGGGAGAGGCCGTTCACCTGCTCCAAGTGTGGGAAGGGATTTACTGATTCATCCACTCTGCTGAAACATCAGCAAGTTCACACTGATGAGAGACCATTTAGATGCCTGAACTGTGGGAAGTGCTATAAAAGTTCTCTGAACCTAATCCGACATCAGCTTGTTCACACTGAAGAGAGACCCTTCAGATGCTCTCACTGCGAGACGGGGTTCAGACAATCATCTGAACTCACTGCACATCAGCGAATTCACACTGGGGAGAAGCCATTCATCTGTTTCAAATGTGGGAAGAGATTCACTCGATCATCGGGGCTTCTACAACACCATCGAGTTCACACAGGGGAGAGAACATTCACCTGCTCCAAATGTGGGAAGGGATTCAGCGATTCGTCCACTCTGCTGAAACACCAGCAAGTTCACACTGACGAGAGACCTTTTAAATGTGCTGACTGTGAGAAATGCTACAAAGGTTCTGCAGACCTGATGCGCCATCAGCTTGTTCACACTGACGAGAGGCCGTTCAGGTGCTCTCACTGCGGGACTGGGTTTAGACAATTATGTCAACTGACTGCACACCAGCGGATTCACACTGG
>JARDVH010000263.1:0-24578 GCA_030324005.1 Negaprion brevirostris
AGATGCAAGTCAGTATGGACAAATTTTCCATGGCTTGTGACAACTTTGGACTCACCATCAACATTAAAAAGACTGAAATCATGTACTAGCCTGCTCCTCATGCACTGTACACAGAACCCATAATCACAATCAAAGGGCAGAAACTGCAGGCAGTGGACCAGTTCACTTACCTTAGCAACACCCTCTCCCAAGCAGTGACTATTGATAGAGAATTTAACTGCAGAATAGCAAAGGCAAGTTCTGCTTTCAGTAGACTGTGCTCCACTGTATGGGAACGTTGAGAAATCAGCCCAGCAGCAAAAATGAAGGTCTACAGCGCTGCGATACTCACTACCGTCCTATATGCCTGTGAAACGTGGACTGTGCATCAAGATATGCAAGACAGCTCAAGCATTTCCACATGACTTGTCGTCGCAGAATATTACACATCAGGTGGCAAGACAAAGTACCAGACACTGAAGTTCTCTCTAGAGCAAGTCTGACATCAGTCCACACACTGCTGATGAGAGTGCAGACCTGGGGGGGGCAGGTCATGTCATCTGTATGTCAAACGAGCACATACCCAAGCAGCTCCTTTTTGGGGAACTCTCTGCTGGAAGACGCTCGCATGGAGGGCAGAAGACACGTTTCAAAGACACACTCAAGGCCTCCCTGAAGTCACTGGACGTAGACACGACCACCTGGGAAACGCTGGCACAAAACCGCCCTACCTGGCGCTGCCTAATCCACAAAGGATGTCAAGCTCACGAAGAAGGTGTATTGCTGAAGCTCGACTTAAGCGCTAGCTGTGCAAGTCCAGAGCCACCAGCGCAACAACTACAGGGCCTACATAAGTCTGTCCAATATGTTCCAGGACATTCCGTGCCCTAATTGGCCTGATCAGTCATCTTCGGACACACCACAACCAGCCTCAAAATGACTAATGGTGTCGAGGTCCTCAGCGATGACAATGGACGAACAACAACATTGTACAGGAGGCTTTTTTTTTAGAAAGAAGATGGAGAGCTCTTCGGAATAAAGAAGGCCTTGCCCGTGAATTGCACTGTTCACAACCACAGGCCGTCCCAAAGCGCCCAGCCAACGAAGTACTTCTTGAAATGGGATCAATGTTATAATGCCGGAAACAAAGGCTTCCATTATATCGGGTTTCATAAAAGGTTCTTAATCGTACCAAGGGTCGGCAAAAACAGATTACACGCGGGATTAAAGCCATTGCGCCCGTGGAGTATACACACCAACACAGATCGCCCCTTCAACCCCTCCCCAAACTCCCTCCAACACGCGTCGGTTGGGCCGAATGGCCTGTTTCCATGCTAGAAGGGGTTCTTCCGCCACCATGCAGTATTCTACAAGACGATATTATAAAATCTCTATGACATATCTGTCACCTGGACAATTAAATACCTTAATATATTTATGAGCATTTTCTATAGCGATTGCTCTACATCCATAACGTTACAACAAATAGTCTACTTGATGGAAAAGCAACACAGATCACACGTCGGTCACATATATATTCAGTTAATTATAAACATGCACATCTACAGGTAACATTGAATAAAAACATACACTGCAGTTCAATTTTGTTCGATTTCAATCCGGAACAAACAGACTTCAAACTCTACTCGCTGCGGCACCAACTGATTCTGAGGAGGGTGTTATCCGGAGTTGAGTGCAAGCGCCTATTGAAAAGCCGCTGTATGCAGCTCATCACTTGTTTCGAGGCAGAACAATGTTTTGCAGGTTATCAACCGAGTGTCTGCACCACCCCTTAAACATGACTGACAATCGAGTTCAAAACCGGATACAATATTTCAGTGTGGATAAACTACTTGAATAGTTAAGTATAGCGACGGGACACTTAATCATTGGATTGATGCTAAGATTTGTATGATAAATTACTGCATGTACAAATAAAACCGAATGAGTCCAAAACACGGCTTTAAGCGCATACTTCATTAATTTAAAGCACCAATAATCATATATATAAATGTGTATGTGTGAAATTATATACTTTAAGTGTACTGTGGCCCGAGTGGGAACATGGGAAACTGCGTAGCTAGAGAAAGAGAATCGAAACTGAAACCGGATTGCTTTGCTGGAAATGGCCCCAATCTTGGAGTGTTGTCAATATTTTCTGTTTTCCAGCATTCTCAGTTTGAACTCTTGCTGAAATTAAAACACTGACATATATACATTAAAGGAGAATGGTTAAAGTAGTCGCTGTATATTTCAGCTGCCAGCTACATCCGACCCCTTCCACGAAACCATGGGACCTCTGTCCAACCTAATGTTACACATTCGGGAGCAAGCTGATGCGAATTTGGAGTTCTCAGTACAGTAGATTTTCCAATACTTTCGCACTAGTCCCTACCACATTCCGATCAAGAGAAATAGCAAGTAAAATAATTATTCAAAGGAGCAAACCGGAAGATTTTTTTACAAGTACAGAAGGAAGCGATTGACAATAATCCCACAGTAAACCCATATCCCCGTAACTCCACCTATTTAGCCTGCTAGGCCCCCTGACATTAAGAGTCAATTTAGCGTGGCCAATCCACCTAATCTGTACATCTTTGGAGTGTGGGGGGAAACCGGAGCACCTGGAGGAAACTCATACAGATACAGGGAGAACGTGCAAACTCCACACAATCACCCAAGGCTGGAATTGAACCTGGGTCCCTGGCACTGTGAGGCAGCAATGCTAACCACTGTGCCACTGTGTTGCCCAGTACAGTATTTGCATTTTTGTGGTGGCAGCGGAATAGGCAACAGGACTGGCCGATGTCCTTTATGAGGTAACACTTTTGAGGTGACATTTTGTTTAGTAGATGATGTAAACATTACAAAGTAGTAAGTTTAGATTTCCAAAATGCATTTGACAAAAATCTTTGATTTATGTCTGAAGGATAAAATGGCTGAGGGTAAAAAGAATGAACTCATTTGGGTTTTATCTATGTAGAGAAGTCTAGTTTTATGAGAAACAGCTCAACGTTTCATTTCTCTAGAAACAAGTAAACAGAATGATTATTCTCTTGTGATGTGAGCTACAGCTAGTTGGAAAAGGGATACAAGTCCTTCATAACAGTGAAGGATATGGACAGAAACTGAAAGCAAATAGCCATACCACAGAGCATTGTCTTTGGGCTCAAACAATGAAATTCCTCGGCCTTTTGGCTAAGATCAGTGACATATAAAGCTCAAGATGGAGTGAAATGTCTTATCAGCTTGGATCTTGTTGGTCTCTCTTGCGGGGACCACCAACTGGATTCAACAGGATTTTGAATTTGACTTTTGGAGCAAGCAAGGAATGGATTTGGGTTTGCCCAGTCCACTCTGAGCATTGGCTTTGTAACTTTAAGGATGGAGTAAATAAAAAAAGACAAAACACCTGAATATTAGCTGAAGGCTAGAGATGGGACGTAAGCAAGTTATAAAATCAAAACGGGAAATAACCTATGGTGAGTTACATGGAATATACAATACAGAAACTAGCCATCCATACCAACCAGTGCATGCAGGGCTTATGCTCCACTTTGACATCCTCACATCTTTACTCAGCCAATCCCACCATTCTGACTCTATTCACTTTTCCCTCATCAGCTGTCTATTTTTCCCTTTAACACATCTATCCTGTTCACTTTAACCATTCCCTTTGGGAGCGAGTTCCCCATTCTTATCACTTTTAGGTGACATTGACATGCATTGCCACTCAATCCTGTTCAATATCAATGCACAACAGTGAATCCTACAACTCTGTACAAACAGCAACACAAACAGAGCCGGATTAGGTGCTAGTCTGGAGTTGAGTGCAAACACCTATTGGAAAGCTGCTTTACAGCTCGTCACTTGTTTCGAGGCAGAAGGAAGTTTTACAGATTAGAAATTTGGACCTCCCCTTAAACATAACTGACAGAAAATCTAGGTTTAAAACCAGATACAATATTTCAGTGTGAATATAGGCAACTTTTAGTGCATTTCTAATCAAATAGATTTTACAAGTCCCAATTACTTGAATAGTTAAGTACAGTGATGGATCGATGCTAAGATTTGTGTGATTAATTACTGTACACATAAATATAACCAAATGCATCCAAAACATGACTTTAAGTGCAGAATTCATTCAATGAGTTTAGAACGCCAACAATCAAACATACATACATATATATGTGAAATTATTTACTTTAAATGTACTGTGACCCAAGTGAGCAAATGAGAAACTGTGTAGTTACAGAAAGAGAAACGAAAGTGAAAATTATTTGATATTACTGTTAATGTCCTAAATCGTGGAGAATTGCTAACAATTTTAATTTCTGTTTTCCAACAGTTTATATATTAGTGTCACAAGTAGGCTTACATTAAGACTGGAATGAAGTTATTGTGAAAATCCCCTAGTCACCACACTCCAGCGCTTATTTGGGTACACTGAAAGAGAATTTAGCATGGCCAATGCACCTAACCAACACAATGCTCAGACTGTGTGAGGAAACCAGGGCATCCATAGGAAATCCCCGCAGATTAGGGGAAAACATGCAAGTCCCGCACAGATAGTGACCCAAACCAGGAATTGAACCCAGGTCCCAGGCACTGTGAGGCAGCTGTGCTAACCAATGTGCCACCGGTATTGTGCTCTTGGTGCAACCAAAACACATACCCATTAAAGGAGAATGGGTGCATTACAACGTACAATGTACAATGCTGTGCATTTCAGCTGTCAGCTGCCAGCTGCATTAGGGTTAAGAAGTTATCCTTTACAAGGTACTCCGTTTGGTATCCTTGATCACCACTATCACCGCCACTATTACCAATCCATGATTTTTCTTTTCAACACCTTCACAATCATTAGCACATAAGTGTTAGCTCAAAACTGTCAGGTTAAAATTTAATGGTGAAAATGGACAAGTCACTGATTGAAGAGTAGAAAGGTCTAGGAATATCTCAAGGTCAGGAAAAGTATTAAGCAATCCCCCAATTAACAGCATGACTCAATCCATCACCACAACCAACCTCGGTCCAACTACCGCATGAACCTGATCCAATTACTCCCCGATCCCAACCAATTACCGCCCAAACCCAACTATCCCAAAATACTGTGGATGCAGAAAATTTTGAATAAAAACAGAAAGTGCTGGATAAAGTCAGCAGGCCTGACAGTGCAGATCTAAATGGACCATTGCCCCAGAGTTAAATGTTGTGGCCAAATCTCCAACCCACCCACATCTCGCCACTGTTCTAACTTACATCAGTAAAGTTCAGTGGAAGTCGATATGGAGGAGGCACCAAGCTGGGAGTGTAAATTTAATCTGTGTGGACAGACTAGAAACTACAAAACAAGATCTTACTGTCAGCAAAGATTCCTATGAACTGATTTGTTTCTGATAGAAAGTTGATTTTTCTGTTGATTGTCACTTCATTCTTTGGTGAAAATGTTTCATTCATGGGTACATCCTGTGGGACTTCTTTAAAAGACTTGCATTCTCTGTATAAACCATCACTATTATTCTACAGAAGGATCATTTAGATTTACGCTGCCAGATCTTATGAATTTATCCAGCAATTTCTTCATCCACTGTAGTTTGGGATAGTTGGGTTAGGGCAGTAATTGGTTGGGGCGAGGAAGTAATGGGCTTAGGTTCTTGCAATAGTTGGGTTGAAGGTACAGTTGGAGGTGGGTGGAAGGTTGGTTGTGATGGTGGATTGAGCTCTGCTGTTAATTACTGAATTAGACCAGAGATTAAATGACATGTAATAATCCTAGGGTAAGTATCCAGATAAATGGCATGCATCTAATGCAAGTTTCCAAACCAAAATCAGTGTAAGACATGGCGGGTCTGGGACAACGCAAATCAGCCCATTGGAAGCTTAAATTTCTTGGGTAATTATAGCACCTGTATGCACATTAGTACTTCTCCTTCAGTGTCCTGACATGTAACAAAAGTTCATTTCAGTGCATTGCAGCCTCTGATACCAGAAGAACTAGCACATTTTTAAAACTAATGCAGTGAATTGTGGAAACTCAATTTGCATTGAAAGGAATTTATACTTACAAATCCATGGTTTTTTAGGCCATTACCCTGACATTGTATGAATTGTGCTGAAAAGACAAGTACAATAGAACAGACACTCCAGAACTTTGGGTCAAACTGCATCTTTTTTTTGTAATAATTCTTCTTTATTTTACGTCTAATTTTGTGAGTTTCTTTTATCCATTCAAGGGGTGTGGGCATCATTAGCTAGTCAGCATTTATTCCAGGCCATCCCTATTTGCCCTTGAGAAGGTGGTAGTGAGCTGCCTTCTTAAACCTGTTGGAGTGAAATCAAAGTTGAAGGACACAAAATGGACTCTGGGAAAAGACATTAAGAGGCACTGACTTTGAACACAGACAGTACACAAAGAGTTAAAATCTGTAGTGTTTAAATTACTGCAGGAAACAGGTCAGACCTTGAGGCACCTTAAACTTGAGATAAAAACAGACCCAAAACAAAGAGCTTGATAACGAGATCAGCCATTGATGGGGAGACATAAATACATAAATGTATATAACAAGATCAGCCATTGATAGGGACATAACTGCATAAATGTATCTACTCTATGTATAATGATGTGCTAACTGTTGATGTCTGTATTTGTCTACTCAACGTGTAATGATGTGCTAACGGCTAATGTCTGTACTGTCCATTATCTAACAATGTATAAAAGATACTCAACTACCATTGTGTAGTTGAGAAGGTGACTGTCTGTACTGTGGAGTGCTAGTGCTTCTCCCAAAGCTTGGTCCAAATGAAACTGTTTGTTGAACCTCCAAGTCTGGCTCCGAAGTGGTAACTTTCCCCAACAAATTGGCGTAGTCAGGCAGGATCTCACTGCTGGTGAGTTTTGATCGGTTGGCCTCGATCGGCAAACTGGAGTAGAGATTATTGAATCTGTGAGAGTCAGACTGAGTCAACAATACAGTTTAAAAGGGGTAAAAATTAGGGGACTTTATGGTATAGAAATAAGTATCAATTATTAATGGTATAGTAATAAGTATTGGCTGTTACTTGTGCTGATCGAATGCGCAGCCTTAGACCGGTGGTTAAGAGGGGAAATCTCCCACGCAAAGGCCAGGATCCCGAAGTGGGCATAGAGACACAAGGGCACTTAGGATCATGAAGCACAAGTGGCAAAGGTCATTTAACACCAAACTCTGTAGTGGCGAACAAATGCAGAGTTTGCCACCTGTTTGCATGAAAGTTTGTATACTTGGGTACTGGACTGTCAATGTTGTAAAAGTGGTGCGGGAAAGGAGCTGATCAGTTCTGACCTAGAGCCAGACTCTGGTGGAGAATCCGCGTTGCCAGGGAGGTAATAGTGGCCGTGAGTATAAATAGAAACCCTAACGGTGGAGAAAACACGTTGCTAGGAAGTGACCATGGCCGGACGGTGGATAAAACACATTGCCAAGGAGGTAATCGTGGCCGGGGGTAGTGAAGTGAAGGAGGGAAAGGGTTAATGAATTTTGTACCTCGAGTGTATCACAAACATGGCCCTTCATCATAGTTGATCTTCCCAGACTTATATTGCTGCTGGCATTAATGTAAACGTTTCACAAAATTTAACTCGCGTTTTTATAACAGCTGATAGTTAAATGTGACTGTTATTTGTAGACCTTGTATGCTTTAACTCTCGTTTTTGTAGCAGCTGATAGTTAAATGTGACCATTATTTTGTAGACTTTGCGAATATTGTCTGTTTGTATTAGTTGAACTTTGTTGCACAGATGGTAGTTTACAATACCGGCTTTGAACAGCTGCTGATGGCAGATCACAATACCGGCTTTGAACAGGAAGAGTCCTGCTGGGACAGCCACGATCATGCAAGTAACTTCAGAGAAGGGATGCCGATACTGCTGCAGAAGAAGCTTCCTGTGTCCTGGCTGCAGGACTGCAATTGCTGAGGAACTCTGAGCTGCATTGCGACCCAGGAAGGAAGAGCTGGAGGTCTGGCAGGAATCGAAACTTTGAATCGTGATTCCTGCTGGAGCTCATAATGTGTAAATATCTACTTGTGTTTGGGTTCTCTGAGAAGTCTGGTAAGCCTTAATCAGAGCCAGTTTCTCCCCAAAGCTTTGGAATAAAAACCACTGTGTTTTGACTCACTGTCTCAGAGGTATTATTTTACCTACAACAGAAGTCTATGAGATGGCAGATAAAGAAACTAAGTGGGGACCTGCAGGATCTTTGATTGAAAAGTACATGACAGACAGAGACGCGTTGATTAAGAGGATGCAAAGGAATGGCTGGGATGTTTCTCAGATGTTAGAACAGTAGAGAAAGTGAATAGATGGGAAAAGGAGAGACAAGACAAAGAGGATAGGAGTATTATTAGTACATCAATTAGCGGGACTAATTGAACAAGTAGTTGCTTCCACCAAAAAGTGAAGTGAAGATGAAGATATGATTAGAAAGTCAGAATCCAGAGAAAGGGAACTAGAGAAACAGAACAGAGAATCAATGGGGAGGGGAAGCTGTTCCCCTACCCCATTATGAGTACACACAATAGGGACCAACCGCCCCTCCAGAGGAATGGGAAGTGCTAGAACAAAACTTAGCACCAGTAACATGAGGGGGAACAGATGTGCAGCCAACAGCAAACTATAAACCATTCACTCCAGGCAAAAGACAACAGATAATGGCTTCCCTGGGTAAACTGCAAACACTAAATTAGGGAAGAATTAGATACAGTACGGGTAGGACACCAACTGCACCTAAGGGATATATACTAACTGGTCAGGGCAGCATGACCAGCAGATAAATGGAGGCAGGTAGCAGGAGAACCCGCCAGCTGCCCATCACAACATTATAGTGGGGGATGTTGGGCACACGTAGTCGCCCTAACAGCAGAAATAGATGCCCAACAGACACCCTTTGCCCAGTTTAAAACAGAAGTCCAGAGAGTTTTAGGAAATGCTCCTAACTGGAGCAGAATTACAACGTCCAAGCAGCTAAAGGGGGAAGGAGCTTCTGAGCACAGGGAACGGTTGTTCCAAGTATACCAGGAACGCTCAGGGCAAGGAAACTCAGGCCGTGGGGATCAAGCTTTCACCCCGGCTTTCAAGGATGGGCTCTCTAGTGCTCACCAAACCATCCTAAAAAATGGGAGTGATTATGTCCCAGGATTATGAGGAACTAGCGGAATGGGTAGTGGCGTACTGGGAAGTGGAGAGGAGAAATCCCAGACGAAAGTAAAACAAGAAAGAGTAGATGTTTACAGTAACAGGAGCGGAACTAAGTCCAAACAGACCTGTCACAATTGTGGCTGACAAGGGCACTTCATAAAGGAATGCTGGGTCCCAAGGAAAGGAAGCAAATTTGGAAGCAGTGGGAGACATTGTAATCATTGTAATAAAAATGGACGCACAGAAGCAATGTGTTGGGACAAGGATGGAGACCCCTGGCCCGATCCATGACCGCAGCAGAATCAGAGGAACTAAGGAATGTCCGAGCTCAGCAAGATGAATGGTCTGCAGCCCTCATTCATAAGAGTAAGAAGGAAGAAAGAATCTATGTTTCTGCACTAGTAGGGCAATGTGAGATGCTGGTGGACACAGGAGCACCCATATCTGTCACCGACCTTCACTTACCCACGACAAGTAGGATGATTCACCTAACAGGGATAAGAAGGTACAAAACATCCGCCTACCTGAGCGAGACCACGTTAGTAGAAATAAATAATTTGTATATACTGATGAAATTCTATATGTGTAAAAATAACGAGAGTACAATAATGGGAAATGATTTAATGAACAAGTATGAGATTTTGATTGATTGTGGGAAGGGAGAATTAATCTGGCCAAAACGAAACAGTTGGAAAATTAGAATTCGAAAATTCACAAGTCACCTTGAAACTATCAAGGTGGCCAGAGCCACCACCAGAGATTGGAGATTAGAAACAGAGGGGTTTGGAATTATCTGTGCCCCTGTCCCTGGAGTATGGACTGAGACAGGATTCTGACCCAATGACAGTGAAGGAATGGTGACATGGTTCCAAGTCAGGATGGTGAGTGACATGATGTTCCCATGTATTTGTTGTGCTGCTCCATCTAGATGGTAGTGATTGTGGGTTTGGCAGGTGTTGGAAGACAACTTAGTTTTGTCACATGCTGGTAAATTTCCTTGAAATCTGTTCCCTTTAGTTAGAAATTACCTTCCTTTTTGTCGAATTGTTGTTTCATTTGTGATCATTGGCTGGTGAGTTATGAACTATGGATGAACAAGGTTAGTATTGAGAAATATCCTGTCCTTGTCTTATATCTAGACCCATTTTCGGCAGGAATGAGTGAGTAGTAAATGGGAGTGAAAATGAAGTGCTAAGTTCAATTATTGTCATTCTATCTGTGTTATAATTTGAAGTACACCCAAGACACACCAATACCTTAGAAAGACCCATTCCACTCACAAGACTGCCCTCAATTAATTCATTAATTATTAGAGTATTCTGTCATTGGCGTGCAAATCATAGTGTGATCTCCATTTAATCTTTTATGAACAACTTCCCAGGTATAAGAAAAATACAACAAATATTTTAATTTGGCTGTAACTTTACTAACATAATTGATAAATATGAATGTATCAACAAGGAACATTAAAAATAATTTCAGACATAACATTTATTAATGATTAATATAATTACAACACACCAAGCAAGTTTAATTACTGCCAACCAAATGACTTTTATCCACAATTATTAATATGTAATGTCTATTAATTTGTTTATGAGTATTGTTTCCCTAAGTATGGAGCATTTAAGAATCATTTTAATATTCACGATGTATAAAGTCAAAAGTGCTGATTTTCTTGATGATCATGTTGTAAAAAAGAGCAATAACAGGCTCGAAGGGCTGGATGGCCTACTCCTGCTCCTTTTTCTTATGTTCTTATGAAACAACTCTCCTCATTCTGGGAATGCTCTGGGGAAGACAATCATGCAAGGTCGAATCCAGTGACTGCAGGATAAATAAGTTAACTGGGTAACTTTAACTTCTGAGCCATTATTCCAACACGTAGAAAGAGTTAAGATTAACTTCTCTGTTCCTGAAAGCCCAAATAATTTTTTTTGTTAATTGATCATATTAAATTTTCAGTGTAAGTACCATGTTAATAACTTTGATTTGACTTGTTATGAGAATCATGAATGTTGTAAAACATCTCAAGCTGCTTAACAAAAAGAAAAAAGCTGGAGATCAATGGATATTTGAGCCTGAAGAGAATCAGGGATTTAATTAAAGGATATGGATAGAGGGGGGGAAGTAAGATAGAAATTCAGCCATGATTTTCGTGAATGGTGGAGTAGACTTGATGGGACATTAAGGCCTACTGCTACATTTATTTCTTATGTTTTTCTTATTTAGAGGGGAGAAGGAAAATTACATTGTTTAGAGGGGAGGACGGTTCCAGGTATTGTAAGTTACTGGGGGCTTTAATTGGCCAAAATCTATTTGGATGAGTGGAGGATAGGGGCATTGTTGAAAAGGTGCTCAACAAGGGAACAAGAGGTTCCGGCTGCCTTAAAGCTACCTCAATGAGAGGGGACTGAATTTTCATTGAGTCACACAGGAACGGAAATTCGATTTAACAGCCTCCTGGCCATTTTCCTTGAGATGGACCTTAGGTTGGAAGGATTACCCACCATGAAGTGGTGGTAGCCAATTGCGGTGATTAAAAGTTAAATTTAATATATTAGTCACAAGTAAGGCTTACATTAACACTGCAATGAAGTTACTGTGAAATTCCCCTAGTCACCACACTCTGGCACTAATGCAACTAACCAACATGTCTTTTAGACTGTGGGAGGAAACTGGAGCACCTGGACAAAGCCCACACTGACATGGGGAGAACATGCAAACTCCACACAGACAGTGACCCAAGCCAGGAATCGAACCTGGGTCTCTAGCACTGTGAGGCAACAGTGCTAACCACTGTACCACCAATGGAGAAGGATGGGATTTCGGCTGTAATACCATGGTATGTCAAAAATTAGAGTTTATTTCTGCCATTTCCTCAAATTAATATAAAGTAACATGAAAGAATGAAAACCGCTGAATGTACAGGTATAATTTTGAATATGGCATATTTACCTACCATCCTTTTATTTTAGTAGCATCTCTCAACGATTATGAAGTAACACATGAGCAGAACAAACAGAATATAGCGGACAACTGACTGGAGACTGTTCAGAATAATCGCGGATTCTGCAATATAACCACACTGGGTAAAGAATAATTCTGTAGCTGTAGCTGGAGTAAACTAAAGAAAATTGACAATTTGTTATTAGTCCAGTTTGCAGTAGCGTATTCCACTTGAATTGGGAGGGACTGCAGGTTCAACACAAGATTACAGCTCATCACACTTTATTTATTTCCAATATAACTCAATGAATAAATATAAACTAATAAATAATATCTCAAATAGTAAATATACCCTTCTGATCTGCGCTTCTTCAGAAATGCGGAATGTACCTTCAGTCGAAATGTTTCTTTGTCATGCTGGATTATTGGGGAGAGATGAACCATAACCCATTTTTACAGTACTAGCTGCAGTATTCTGGTAAGTGTTCATTAACACTGAAAATCTGGGGGACATTTAAACAATTTTCCATTCCAAAGATGTACGGGTTAGGTGGATTGACCATGCTAAATTTCCCCTTAATGTCAGGGAGACTAGCTAGGGTAAATGCATGGGGTTGTGGGGATAGGCCATTGGTGGGATTGTGGTCAGCGTAGACTCTATGGGCCGAATGGCCTGCTTCTGCACTGTAAGATACTATGAGCGGGATTCTCTGCTGGCGTTGCCTTTAACCTGGAGGATCCTGCTTGAGGTCAACGGACTTTTGCACGATCCTTGCACCACCTGCTATAATTCCCATGCCGAGTGGGATGGGAGAATTCCGGCCTATGACTCTATGACTGTAGTGTTTGAGTGCCTGAGGGAATGGGTAAATGTGGAGATGGGCTGGGAGGTGTTGTAAGGGGATAGGGTGATAGTTGGGTAGGGTGGCAGTGTTGCAGGTAGATTGAGAGTTAGTTGAGGAGGGTTGTAGGTGGTTAGGGTGGTGAGATAGGGTGGTCTGGTCAGGGATGAGGTGGGCGGTGTTAGAGGCAAGAAGCTGGATGCTGGTGGGGAGGGGGGGGTTGTGGCCTGGTTGGGTCAGGGGTTGTTGGTGGGGTGTTGGGAGAGTCAGGGGGAGTCAAGTAGTGATATTGGTTCAGGTTCGGTCGGTGGGTCTAGTAGGAGGGGTGGGGGAGTGTTGGTTGCGCATCAGCATGTGTGATTGATGAGTATTATACAGTGACCCAGGAATTTGATCAGGATTTTCTGTCTAAGGCTTCCTGAGTAACTATCAAGGTAAGCCAGTCAGAATTGTCTGAAGTCTGAATAGAACTCAAGAGTTAAAGATTTTTGCTGAGGAATTCTGTTAATTCCCATCATATTTTATAAAACGTGGTCAATCCGTTTTTTTAAAATCTCCTTTGTTGTACTGATCCCATTCCAAATCTTTGATCAAATATGTTGGGGGCGGGGTGGGGGGGGGGGGGAGGTGATGGTGGTGGTGGTGGGCGGCAGGGGTGTGATTCAGCTAGTTTGCCATGCTGCCCTAGCAGCGCAATGGGCTGGAGTGCCACAGTCTCCACTCTTCTCCCGCTGCCGGATTTCCGCTGCCATCAGCTCTGTGCCACAAGTCAGTGCAGAGCTGTGTAAATTATGCTATTGAACACTAGCATAGCATTAGCGGGCCGGGACTGAAGTCTCCAGGCCCACTTGCCTCTCCCACCACCGCATCTCCCCCCCTCCCCCGCCGCCGCCAGGAGTATTTCATTCCAGCAGGGTATACAACAGCTCCCGTCTGTCCTTCTCTGCTGGAGTGAAAGGCGGCCATGGAGGCCCCCAGGAGTTTGGGGTTAAGGTGAGATGCCCCCCTCCCTTGGGCATTGTCAGCTCAGCAGTGCCAGCCTGGCTCCCTGGCACTGCCCAAGAAACAAAGTGGCAATACCTAGGGGCACCTTGGCACTGCCCACAAACCATCCAGCAGCACCAATGGAGTGGAACCAGAGCAGGGGCAGGACCTATGGGGGGGGTGGGGCCTCTGGGGGGACCTTGATGGTGTTGGGTGGTCCCGCTGCCACTCTGCACTCGGTGGTGACAGAGAGAAGGAGGCCAGCAATCGGCACTGGCCGTTGGGGTGGAAGGGGGAAGGTCTTGGCCTGCAGGGAGGGTCAGGACTGCGATGGGGAGTGGGGGAGTTGGGGTGGCATCAGGGCTGTGGGGGTGAATGGTTGGGAGATTGGGACTGCGGAGGTGGGAGGTCGAAGCGGGACAGGAGGGTGGGGGAAGTTGGGGCTTGCCCACACACTTCTGGGGAGTCAGTGGTCAGGGTATGGGTGGGGAAGTGGGTGTGGGGGGGAGGGGGGGGTCGCACGGCCAGCGATGCAGCGTCATGGAGCTGGCCAATGATCAAGCTGGCCAGCAATCAGGAGGCCGGTGTACAGAACTATTGGACTTGCATTGATCTCCGCTATGATAGATCAGCACATGCGCAGTGGCCAGCAGTGCTATGCTATCAGCCTCTGCAACGGGAATTGGCCCCACCCAGAGCTTTTTAATGAGATTCACGCTCGGGCTCTCTGCTGTGCACAGAGTGTGGGAGATTCATTTTGAAAAGTTCCGCAGAAAAAATCAGCGGGATTTACTCCAGGTTAATCGGAAATTCAATGATTTGAATTCTTTTGGGAGAATCTCGTCCAAGATTTTGGTGTACTTCTCAGACTGATTCACGCAGAGTCAGGCAACACTTTTTTTTCAATTTTATTTAAATCTCACACCATATCCCACATACAATTTGCATTCTCTGGCAAACGTTTGGTAGGCTATAACTCTGAGAGTTTAGTTCTGCTTTGTCCTTTTCCATCTCTAATATACCCATCATTCCCCACTTCAAAAGTTTCCATCCACCACATAATTTATGATGAGGACAGAAATCTAAAGAGTTAATTCCTATGGGGAAATGGAAACTAAATAAAAATATAATGCACCTACCAACATAATTTTTATTCTTCCGTGCAGCAACTGTAAAAATGAGATTAAAGAAAGATAATATTTAGAAATAAACTTTTAGTAATAAATACATGATAGGTTTAATCATTGCCAGGATTTTGATTCCATTCCTGTGGTAGCCACAAGTACATAAATCATGATACCCCCTCCTCGAACATCCTCAACACCAATGCCCCACAAGGCTGTGTTCTCAGCCCCCTACTATACTCCGTATACATCAATGGCTGTGTGGCCAAATTCCCGTCCAACCCCAGTTTCAAGTTTGCTGACGACACCACTGTAGTGGGTCACATCTCAAACAGTGATGAGACAGGGTACAGTAATGTGGTAGAGAATCTGATGAACTGGTGCAGCAACAGTAATCTTTCCCTCAATGTCAACAAAATGAAGGAGATTGTCATCAACTTCAGGAAGTGTAAAGGAAAACAATCCCCTGTCTACATCAATGAGGATGAAGTAAAAAGGGTCAAGAGCTTCAATAGAGAACGTCTTTCATTAGGACACTGTAGTCGCAAATCTTTATGTAAGCTAAAGTTGAGCTCAATACTTAGCCTCTGAAAAACCCCTTACACTAGTCCTCCTGGGTTGCCACAGCAGTTGGGAAGGGACTGCAGTATGGAGCTTACAAGGGCGATCTTACGCAAAAAATTTTAAGTCCAAGACGAGCATGAAATAAGGAGTATCCAATCCATTTTTTGAGTCCAAATTTGTGATCTTATGTAAAAAAATCAAAAATGTTTCTTGCCTGTAGGGGGAGGGAGTGGAGCTTAAATCGTGTGAATGCTCCTTCAGAACAACAGATGGCTCCATTGTGCACGCTTAAGTCCCTCTGCTCTGAGAGCCTCTACTGCGCTCAATCAGCCTCCATGCTTTTACAGGCACCCCCCTCCCCCAGCTACTGTGGGGATGCAACTCGCAGTAGTCAAGCCCACCCCTCGCCACTGATTGGCCTGCCCCAGTCTGGCCCCGCCCCTTGGCACAGCCCAGTGCCTAGTGGGGAGTGCCAAGATGCCAGGTCAGCACTGCCCAACGGATATCACCCACTTACTGCTGACCTCCCAGGGAGCCACAACAAGCCTTCCGTTCTACCGGCGAGGCCATCATGTCTGGTTCCCTTTGCTGGGGATCAGCTGTGACCCTCACCAGAGAGAACCTCATCCAGCAAGGCCATAGAGACAAGTGAGCCTGGACGATAAAGTCCCGGGCTCACTAATTACACTTAAATTATATTAAAATTCAATTTAAATAATTTAATCAGCCTTGCGCTGGATATGGGAGTGAGACGGAACTTGCCAGATTTCTAATGCCGGTAAGATCACAAAAGACAAGAAATCAAGCACGAACCTAATTTCTTGGTGCAATCTTACCAGGTCATCCCACCACCCCATGGGGCATGATAGTAAGATCGTCCCCTATGGAACTGTGTATGCACTGTCCTCAGTAGATCTACAAGATGAGAGACTCTTAAAAACATTTAATCGTGTAACTGAAGGAATAATTATAATGACGGAGGCCCAACTCAAAGGGTGGGCATGTGATAATTTCTTCAGAGATCTGATAGATGAAGTTAAGTCTGACATTGAAGATTTGAGATTTGGAACCGTTCCCTGACATTTGCCTCCCTATACAAAATAAACTTTTTTAACATTCACGAAGACAAATGTGAATTAGTGATCACTCGACCAAGCGGCAGTCCAGTGAAGGGGGCTACAAAATTTATTTTGGTGGTCCCAGAGGAGACTATTTCCAAACAGGGTTTTCAAGAGCAGCTACAGATTTAAATCACTACGGACAGAAGAATGGGGCTGGGTTCGCCGAGCCAGGTCTAAAGGATTTATGACCCATAAGGAGGAGCAGGCACATTTGAGCACAACAGAATGCTGTTCAGAATCAGAACATTACATAGTGTGTGCCAGTTGGACCCTTGAGCCTTGAGGGAACATCAACTAGTTATTTACCATTGAAGGAAGCATTTAAAATGGTACAGGTGGGCCCCACACAATGGTACATGATCACACTGGAGGCAGAAATAATCTTTGGGGCTTTACTTTGTGAAAGCAATCACAGCTTTGTCTGCCAATGACAGACTCGTTGACTATGGGAGAGTTCCATCTTCCTGGAAAAACAAGAGGTTCCAAGCTTGGTGCCTGGTGGGATGACTCATTGTAAGTTGATGAGACATTGGGGGAAGTGGTCTGACAGGCCATGCGGGAGGCTATGGAATTTGTCCATGAATATGTCAGGCATTCCAAAGAAAAAGTCCATAAAGGATGGATACAGATGAATCCAGGTTGCCATCAGATTGAAACAATCAGGATTACACCATTGGCGATATGTATTTGTTCCAAGAATGGCAGGAAATCGCCTGTGAGAAATAATCAGGATGGGGATTATCATAGGGACAAGGGTAATGTTATTGTGGGCCAGCACGATGTGCTGTTATCAAAGAAGATCTGTTAAATTGGCAGCTTTGGCAGTGTCTTGCTATGCTTCTATGCTATCCTGCAGAAAGGGAGAAGGGGGAAATTTAGAAGCATAAATTTACAGCAGGGTAGTTTAGGAAAACGTCTGACATCTGGGCAACCGGCCATCCAAAAGATTCAGAGAGGTGTTCTCACCATCATATTGGTCTTTTTGGGTGGTCACTCCAATGGCCAAAGGGTGGGGGGCCGTGGCTGAAAGAGTAATAATCCCTCAAGTTTAAAAATCACACAAATTGCATTGGGAAGCCTCAGCATCATAGTGGCTTTTGCCCTACAATATCTGTTCTCATCATTTCTTCTCACTTACCCAGTTCACCCAAAGAGTCTTCTCTCTCTTTATCACTGGGCCAAGGTGATCACCAATCCAATACAATCACCTCAGTGGGTCCTCATGTGCAGTCAGCATGCTGGTGCTCCTATTGCCAGTTGCTGTCTTCCTTGTACTCAGGTACTTACCTACCTGTCTAATTGTGCTTGACAAGACTCCACTCCCCACATCCCCACCCCCCCCGCCCATCTCAACTATCCCTGTAATTCCAAGAGAGTGACCGTTTTCTGCACAGCCCCTCACGTGTGCTGCAGGGAAGACATGTATTTTCAAATGGATAAGACAGAGCTCTTCGTGCCAGTCACTTCTGTACAGGGTCTAGGTGATTCCCTGAGGTGGACACAACTGGCTCCCCCCTGTGTATCTGCCTCCCTTCGTCAGATCTGCCTTAGATAATGTACGCAGTCCATATGTCCTATGAAAATCTCAACATCCTCATTAATGAGCTTAAGTTTTTTGATGAGGCAATAGTATCAATGAAGGTAATGCAGTTGATGTGAAGTACATTAACTTCCAAAGGACATTTCATGGATTGCCACATAACAGGCTTGATTGCAATGTTACAGCTCATGAAATCAAGCGGGACATGAATTGGCTGGGTGATTGGATACAGACAGTAGTGGAGAATCATTGTTTATTTGACTGGAGGAGAGTATGTGGTAGGTTTTGTTTTAGGAGTCAGCTATTGGAACCACAGCTTTTCTTGGTATATTTCAATGACTTAGACTTGGCCGTGCAAGGCATAATTTCAAAATTCACACGTGACACAAAGCTCCAAAATATTGTGGCCTGTGAGAAAGATAGTGATAATCTTCTGGAGGAAATGGAAAGCTTCATTTAGTGGATGCACACACAACAAAGAGAAGTGTGAAGTAACACATTTTAGTAGAAAGAACAGAGAGGGACAATACGGATGCAATTCTAAGGAGGGTGAGAACGTGTGTGAATATGCGCAGAAATCATTCAAAATAGCTGGGTTGGTTCAAGAAGTGGTTCAGCAAGCACCTGGGATCCTGAACTATATACAACAAAGCTATAATTGAACCTTTATTAAGACACTGGTTCAACATTAATGGACATATTGGCCAAAACTTTCTGTTCCTGTTCTTTACGGGCAGATTTGGGAGATGGAAGTGGAAAATCTCGCAAGAGGCCCAAATCATGTTTTTCTTTGACAGGAAGTGTCAGTGCGATTGGCCCTGCCCCTGCCACCCCCACTAGTTATGTAATGGGAATCCTGATGTTCAACACTGAGGACAGTCAGGATCTGAATCGGACTCCCCGGCCTTTCAACAAGCTAAGAAGATTCATAGGCAGAATACAGTCTTTAAGAGAACAGGGGATCAGTCAAAAGTTAAATGATTATTAGGCAGGCTAACACAAATAGCTTACACATATGTGAAGGCAGTAATTGAATCAGAACAAGTAGTTATGATTATAAAACATGTTTGCTGATATTTTAAATGTATTTTAAATGGATTATTTTGTCAAACAAAGTTACAGAAAGGATGGTGGTAAATGTCATTACTTTAAAACCAGAAGTCTGGGAATCGGCTAGTCAGCATATTGGGAATTCCTATGAGGAAACATATTCTGCAACATTAATGAATAGATGTATTTACTGCCCACACACAGTGGGCAGTAGATGCAGGAACACACATCTATTCAACTTGGCAGTGAGCCAGTGGGGATGTTCACTTTGACCTTATGGCAGCATCTGCCATTGTCAGGCAACAGGGATGTAGTTAGAACCAAGAAGAGAGGCTATGTCAGGATTTAAAGGAGGAATAAAATATCACCGTGCTATTAAGTATCATATGGTTAGCTGCTGAGATACTTGATGGAGATTTGTACTGATGAATGATTACTAAATGAAATTGATTTTAATGAAAGGCAGAATTATTGATTAGGAAAAACTATAAGTGATCTGTATTTCATCATGTACTTTAGGTCTTTTGGAATGGTTCTGTAGCTCTGCTCCTATTGCTGTTTAACCCTTTGGAAGTCTCCGGTCGACTGTACGTTTGTTCCATATAAAATATATTCGTTACACCTTTGCACAGAGGTATTTGCCTTGTGAGTTTTGAATTGTCTAAGTTAAGATACAATTGGCCACCTTCAAATTTCCCCTCAACAGTCTTCCGTGGTGCGCACGTGACAGGGCAACCTCACAGATGAGTTCAAGTGAATGCGTCATTCAGATGGGAGAGGCTCATGCCTGGGGAGTACCCGAGCAATAACAGGGGCAATGCCAGGGGGCAGACAGGGGATTCCACCTGAACTTTTGTGCACTGGGGCAGCTTTTATACATGGCCTTCCGATCTTTAAAAAACTGAATTGCTGGCAGAGTAGTCTCTACCAAGCATTGAATCGTGGGACCCACCCTTTGAATTTTTTTCCACTATATTCCTAACAATATAGTGGAAAAGCCGTGGCTGGTGCCAATGGCTTCAATTCCACTTTTTCCATCTGTTACAGTTCACGACAGTGTCAATAGAGACTGTTCCCATTTGCCAATGGATTGAGAGCTAGGGGAGACCAATTTAAGGTGAATGGCTAAAGAAGCACCAGTGACATGACTTAGTGACTAGGGCCTGGAATGCACTTCCTGAAAGGTTTACGGAAGCATATTCAATTCAATGGTTTTTGACAGGGAACTCAATAGGACCTGAAGGGAAAACAATTTGCAAAGCTACCAGGAAAGAACAGGTGACCAGGACTAGCTGATTTGCTCTTGCAGGGAGCAGAACAAGGGCTTTCTGTACAGCTGCAAGCATTCTATAATCTGGGACTTATTCTGTACATCTCAATTTAAGGAATGGACAGTTTAAACCAAATGACATTTGCTGCTGTTATTATGTTTTAATGTGATCGATTTTCTAAAAATAACTATACATAACTACAGATTACATTTTAAATAATTTTCCAAAAGTACTAACTTATCGATATACATCTCACTGGTATTACTGCTCTCGCCATTTCTGCAGCTATTTATATTTGATTATATCTGTTAACTCCAACACCATAGAAAAAGCTATTAGTTAAACTCAAAGCTGAGAGATAGAGGATAAACTCTAATGAACAATGGCAGAATGGTGGAAATTACCTGGAATGTGTTACAGAAGTAATGTCCAGGTAGGAGGATGTGCTACAGCATGAAAAGACCTTCCACACTGTTTGTGGGGTAGCCTCTAATGATACCCTGAAGGGCCACTGACTGGATTCACAGTCTGTTACTAATGGGTAGACCATAGACATTGCAAGCCAGGCCATTCACACATGCAAATTACAAACATGGTCCAACAACATGTGTCTCCTTAACGGCTAATCTATTGCCTAATCCAAACAACAAAGTTTCATCAAGATATCTTCCCTTACCTTGAACAGTTAGATGACTCCCAGAGCCCATGATCTTCTTTGAAAGTGAGCCTTTGTGAATAAGGATGTTACAATAATATATCCCTGTGTCACTAATAAGAAGGTCCTTAATCCTCAGTTTGCTGTAGAAATAAGTTGTGTTCACCCTGGACACAATGATACGATCATCTTCCAACTCGGCACTGATATTTCTCACATGTGTATCACCAAATATCACTTTAACGTAATGCCAATAGATACTGCCATTTGCTGCCTTGCCTTCATCCTGTAGAATGCAGTCGAAATGGGCAGTCTGGCCTTCCTGCAGCCGGAGTGTGGGGGGAAACTGTAGTCTCTTTGATCCAACTGCAACACCTATTACAGAACAACCTCATTAAAGTGTTGAAGATAGTTACAACTCTTCAATGTAAGTTATAGTAAATCTGTCACAATATTGAGAGTGATTACTCAGATACATTACTTATATCTAGAATCAATATACTTACAGGCTGCAAACAAAAGCAATGTGGCAAGCATCATGCGTTATCACTAATGATGGTATGAATGAACGGATTTCTTTGCAGCCGTAAGTTAACTGTAGCAGCAATTTCACTTCCTTTTTTCTTAGTAAACACTTTTCCTTTGCTACATTTGTTCTCAGAATGCCTCTCATTTTAATGAAACTAGTTTCTTGTTTGAAAGATCTGTTGTAAAATGCATTTTTTTCTGTGAATTTCCGAGTGTTAGAAAAACGTTTGCAAATGTCCTGAAATATGTTGATAATAAGAGAATCAAGTCATTAATTTATTTTGAGAAACTGGCATTTTTATCCTTTCTGGAATTCTAACAGGTCAGTTATTGATGAGAAACCCTCTATCTGACTTGATCTATGGAATGTTACTGGGAATGTTTCCATGGGTGTTTTTCTTCTGCGATATTAAGGTTTAATGCAGCAAATAGGAAAGCGAGTATCTCCCTCCTGAGAGAGTCAAAGTAAGTCTATCTAAAATGGCCACTAAGAGAATGAGGAGAGATTAGGACAGATTAAGAGAGGTATCTTTATACAGCACATTGTTAAGAGTCAGGAATGTTTAGACATTGGGACTAATTGCATCTTTTAAAGGAAAATTGGATCAAGTTTTGAAACGGAGGAACATAATTAGAAAATGCTGGAAATGCTTAACAGGTCAGACAGCATCTAACCGACAGAAACAGAGTTAACTTCCCCATAATCAGTTTGAAAAATTTCCAGAATCCATTGAACTTTGCTTTGTGTTAGTTTTGGAATGTTTCTGCTAAGAGATAGCATAGACATTATGGACTAATTGGCTGCTTCTGTGCTGGTCAACTACTATTTGTGATACCGCAGATCTACAAAGGGGATTGATCTCAATATAAGCAAGGCAAACGTTTGCCAAAGGTTGTAATGTGACCTCTTGCCACAGTTTCGTTATTGTAAGAAGTGTAAGAACAAATATTCAGGAAGGCTCCAAAGCCATTAAATGCACATTTGCTGAACATGATGCTTAAGGCCAACAGTATGAAGCAACAACTTGAAGACCATGCTGAACTCCTATTTAATGAATAATTGTGCTTGAATGACAGACCCAAAGGAAGCTTTGTTATGTTACATCAAGAGGTTGACGTGAGGTTCCAACCCAAAATTCAATCAAGGAGTACAACTGAAAAAGACAAGCACTGTACTCATGAACAAAGCAAAAGCTAATGGGGCCACAAATGACTGCTTGGAAGGGAAGAAATGAAGAAGTACAATAATGATGTATAAGTTATTTGGGGAAAATGTGATTTGTTTCTCCTGCTTTAATACCTTCAAAATGCTTTCCCCTTTGAATGTTTTCACAATCGTTGTGTATGTCAGAGTGAAAGCCAGTGACAACACAGCTAGGAGTCTTCTGCTCATGCACTCGGTAATTTAGACTATGAATTGAGGGGTGCAGCAGTTGTCAGAATCAGTTGATACAGAGGGAACTGAGCTGACAGATAAATCTGGAGATACAGATTCCTGGAAATTCTTATAAAAACACTTCTTAATTTTATGAACTTCTCAGAATCAGACTACTGTCAAATTTTCCGCTATGATATTAACCCTATGGGTCTAAGCACTGTATTCCGTTACAGTGATCTTCAAAGTGACCCCTATAAAACTAATTGTTCTTACACAATCTTTTCCTAGAGTGCCAGTGGGTTTCTGTCTTAAAGCTAATGCCATGTTTCTTTTCCCCAGATACAGCCTGAGGGTGTAAAACACAGGAAATGATTAATTACTTATGCTCTATAAAAATGTCACAGGACTGAGATGACTCCCTTCTCTCAGGGATGTACAACTGATAGAACTTCTGGTGTTTGCTTCTTGGAAGCATGATTTGAGGGGTAAGGGAAAGTTGCAACATCTCCTGGTGTCTGAAACAATGGTAGTATCTCAGGCAAGTGAATTTGAATAGATTTGTCATTTCAATGGGCCCTGGATCTGGAACCCAATTGAGCAGCAAACTAATTCCATTAAATCTCAAAAGACCTGAGGCTCAGTGGCCATCTTAGCTAGGAAGCTGTGGATTTTTGCGATGCTCAATTCTGTTTCCCCAGTTCCTCCTAAGCTGTGGTCTTGTGCTTCCATTGAAATGGAGTTGCTGGTGAATCACTGGCTAATTATAGGCTGATGAGCTGTAGCCAACACCAATAAAGTTATCATTTGTTCCATTATTGGCTGCAAGGAAGATCTTACTTTTGAAATGCAAACATGAAAGATAACTGTAAACCCAAGATTCACAGCAGTTACTTGCTGAACATTCTTGGAGGTTGGCTCCAAGCCTGCACGTTTGTGTGAAACTTCTCAAACATTTTATTGGCTATGTTAATGTGGACTCAGTCAAAGCACTTCCATCTCTAAGTCAGAAGGTTGCAAGTTCATGTTCTATTCCAGAAATCTTTGCACAAACTGGACTGATCTTTCACTGCAGTATTGAATGCACTGTCAAATATGCTGTCCATAGGTGATTCATTAAACTCAAACTACATCTGCTCTCTCGAGTGGAAGTACATAAGAACATAAGAAATAGGAACAGGAGTAGGCCATGTAGCCCTTCGAGCCTGCCCCGCCATTCAGTAAGATCATGGCTGATCTGAAGTGAATCAGTTCCACTTTCCCGCTTTCTCCCCATAACCCTCAATTCCCTTATCTATCAGAAATCTATCTACCTGTGACTTAAATATATTCAATGAGGCAGCCTCCACCACTTCAATGGGCAGTGAATTCCAGAGATTCACCACCCTTTGAGTGAAGAAGTTCCTCCTCAACTCTGT